>JAGVSN010000023.1:4400000-4879669 GCA_022651745.1 Parapsyche elsis
ACTTTTTCACACATTTTTTAAATTATCATAGTTACTTAATATATTATTATAATTATTGTCATATTAAAACTAATCATTTACCTATATATTTTTAACGTATGGTATTTTTGAAAACATACTCCCACGCACATAGCCGGTTTTATATCACAAGTTATGCATAAATATATCGTCCTTTTTCGTTGTATTTTATCAGAACACACTATACACTCACGACTTTTTTTTTCTTCTTGGGGCATAAGTACGTGTAATTTTCCATTCAACCTCAGTTCTGGATCGAGAGAGTGTCTTCCTTTTGTATGATTCAATCCTCCTCTATGATTTCCGACCAACTGAATAATAAGTTTGTCAACAAACTCAAGATGTGACATTGCTTTTTTATTAAGCCCTCTTTGTTTTTCTTTATATAAAATATAAGAATTAACCACGGACACTTCTAATCCCCAAAAAAAGAGTTTTCGCCACCATTTTAATGTTTTTCTGAGAAATGGGTAGGCTGCAGTATACTGATCGGCTGTATCTACACCTCCCATATATTTGGTGTAATTAATTACCATATCAGGTTTTGCAATTATTTCTTCTTCTCCACCTCTAATTATTCTTTTCACAATTTTATTACCATTAGAATAAAAATTTGTGTACATAGTCACAATTCGCTTGTCTTTCCAAGCAAGAAGCAATTGATTATTTTTTACACATGCTATGGTTTCTCCGGGCTTTACTTTAGCGTTTTTGATTGATAATGGAATATTTTTTCTATTCATCATTATGGTACCGGTTAAATGTGCTTTTAATTTAAGAAATTCTTCACCCAATTGAAGGTTTGTATATAACCGATCAGTAAACATATGATAGCCTTCAGCTCCCGGAATTGAAATTAATAAATTATTATATAAGTGCAGAACAATTCTTGATGTAAATGTTAGATCAGGTCTAATTAAATTATTCGTGGTTAAGGAACCATAATATGGAACAAAAGAATAAATATAACCAGATCCTGAATCTGCTAAAATATAAATTCTGATACCCCATTTGTTTGGCTTATTTGGATTGTAAGTCATAAAACAAACCCTCCCCTTAAAATTTACTACAGATTCATCTACCACTATCTGTTTGCGGGGTATCATATGTTCTCTAAATTTAATGTCTAAATGTTGCATAAACCCGTTAACTTTTTTTCGACTCTCCTTTCAAGTGTTTGATTTTCATCTGCTTCGTTGGTTTTGAGATGTAGCATCCAAAATATTTGTAAAAAACGATCTCTTTTGAACACACTTCTAAAAAAAGGCGTGTAAGCAGTGAAACTAGTCGAAAAGTAATCTTGGAGATTAGGATGTGGTCTCACTCCCATATTTAATATAACTCCCAAGAAAGCTCTAAATTCTTCTTCATTCACATCTCTCCAAGAATTCCATAAAGAATTTTTAGTTAATTGGGTTTTTTTAATAGCATTATTTGCGTATTTATTCGTATTATCAACTATGGAGCTTATCAGCTCATCCGTAAAAAACAATTTAAAAAAATCGAGCGGTTCATCACAATTTGATGGAATATTTGGACCAACTCGTCGACCGCCAATTGAAAAAAATTAAAATTTTTTGGTTGAAAAATATTATTACTTAAAATCGACCAATTAGCACTGATTGTACTACTACCATTTTCATCTTCACTATCACTTTCAGTGAAAACATAGCGCCTTCTTTTACTTGGTCGGACTTCGATGTCACTTCCACTGTCTGAATCGTTATGATTTAACACTGAATTATTGGCAAATTTGTGAACATTATCAAATAAAAGAAGGTCGTCATCACTATCACAATCATTTTGGAAGTCTTCTATGTTTTCAAAAGTATCATCCACCGAAATTTCAATGTTATTTACACTTTGATTTATTAATTCACCATATGCACTAATATTACTAAACACATCGCTATCACCATACTCTGTAGAACTATTATTAAATTGATTCATGGTGCTGAAGAAAATATTTTTAAAAATTCGCGTTGTTTTTTTCGTTCACTTTGTTCACTGTGAAATGATGGTCACTACACCGAAAATAGCTCTGTAGCGCACAATGTACCGATACCGACTGTCCAAAGAAAGTGGCGCACTTAAATGTACGGAGCAGGTAAAGAATGCATATATTCTTAAAAACAACATAGAAGCTAACCCTTCACTGTAATTTGTCTATTTATACATTTTACGGAATATTTAATCCTTTAAGTGCACTATTGTAAAATAAAAGCTTCAAAAAATTCTCGGTAAATATGAAAATTAAGGCTTCAAAGTTACCGCTCATCAAAGCCAATATAATGGTTGTCGGAGGTAGCTACCAACCGACTCGAAACCTTTATATTGGCTTTCGGAGTGCTAAACGTTAAGAAGTAAGTGAGTAAAATTAGAGAGGCAATTTCAGTAAAACTTGAAATTTTTTTAAAAAAAAATACCTATGTACATTTATCTTTATCGATAATTTCCAAAATTATTATTTTCATAAACAATTTATTGAAATTATTTAACAATGTAATTACTTTAAGTTGAAAAATGTGCGAGCGTTCCACGGCTCGGCTACTCTTCCAGCCGGCTACTCAGCTACTCGGCTACTCAGCCAGCCGGCTAGTCAGCTACTCGGCTACTCAGCCAACTACAATACAATAACATTGAAGTTCAAAAAAATACTTACGCCTTGATAGAAATTGTTTTGCATAATCTATCGGTATGGCAAACGATATTCCTGAAGAAACTTTCATACTATTAATCCCAATAGCTTCACCGTCCAAATTTACCAAAGGACCTCCCGAATTACCAAAAGTAATAGCAGCATCAGTCTGAATATATGACATATCCCTTCCTGCAACACACCCAAATAAGACCTTGCATAAATCTTCAAAGAATACCCACTCATTTGCATAGTTTTAATTCAGTTGATACTTTTCACACACCTTGTAGACCTATTTCTTCAGGCGCTCTTTGAGCAGAACTAACAACACCAGCCGTCACGGTATTACTCAATGCCAAAGGACTTCCTAGAGCTACAACCTTTAAAAAACAGCCATTTTTATTACAACACTATGATAACAGAACGGTACGATTTGTTGCAACAATAATAACGACACTCACCCATTCTCCCGTTCTTATATCGCCCGACTGTCCCAACTTCATAACGGGCAATCCTTTTACCGGTATTCGTATGGTCGCTAAATCAGATATTAAATCAACATCTTCAACTTTTGCAGTATACACATTACCATCCTAAAAATTAAAAAAATGCATATATGACAAACAATTCAATTGGATATGTAGAGTATTCTGATTGGGCAGTACCTGAAGTCTAACGAGGACAGTACTTCTGGGTGTGCTGACGACGACGTGCGCGTTGGTCAGTATGAGACCGTCTTCTTCAACGATGAAACCCGAGCCATTGGAGACAGTAGTGGGTTGACCGGAATAATAATCAATGCGACGGTTGTCTTTAATTTCAATGTAAACTACAGAGGGTGCCGATAAATCCACCACGTCGGCAATGAAGTTGAACATACGACGACGCCCATCCAAAGAGGTGCCTCCTGTGGGTACGGCTGCCTTTACTGAAGGGCTACCGGGCCATTGCCACTCCCTTAAGTTGTAAACGGCAACACCTAGAGCAACTGCTCCTACAGCTGTCACTCCTACTGTCAACTTCCGGTCTGATGATGAACCGGCATTTCCTCCGCTGGCTGATCGTTGAGAGACAGCCTTCAATCCAGCTCGAGCCAATCTTCGTAAAGCTGCTACAGACATGACAGTTGCTGTCTGATTGAGGTTAAGTCACCCGCCACTACGATTGCCACTACCGCCAACAGCGTACGTACTGTCACTTCGTTGCCAACTTGGCGCATAGTGTGCAATTTCGAAATTATTTTGTGTTTTATTTCAAATAAGGTGTTTGACACTTCAAATTAAATATAAAACAAATTCTTAACATGTTTTTTTGTATTTATATAGCAAAAAGATCAATTCAATCGATAAGTGCAATTAAAACTAAGTTACTTTGATATCACACATTTATATTAGAGGGAAATTTCAATATCAAAGGTAATAATGTGGATACTGTTTTAAATATTGTCGCTTTTGAATGGATAAAATAAGCAAATAAACATAGCACACTAAAAAAACGACTTTCGGATAAATAAAACCAAAGCAAATATTAATTTAGACGCGTCAGAATTTTCCAAATAAAGTAAAAAAAATTTAGTTTAACTATACATATGTATATCATATTTTTGCCAGAAGCCATCTCGAGTTTGCAAATACTACATATATGGAATCTTTATTTTATAAAAAAAAAACTTAAATCATTCACTCTTAATACTAATTTAAATCCCTTGTCCAACTCCAATCCTATCCCACTAAAAACTAGAAGAATCATAAATAACCTTGTATTCCTGTTTAAACACCTAAATAATTCCAACGACAGCCCTTACACTACATTGTAACTAGATGGCAATTCCCATTGCGCGCGGATGCAATAAACTTTTAACCTCACAAAAGAAATCCTATAATCAAAACGACCATTGCACCGGGTGACTACACACATGCTGCACCATCTGCCAAATTCTACACCATAAAAAGAACTACGACGGGCGGCCATCGCGCGCGACAGTCGAGCGCGAAACCAAAACCGAAAAAAAAAATTCCCCTTCCAAAAAAAAACACCAAAACACAAACCGACACACGATTGAACGGTGCAAAACACCCAGCGCCTATCACGATCGAAACGAAGGCAAAGGAACGCGCCGAAGCGAAACGGTCAATGGCCGCGAACGGATCTGTTAGGGCAACATTGCATAAGTGCGCGGTGTGTAGAGTGCGGTTTGCCCCGTGTGTGCTCTCGCTGTCAGTGCGGCGCGGCGTGTTGCGCGGTTTGGTCGCGGCTGCCGTACGGCCACTCGCGATGAACGCGGACGAGTACGAGTCGCTGCCGACTCAACGGCTCTCCGCTCACATGGCGGCCGGAGCCATCGCCGGTGTCATGGAGCACTGCATCATGTATCCACTCGACTCCGTTAAGGTCAGGCATTACGTAAACTCACCACTGCCCCATCACCCCATCAACCCATCAACCCGTCAAACCGTCACTCTGACGTTTCCACCAACCCCCCCCACTTTCAACCCTCGACATAACCTCCAACTGTCATCCGCTGATGTCAGATTCCTAGTTTGCTTCAGGCGATGTCTGCTTCAAATCTCGACCAGACATTGACTAGTCGGTCTGTTCTTATCTCCCCAACCGAGCGACACATGCTCCAAACGACTAGCGTTGCATGTTGTATTCACGGTCAATCCCTATCGAGTTGTGAATCAACTTTGATTAAAATCTTAATCCTACACAGTATGAAAGTCGCCATCGACAGTTTGAAGTTTACAATCTAACCTCGATAAGTTACAAAAGTCAAATTGTACGTAAGCGAACGAATGCTCCTACAGTTGAAAATCACCCGGATGTACATACATAGTTTGGTAGTACTGTTTGTTTCAAGTTTGTAAGTTTGAATGTAAACATTCGTATCGCACGTGTAAGTTGTTTTACGACTTTGTTCAAATTTCAGTAACGGAAAATCCTATCCGATTAGAGTCGCCTAGTATAGTTTGATCCTGATATGAATCTGTTAAAAGTTTTTAAAAAAGTTGTGTATTTGAGTTGTACGGACGTCACCGTATCGTAAAAATATACAGGAACCGTTCGAGATAACACATGTTGCTTCGTATGTTTTCAGTTTTGAAATATGATACATTGTTGTTGTTGTTGTTGAATGCGTGCGATGACGATAACTTTAAGGTGACTCATCGATCAGTCGGTAACTTTTCAAGAAAGCGGTCAGTATGATGTTTCGAAAACGCTGAGTAGAAAGTATGTTTTTCATAAGTGACCTTTTCACAAACGGTCAGTAAAAGTTAACAAATCGGTCAAACTTGAAAATACCGACCGATGATCTGAAAAGTTACTAACCCGATTGATACGGGCCTGTTGTTTTTCAGTATTGAAATCCGATTGAATGCGAAATACATTGTTGTTATTGAATCGCTCGATGGAAATACCTACATACACATGTGTAAGATTTAATAAAATAAGTTTTTTCCAGTAAATATACAAACCTAACCTAACGTCACCTGTGTTTGCGTTTGATAAGATAAATAAGTTTATATAAAAGTTTAATGTTTATTATGAACGATATTGGAAAGGAATTGGCTGTATTTTGAATATGATCAGTTTTTAATTTTGTGAAATTAGTACACTTGAATTGATAAAAATTACTCTACATAGTTAGTGTGTAAATTTTATCTTAAAGCTGTTTGATTTATTTATAACGTGGCTTTGGCGTGTGCAAACTTATAAATTGTCAAAGCCGATTCTTTACAGTATCAATTGTGTAAATAACTTGAAATTATTACACATCTAGTGAAAATCGATAACATTGTTCGTTTGCTTATTTTCAATGATGAAAACTGCGTCAATGTTAATTAAAGTACGAAATTTATTCATTCTATAAATATAATGACGTTTGATAAACTTTATCATAGTTTTTCTTGCCAATTCTTTATAATTCCATCAAATTATTCACGCTATATGAAACATACAATTTTGAATTTTTATGATTTTATTATAACCCGGCTTTAAAAACTAATTGTTGGTTTTGTTCGAGCAGCCGATTATGGAAATCACTGTTTTTGTCTTATCTTAAGGTAACAACCGCTTTTTACATACATTGCAAACGTGTGTTTTTGTTGTGAAATGAAATATCGACAATTCTAATCAGCATCAATTCATGTAATGTAATAATCTGTATAATATAGAATATAATGTAATAATCTGCATGCTATATACGGTAAAGTTATTTAATTGTATTTTATTAGATATACATGCAAATTCTTGAAAGTAATGGTTATAATTATTGTTTTTACAGACTCGGATGCAATCATTAGGAGTAACGAGCAATGCGACAGTTTTGGGAACACTTAGGCATATGGTCCAACACGAAGGAGTATTGAGGTATAAATACAATTAATTATATTTCCATAAAACGTTTGCATTGATATTAAATTACTGAATACAGATGACTGTTGTCAAACGATTGGTTTTCCAACATCCTCCTACTGAGTGTATTTACGAGATTTTATTTTAAATATATTCTCAATCTCACCGCAAAAACAATGTGTGTAAACAAAACCAAGTTTATTCGAGGCTGATAGGTGTGTGAGATAAAATTAAAAGAAGCTAAACAACTGTGGTAGATAAAGTCGGGGAGACCTATATTATTTAATTTTTTTATCAGATATGTTAGATAACAATGTTTATTATTCATTGAATAGAATCGAATGAGTGTGAAAACACGTATGACTAATTATTATGTATTGTAACATTTTATGTTAAAAAGAAAGATACTCTGAAACTTTGAAACGTAGAGCTGAAATTTGGTACAGAAACTCAAGAAAATCATCTGTCGACTCGATATTGATGAATCATCAAGCACATCACATACCTAGATTTAAGTCAACAGCAAATTTGATACCAACTTTGACATTCTATCTTATCATATACAAATGGTACATTGTTTCTCATTGAACTCTAGCTTTTTTTGAATTTTCGACGTGTGCATGCTTTATCTAGGATGTAGGACGTAGGATGCTGAATCAAAACGGAGACCGCTAACTTCATCCGGCAATCAAATTAGTTTTACCCATCCAACGACCTGTAGGAACAATACCGTCAAAAAAAAAAAATCTGTTTTGTTAAACAACAACAGTAATCACTCGTTTCCTTGTTGTAAAAAAATTCGACCTTGAGATTTTGACTATTGGCATGAGCATAACATTTGACCTTTCACAGTATGAATCAAATTTTTTTTGCATTCATCAGGATTTTCTCTCGTCCCACCTTTTTATAAACTCTTATCGAAGTAGGCGACAATTGTTCTATGATAAGTTTAGCTGCGTTGCTTTTAAATAGTTCTTATCATTTTTACTTTATTTGTAATGCCGTCTTCAAATCAACATACAATATCATTCCTTTGAATACATTTCTTGGTATTCCAATTATTATTTTTACTTTACAATTATTACTTTCTTTGTTAAAAAAAATTACAAAATTTTCAATTATCTATTATTATTATACAAAAGTTATAATTTAAAAAAATGTTTGAGCATCACTGCGGTATTCTTTTTATGATAGTTTGATACATGCACGTGGACCGGTGCACACGTCACTAGACAAATGGTAATCATTTGTGGTGTAACTGTGCTTCCTTTATACACAGATGATGTGATACGCATTATTCTCGTCTATAACGATAAATTGGATGGCTAAAAAACATCCATATTTTTAACTTTCTCTATCGCCATTTCTAAATCTTTACTGCGTTTCCAATTTAAAAACAATTGGTGAATTTTTATTCTAATTTAATTTTTGGTAGAATGATTTATATTTAGAATGTGTGTATCGATTTGCAATCAAGTTCAATACTAACGATTAGTTCAGTATGTATTAACTAGTAGGTGTAAATAAATTTATTAATTTTGCATTTTTAATCATTTAGTGGGGTTGCCATGTATTCAATTGATTCCTGTATTTTCCTTCTATTGAATAACTGGGCATATCCACTATCCGATAAAACTATACTCTATCCAATTTAAGAAGTACCTTGTCTTTGCGCAACTAAAAAAAAGAGTGTTTTGGCTATCTGAGATTTACGACTTTGGTTGGTTATCGTCAATGTTTATTCCGAGAATCCAAGACATTGACGAAGCTCATTGGTTCAGACCCGGGTACTATGCTCAGATCGATTCTAAATCGGTCAAGACTTAAGTTGGACAGAGTAGAAAACTGGGTTTAAAGTGTATTTTCTGTGATATTCAAAATGGCGTCCCTCTTTTGCTTTATCTAAAATTGGATAGGAGGTTAAAAAAGCAACACTCACTAACACTACTGAAATTAAAATTAATCTTCTTACTATTATTATTCAACAATCTAATCGTATCAATTTCAAAATATAATCTTTTATCAATTGGGATTTTATTCCCTCAGACTAAGTACCCCTTTTTTTTAAATTGGAAATTTAAAGAAATATTAATATATATTATAATTAAAAAAGAAGGCATTATGACTAATGCATACTGCCAGTTTTGAGGTATGGATGTGAAACGTGGATGCTGAATTCAAGAATGTTACGTAAGATCCAGTGCACACAGAGAAGCGTGGGAAGATCTATGCTCGGTATAACAAGAAGAGGTCGTAAGAGGAACACATGGGTGAGAAGCATGACCAAAGTGGGAGATAATAGCGGAACGTGTGAAGTGGACACATAGCGAGGAGAATGGATGGCAGGTGGACGCGAAAAATACTGGAATGGTATCCGAGAGGATGTGAAAGAAAGCGAGGTAGACAGAGTAGACGATGGGCTCTTGAATTGAGAAGAATGTGTAGAGTCAAGTGGATGCAGATTGCTCAAGACAGACAGGAATGGAAGAGGATTGGAGAGGCCTTCATCCAGCAGTGGATGGTGAACATAATAAAACTTAAAGTAAATATAAAAAATTACAACCGTTATAAAAATTCCCCTTGTTAAAAAACAGTATTATAAATTTATAGAAAGTACATGGAAATTTGTCTCTTCCAAAATTTTTGGTTTCAATTTTGAAAAAAAGGGGAACGTTGGTTCCCCTAATTTTAACACGTTTCAAGATGGCGCCTTTAGATTTTGGCGCCGTTGACAAAATGGCCGACGACTGCACCGGCCAGGTGCAAATAAATCGTCCATTAAAAATACATAGATATTGTGGGTTCGCGTCTCCATTGTGGCTTTCACATAAATACACATTTTTTTTGCGGCACTGTGAAAGCGGCTTTGCTATACAACAACTAGTAGAAGGCGAGAGCGTTTATGTAATTCGGAGTCTAAGCGCTAAACAGGGCCGGATTTGCGGCTGCGATTAGCGAATTTAGCGAATTCGCTACCTATTGCTCGGCTCGTCAGCTTGACCTCGTTCAACCGTGCAAAAAAAATTGGCATATTCCGTGGTCAGATTAGGGACCGTTGAGGTTTGTCGATTGCATGTCGTGCAATTTGTTTTATCGATATTTCTCACAATTTGTCGAGGGAATGCAAATCTGGCTGGGGGCATTAGAAACGCGACGATGACGTCACACGGAGTAATTTCCGCAATCCCACTCCGACAACACGTTGACACAATACGCATCCTCGCAAATCATGCCGTGCGAAAAATACCGGTCACATTCATTCATAGTCAAACCCATCGCCTGATCTATTTTTATATCGTGTCATCGCAAGGACACTGACGGAAATGGCAGTTCATCTTGCAGATTTGCAAAGTGATTTCAATGATTCGGTTCGTTTTTCAATAACAAACATCGTGACTAGACAGCGGACAGATGGATGCTTTTGATGACGTGCGACCTTCAAACTCTAAACGCTTCTTAGAATATTCCGTTACCCAACTGAACTCGCGTTTGTACTCTACCATTAACATATTCTCTCCATCCTTTACAGAACAATTATTTATTATTACATAGTTCAACCTATAATATATAATATAAATACTCGAAAATATTATTTGTATATTTTTTTCATACCCAAAAATAATGAGGTTTTATTGTTTTGGTGTCTCCAATTGGCGAGAAAGTGCAATTTTTTAATGCTCTCTATTTTTTTTTCCTCTAATATTCGTACCAATTGCGAAATGCTGGCTGTCTGAAATATGAGGGTTTTTCCTTGAACATTTTTATTCCATTAACTTAAACATTATATTATATAGCCTAATTGCTCGGCGTTGCTCAGGCGGGTGAGTTATGAGTTACAAATGAATATCGAAATAAACATTTATTAAACTACAAAGAAAAATTGATTAAAAATTGTGTTTGGTGGCCCTTCGATTCCGGGCTCCCACCCTACCAAAAATCGTCTACAGTCTATAAGGCGGGCCCTAGACATAACTGAATTACGATGCGTTTGAAAACGTTAGCGATTTTGCCTACGCCGCAGGTTTTTGGACGCTCGCGCCTACACGTATGGACGAATGCACCGTATAGCTCAAGGCTACGCGTGCGCCGTAACAGCTGTTTGTTTGCGCCATACAGCTCAGTAGGCGTATGCAGCGCCACGGCCGCGGCGCGAACTATACCAGCGCTAAAACGCTTAAAAATGAGATATTTCAACGCTAACGCTAAAGCGCTGTCTAAATCGAAAACGTTGCGTTGTTTTCCCCTACACGCTTCGTTTTTACGGCACCTTACTACAAACGCACCGTAATTCAGTTAGGTCTAGGGCCCGCCTAAGAGTACCGTGAGATAGTATGCCAAATTTGGTGGTTCTTAACTAAATATGTATATAATTTATTTATACATATACATGCGTACAACATACATGTAAAATTTAATAAATAAATAAAAAAAAATCATTAACTCGAACGAAAATTCAGGCGGGCGATGGCAACACTCAAATATACCTGCGGCAAAAGGTTCGAGAATCCGAAATTCCGAGGTCTAATCGTGACACTACAGTTTTATTCCGCGTAGTTGTTTATTTATTTTCTATCGTGCGGGGAAAACGGATCGTGAATGGCCGCCATTACAAACACTCGTACCAAACCACTAAGAACATCTCTTTTTCTACTGTAAGCACCTATTCTTCATACTTCATAGGATGCCGGCGATGCCTAGTCACAATTGCTAAACGCTACAGTCACCGACTCGCCGGGGCCATAATCTACCTGTCTATAAGTATCTTTCTTTTCAGCTTGTCCAATATTGAGGTCTGAAGCCACGAAATATTTTCCTGTTCGTTTACGAGCTCGTGTGGCCGTACGCGTTTTATCATTTCTAAAGATACGACCAAAAGAGAATGCTTTTGTTTTGTGTAGGGGGGAAAGGTAAAGGAGTACCTACACGCTCGTGCTTGGTTGCGCTTAACTTGTTTGTGCTATGTTTGCGTACATATGTAAAGCATCTCCAGGATCGTGCTTGGTTTGAGGGTAGCGTATACAAACTTGGTTTGTACACGGAACTAGGTGTTTGTAAATGATAACTAAACTCCGGAAAAATGGATTATTTTGGTAATGTGCGACCTTTGGATCCTAAACGCTTCATAAGATATTCCATTACCCACCCAAACTCACGTTCGGATAAAAAGCGAAATCAACCAAACCCTGAAAGGTTTAACGTGACACTGACACTCTTGTTCGTAACGAAGAGTAAATAAAATGAAGCACATAATTGAAGGGAGACAGACCTTCGCTATAACCACCCAGTTAGCTTTCCGTCATTTTACAATGCCCCAAAATATAACAAGTTCTATAACGAAAGGTTGGAGAGAATGAGTCTCATCTCTTTGAAGATTAAGAGGCGATCTAATAGTAGTGTATGAAATAATAAATGTCTACTTAGGAAAAGTGGTGAACACGACTGGACTGGATGTAAAGATGAATATATAAATCGCAGAATGTAACTAAGATGGAGCGCGTATGCATGGAAAACGTAGATGCTAAATTCAATAATATTACGTAAGATCCAGTGTACCTATAGAAAAGCATGGAAAGATTTACGCTCGGTCTAACGAGAAGAGACCGTAAGAGGAATACACGGGTGAGAAGCATGATCAAAGTGGCAGATATAGTGGCGCAGCGAGAATAATGGATGGCGGACGGACGCGAAAAATACTGGAATGGTATCGGAGAGGATGTGAGAGAAAGCAAGGTAGACCGAGCGGACGATGGGCTGATGAATTGAGAATAATGTGTGGAGTCAAGTGGATGCAGATTGCTCAAGACGGACTGGAATGGACTCGTTCTCTTCACATCTGCGAAAGAAAAACTGGTGAATTGAGAAGAATGTGTGGAGGCAGGATTGCTTAAGACAGATACGTAGGAATTGGAGAGGCCTTCGTCCAGCAGCGGATGGTGAACGGCTGAAAATGATGATAACGAAGGGTTGAAGAGAATGAGTCCCACCTGTTTGGAGACGAGACGAATTTTTGCAATCTTTTATATATAATCAAAAATTGTACGTACAAATTACATCCCACTATTCCCGTGTATTTTAAACAACGCAGATACGACGCGCAAATCTAACCCTTACACAACACCACCGTAAGGCCGAAATCGCCTGATCAATATTGGCACCACTGCTCAGAACCTAAACCGTGACGTAACGCGACCTAACCTCAACGCGTCCCGCCGACAAAAGTTTCCCCCATCACTTGAAACGCACAAACCCAGTGCACGCGTTGCGAAACTTTCGGCGGGGGGAAGGGGAAAAGGAGAATATTGCGCGAAAGTGACGCGAGGTGGCAGCAGCGATCTGAGTAGTGTATACTGTGTAGTGTTTAGTGTGTATGTAGTGGTGTATGTGGTTGAGTGCAGCCGCACCGGGCGGCCGGACGAACCCGGCCTTCACCATCCCAACAATCTGGTGTCTTCGACTCTTGGTATGGGTTAAGATGATGTGGAGAGTTTGGGTGTGGGCTGGAATGGCGGGGGCGGCTTCAGCCCTTAAATGCCACTGCAACGTCTGTCCCAACAACGTATGCGAAACCGACGGTTACTGCTTCACGTCGACAACCCTGGAGCGAGGCGACACTATCTACTCGTATCGTTGCTTCGACAGGGAGCTGATGTTCCCGGTCGACAACCCGATACTGTGCCACGACACAGACGCACGCAATCACACCGTGCGAATACTATGCTGCCAAAAAGACATGTGCAACTTTGGAGTCAGACTCCAGTTGCAGCCCACCAGCGAGCCCATGGACTCGTCGGCATCCACTTACATCTTAGTACTAATCCCATTTCTGATCTTGCTTTGCATCGTAGCCGCCGTTGGATTCGTATTCCGGAGGAGGATTCCGGTACTGTGCCGAGGTCGTCCCCCGAGACCGGACGACTCCTGCGATCTGGCCAGACCCATCTTGGGCTCCTCCACTCTTAAACACATGATAGATCTGACGACGTCAGGTTCCGGCTCCGGACTACCGCTACTGGTCCAACGTTCCATAGCTCGCCAGATCCAACTGTTGGACATCATCGGGAAAGGTCGCTTCGGTGAAGTTTGGCGCGGTTGTTGGAGAGGTGAAAACGTAACGGTTAAGATATTTTCATCTCGGGAGGAGTGCTCGTGGTTTCGCGAGGCGGAAATCTACCAGACGGTGATGCTCCGGCACGAGAACATTCTGGGTTTCATAGCCGCCGATAATAAAGATAACGGCACTTGGACCCAACTGTGGCTCGTCACCGAATACCACGAGCGGGGATCGCTGTTTGATTACTTGAACGTGTACACGGTGGATCCGCACACTCTGATCAAAATGTCCTTGTCGATTGCGACCGGTCTCGCACACTTGCATATGGAGATCGTCGGCACTAAGGGTCTGTCCCATCACACTTCCGGCAAGCCGGCCATAGCTCACCGCGACCTAAAGTCGAAGAACATCCTCGTCAAGTCTAATCTGACGTGTTGCATCGGTGATTTGGGTCTGGCCGTGCGGCACGATACCACGTTGGACACTCTCGATATACCGTCGACGAATCGCGTCGGCACCAAGCGGTATATGGCTCCGGAGGTCTTGGACGAGACGATCGATACGAAGCAGTTTGATCCGTTGAAACGGTCCGACGTGTACTCGTTGGGTCTCGTGTTGTGGGAGATCGCTCGTAGGTGCAGCGTCGGCGGTATATACGACGAGTATCAGTTGCCTTACTACGATGTGGTCCAGCCGGATCCGACTCTGGAGGAGATGAGGCGGGTGATTTGTCACGAGCAGCGTCGACCGAGCATCTCCAACCGTTGGCACAACAACCACGTGCTGCAGATCGTCTCGAAGGTGATGAAAGAGTGCTGGTATCAGAATCCGGCCGCCAGGTTGACGGCGCTCCGCAAAAAAAAGACTCTGTCCAACATTGTGGCCGAGGATCATATTAAGATGTGAAACGCGTCGTTTGATCCGACGAATGTTTAACCATTTGTAATTCGGTGGTGGTTATATATTTATTACTATTGTAAGGTGTAATTGTTTGCCGATGCCGTACAAATATGTTCCAACGGTGAACATTGTCGAAATGTAACTTTTACTCGCATTCCTGTAATCTCTTACTACAACGTTGTAAAAAATTTGAACATGCCGTGACCTGAATGATTAAAATTTCAATGATTTTGATTCGATTAATCTCCGTATAGATCTTTTATAGCACATTTTGAAAGAAAAAAATGAAAGATTTGTTGATACACGTCTAGCTTATAAATGCAACTCGCTTTATTTACTATTATGAAAGTTGTTAAACAACTGGAAATTATATTATAGTTTATGCCTAATGAGTACACTTAATTTTAACTGTAAGAAAAAATATACATATATATAAATTAAACTTTATTTCGGTTACGTTAAATCAGGTTTCGTTTACAGATCTTTATTACATTTTCAGCATTGTATATATTGCCTTGTATTTTGGCAGAAAAGTATTTTATACTGACAGTATTTCGTTGTTCCATTCCTCAAAAGGAAACTGAAGTTTTACCCGTGTAGTTCCATTTTTTTTTAAGTTTACATTATTTATTTGTTATGTATTTGTATAAGCTTTGTGATTAATTTTAATTTTATATTTTATGTTGCCAACTATGACATAATCGCTGTTTTTTTTTTTTATTATATACAATGACTATAATTTTTATCAATCGATAGATTCAATCCTTGTTGTATTGCAATAATTTGATTTTGAAATGAATTTTTGCGTTTATTATCATTATACAAATGTGACCGTTTATAGTTTATTTTACTCGATTATATTGAATTTGTTATCAAAAACCAAATTGTGTGTGGTTCGTTACCGTAGTATAATAATTATCAATATGAAACAACACTCGTAATTACTCACTAATTAAACAACAATTGACGATTTGTCTCAGTCGCAATTGTGGATTTTGTGAATTGAATACACTCTCAAATGTGGCAACGTCTGTAATATGCTCACTCGTTCGTATGAAGGGCCTCGCACACCAGAATGGATTATTATTCGCGAGCGGATAATAATCCGCTCCGGTGTATGCAGCTCTTTAAATTTCTCACATATACATGAATATTTTGGTAGAATGTGAATCTTATCACTGTTCGGCGCTTTTGTATACTCGTCAAATCATCCTCACTATGCCGATAACTATTCCTATTTTTTATATGATTGATAAGGTTTTGATATAACTATTTATCTGAGGGGAGTGGTTAACTTGTAAGTTATTTTCTATTAAACCCGCTGTAATCTGATTTACTTTGGAATCGGCGGGAAATTTAGTTCTAAGCAACATTTTCAATATATTTATATTTTCGATTGAAAATTTAGCACTGAATGTGTAGCTTTTTTATCGGTTGAATAAAATCCGCAAGTTTTTTGATTTCACACTACAATTTTGTAAATAATAAGAACAATGATCATTTTCAACGGAATATGTAACATTCCAATATTTTTTTGTAATTCTTTAGAATTGCATCTTGCAATATTATGATGATGTTAACACTGCACTGTTTGTAATGTTAAAAGATTTATCCGTGGAAGATTTTAGTTAATCCCAAATAACAATTTAGTGTATTTTTACATCAAGAATTCAATTAATATTAAACTTTCCACTAACAGGTGCTTCTCAACCCTATGCACAATTAAATTTCGATAGGTTATATAAGGAAAGGGTGAGCGCCAATGACTAAATAACATTGATATCAACCAAATCGATTTATTTTATCAATACCTATGAGTTGAACTCGGTATCAGATTAATTACAATGAAATATTTACATGACAGTATTTTTGTCATGCGACACACGTATATTGTAAAAAAAAATAGAAATTTGCATAAAATGTATGGATGTTTTTTTATATACCTCATTTTTTGTAAGTTGTTTTATTGCTTTTTGTATTTTATAATATTATATTATATTAATTTTGTACCTAAGTATACAGTAGTTATATTTTTAATGGTAAATAGTATAGCAGCGTCATCAGTTTAAACGCCGATGATAAATTGTTGGTCACTTCTGAACTGTGTAATTCCATATATACTGCCTCACGAAATTCATTCCTTGATTAGTTTACATTCTGTTGCTAGTACAAGATAATTTTATATGAATATTGATAGAAACTATTCAGTTCTGTTCATAGGCTCCATACTGATAAAAAGGAAAATATATTTTTTAATGTAAACGAACATGTTGTTTTTATTTGCAATACTTCCATGGCTAATTTAATCCCAAACTGGACATCCTATGTGCGAGAGTATTTATTACACTGGACAATTATCGTACAGGTGAAGAGGTGAAACAAGGTAGTAATTAGTTTGTATTCAATGTTTTTACAAACTATCATCGTTACATTACAATGCTGACATGTTTATGATTAGTATTTAACTTCCTATGCGATAACACAGGTATCATTTCATAGATACTGTGATCGATATTAAACGATCAAGGATGTCTGACGCTTTTCATTGGTTCTGTTTCTGTTAATTTTTTACCTTATAATAATCATTACTTGAAGCCGTGAATCATCAAATACGACTCAAGTGTGCGATTTGTTGTCGTTTGTGAATTAAATTGCGCTAACGACCGTGCGTATTATGTAAATTCTATATTACATATTTACATTATATTCTCATTCATTTTGCAAATTTCAAATCAGAAGCGAGAATAAGTATTTAAAAAGTTGAGAATACTTCCGGATTCACGGAACTAAACGTGCATAAAGAATTACACTTACAGAATTACACAGTATAAATGTGTTGTAAAGATTAAACGTCTTTTCTGTAAATGAATTTTGATCACATTATTTTGTATGAATGTAATTGAGTCAAGGATAAGAGTTTATACACTTTTATAAATTCTGCAAGAGTACTCTTCAGGTATTTTCCTAAAACTTGTAGATTAAAATTATCACGCTATCATTGTCAACATACTTGATATACAACTATATTTTTTTGATATGCGTATTCTTTATAACTGCTATTTTAGTATTGTGTTTAAAGAATTTGAATTCCAATTTATCCACATATTATTATCACAGGTTTTATGTCTTGGGATTAACAACTTAATTTTTTTATGGTAACCAAATAAGACAGAGTCCAAAATTATGAATTACAATCAGATGTCTTTCAAATTGACATTGAAAGTTAAATTGGATGACATTCAATAATTTACATATCAATTTCTTCAACATGTTCTATTGCAAATTTGCATCACAAATGGTTCTACTTCAATTTAATCAACTTAAACTGTATGCTGTTTGTATTGAAACCTCGAATCCCATTAATCAAGTGCTTATTACAAATTTGCAATTATTTTATGTGTAATTTTTTTCTTTTGCAGACCAGTACGAGGAATGTCGGCAGTGGTCGCTGGAGCCGGTCCAGCCCACGCTTTATACTTCAGCACATACGAATTTTCAAAAGATTTCTTAGGAAAAGTTACTAATCAAAGGCATACGCATCTCGTCTACGGTAAGAAATGTGTCTCGATTCTTACTGAATTATATTTGAACGTGTGCAACCGTAAATTATACGATAAGTCTAAGCTTTCCCGAGAAACTAGCTTATCTTGACGTCTATAACACTTGATATTAATTATGTTTATGATGCTGCATTATAATGTAAAAAAATTAATTATGCTCACATTATAATTGTAACTATGATATCATCCTATTCTGCGTATGCATTTTCATGTTTATTTTTATTTTCAGGCGCATCTGGTTGTCTAGCCTCATTAGTACACGATGGAATTTCTAATCCTACAGAAGGTAAATTCTTCAATAATTCGCTCATTTTTATTTTTGCATTGTGCAGTTTGGGTCTGCACTATGTCGCTCGTGATTTATATTGGAGCATTGTCAGGTTAAATTATTCAATAAGGAAGTTGTTTGCATTATTGTGAATCTAATGCAGAAAAAACGCTCGACGTCTGTTGTCATTCAATTCACTGGAATCGTGTTTCGATTTGAATTCGCAACCTCAAAATCAATGACTCGTCTTTAATTGCAGTGAAAATACTCCTGAAAAATTATTGGAATACCACTTTTTTGAACTACCTCTAATATGCCCATTATGAATTATTGATAGATCAAAAATGAACGCAAAAAGCGCTGAAGGCCATCATTAGTATCGATTGAGAATCGTCATTGAACTATGCTTTCCCAATGTTACACAAAATAAATTCTGTTGATTGGTAAGACATATCTGTTACTTCCCAAAGTACGCATAACATCTTCTGAAGGTGGCGTACTTGAATATCAAGCGTTGCCTTTTTGACAAACATTTTACGGTCTGCTATAGTGATGTAACTACGGAGAGATACTCTCCAGTGGTTTCCCATTGCCTTCTGGAGGAGAGGAAGGGATAAATGGAATGGACAATGATTTGTAAGGAATTTGTTTCGGTGGTGCCAATTTTATGGAAGTCTCACAATTAAGTTAGATAATTTGGCGAATTCTAACAGGAGACGGCCGATCTGAATTTAGTAATATCCCGATCTTACCAGTCCACTCGGTCTACCTTGCTTTCTTTCACATCCTCTCGGATACCATTCCAGTATTTCTCGCGTCCATCTGCCATCCACCATTCTTCTCACTATGTGTCCACTTCAACTTTTTCACACGTTCTGCTATATCTCACATGGAACCATGTATAACTAAATACATAATTTCAATTGATGCAACTCAAAGCTCATTTTAGTTTGAGTTTGAGAATTTCTTATCAGAAACGACCTTGTTTGTTGTTTTATCAATGGATTGAAACGCACGGTAACCACAATAGTATGCGACTCACATTGTTGCAAGGAAATGTTAAAGGTTAAGAATGCATATCTAGACCGAGCTATATGTTTGACCTTATGAATGATTTCCGGTTTTCATTGATTCCCACATGTCGAGGTTATCAGTCGCTTTCGTACGAAAGCTCCATCTTTCACCGGTGCAATTATTAACGTATTTTCTTTTGCATTTCTTTTTAGTCGTCAAACAGCGGTTGCAAATGTACAATTCGCCGTACCGGAGTGTGGCGCAGTGCATCGTTCAGGTATATCGCACCGAGGGTATGCGAGCGTTCTACCGATCTTACGCCACCCAGCTGACGATGAACATACCCTTCCAATCTCTCTACTTCACCACGTACGAGATCATGCAGACAATAACCAACAAGGACAAAGCGTACAATCCGGCCGCCCACATGGTGTCGGGTGCGATCGCCGGAGCGGTCGCCGCCGCCGCAACCACACCTTTAGACGTCTGCAAGACGGTGCTGAACACCCAAGAGACCGGAGTCAAAGCCAAAGGATTCCTGGACGCCGTCCACTACATTTCAAAGTTCGGCGGTCCTTTGGCTTTCTTCAAAGGCCTGCAAGCTCGGGTGTTGTACCAAATGCCGGCGGCCGCTATCTGCTGGTCCACCTACGAAACATTCAAATACCTGTTCAGCACCAGGATAGAATCGTCGCCCGCGATCGAAGTGCCCGAGAAGGCCAAGCTGGACCCATCCTCGAAAGACAAAGTCATCAATTTACGGCTCGTCTTGCCGCAGACGTCCGTAAAAGCCGACGGCGCCTCGGAACACTCCCGCCCGCCGGCCGAAGGCCTCAAAGGCATCAAAGCGATGGAGCTGCCCGCCGTCAACAGTGCCAATCTCTACGGCAATCTGAGCTTGAGCACGATACACCACGGCGATTGTCAAGTGCCGACGTTGAGGCACACGTAAGGTGTTCCGGTCGCGAGAGGAGACCCCAGAGGATCGATCACCGTCCTCCCGAACCCTCCCCAAATCCTACTTGTTGAAAGTTGAAACGTATTTTGTTACTTTTAGATACTGTATATAAACATATATATATATATATTGATGTGTTGAACAGAATGTAGTCACCGAGAAAATTTGGTCGCTGGTCGCCTCAAACGCTCAAATACGAAAACTGTTCTTCAGACAATCTATCTTGTAATATTACCAGACAGCGGAACGGTGTAATGGAAAGCCTTTGCTACGTACGCCGGTGTTATGTTCAGTAAATTCAATTAAAACTATTTTCATCGAGCACTTGCGCAAACAAAAATCATTGATAGGCTGTATAAACAAAGAAGTTTCCATTTGTGGGAACGGCTACTCGGCTCCGTTGTGGAGTTTCGACGAATCGAATGTATTCGCTCTGTGTGGCTAATCTATCGATCATAGTTTGCCGTTATCTTCACTGCGGTCGAATTCAGATTGTGTACCTCACGCCGATCCGTAGATAAAATTACATCGACTATCTACCGACTTATCTCATAACTTCTTCCGACTATCCATATTTTTGAATAATAGTCTATTTTAAACCAATCAAATAAATTGTAAACGTGTATAGGTAAATCCCACTGGGTATTCTCACTCACTTAATTGTAATACTTTAGAGTTTTCCTCGTTGAAGTTATGCGCGTTGCAATTTAGCATACGTAATTAGCAATGTGCGATTCGCAGTCAAGTCGCAGCGCGATCGATTCTGCGAAATTAATATGTAACAAGTCTCACCACTTTTAATTCAATAGCCACTTGACTTAAGTGTATACATTTACTTGTTCGCTTTATCAATGAGCCATGTCAATTGTTTCGAAACTGCGCAATTGTTGCTCTTCGCTAAAAAGCATTTTATGCACAACCATTCCTCGTGCGTTCAAAAGTTGCATTTAGGCACTGCTGTTCAGTTTCGCTCGATTTGATCTTGCACGTTAATCTCCAATGTTGTCCAATCACTGTTGTGATGTAACTTTGGAGAATTTCCCCATGTTTTTTTTTGTTGTATCAACCGGTTTTTGGTTTTACCATCGAAAGGCATTTTTGCTCCATTGAGACACATTGTGGCGATCGGCCTTCACCTCGAGTCTCACAATCGATAAACCAGTGGTGATCGCGTGCCATTACACAAAACAACCATTTACAAGATAAGTGTCGATTTTTTTTTTCATTTCAGTCTAAAGAATAGTCGATTGCTCGGAGTCTGACCTTTTAATCTGCATCGGAGACATTCACACTCTCTTGCACTCGCAATAGATGACCAAACAACCTATGCGCACAATTTTAATCTTGCCGTGATTGTTTCGGTGTAACTTTGTGTCATAATAATGAGCGCGGTGCGTCGGGACAGAAATCCGATTAAAACAAGCCGGACCGAGCCGGCTTGAACATTTCGCGTACGCCGGAAAAACGCTGAATAATTCAAAAGTATAAACAGTTGGAAGTATTGATGCATTCGACGGAGGCCGACAAATTTTCTTAAATCATTTTGTGATATTATTCTTTTATAATGTAAGAAATTTATTGTAAAATTATTTGATATGTTGGTTTCCTTTTTTACTTCTGATCATTGTGTTGTAAAATTCAGTTAAAGGGGTATATTTTTTAATGAGTAAACCTTTTCTTTTTTTAATTTGTTCCTGTATAGTATGTTTAAAAACAATGGGGAAAAACAACTCGACGATTTTTCTTTAATGAGCCGGTAATTTTCCGGAACTATCGACCGCACAACGTTGCGGTTAAAATATTCATGATGTCAATTGAGATACTTGCACGCGCAATGCAAGAAAAACATTTTGTGCCGTGTGGCACATACGCGCACACGCGTATAACCGTGAAAAATATATATTATATATAAAGGGCCCTTTAGACCGGGGCGGATTATTATTCGCGAGCGGATAACTACGCTCGGAGCACGTTGTGTTACAACCCCACCCACCACATACCACCGAGCGTATTTATCCGCTAGCGAATAATAATCCGCCCCGGTCTGCGGGCCCACTAAAGGAAGTTTGTGTTGTCCTTTTGCAGTTAGCTAGAATAATGCAATCAACGACACAGAACCCTCAATGCCACAGATGAACATTGAATATCAATTTTTTTTCTACAAATTTTAAAAATGGCATGATATTCACAATTATATATTTGTAAAATATGTCTTTATTCGTGTGAAACATTTATTCCTGTATTACGATCTTGTCGGACAATGTTTCACATTGGATGCTGAGTTACATTACTTCTAGTTTTCAATAATAAATTCAGAATGTATTTTGCAAACTGCCTGTTTATTATTATTATTATATTATTATTGATGATACATATAATTTTTTAGGAGATGTGTGTACACGTGGCCAGATTTCCACTATATTAGTGACATATGGCCGTGTACACCTGTCTCCATCTATTTAAAAGTGTTATTATTAAATATTTAGAATACTAATGACGTGTTGTTACATTCTTCAGAGGATTGTTTTTCATTTCTTTTTATAGCTTAGTTTTATATGTTTATTACTGTAACCTGTATTAGTTTATGGAAAAAAAACAAAATTTTAATGTTGAAAAACATTTTTAACACCTTTATTGTCATCGATCACAATCAAGTGCCTATCGTGAGATTTTACTTTTACATTTTATTTTACTTCCTCTGTGTTTCTGTACTTGTAATATTTATTTAATCTTGTTTTCAAAGCGTATTAAAAATAACCCCCGAATGAAGATGTAATATTTCATTCCAAAAATGTACAAGTGTCATTTTTATTAAATTATCGTATTATTATATTTGGCTTTAATTTTTTTTTTTTTGTTATTGAAATTGTATAATATTGCATATTTTGTAAATTCGGGTCGCACATGAAATTTTTGTTTAATATTTTTAATGTGGCAAAGTTGCTGGACAACGTGAATAAATATTTTTATAGAATTTTAGGTGTCATCTTTGGTAATAAAGAGAAGAAAAAAAGTATTACCTACAAGAATCGATATCAACAACATTTGTCGTTGAGAAACATTCTCTGAAGTTGTGCAATTAAGTACGCTTTCAAGAAATGCACTCCCTAGGTGTCCCATCGCATGTACATACATATTTTACTTTCGATCGTTTGCACAAATCTTAACTTTACTTATGTTCATTGTAATAGTTTATCACGTACACACGGCTATACATGTATCGGATGTTTCGGCGAAATCCGAAATATCCTTTTTACAATATTCAATAGTTTTATCTGTAAAAACTTCCTGTTTTGTTGTTTTCTTCAATCTATTTCGACGGTCGATTTTGTTGAATTTGTCACAGCTTTTTTGGGAGAAAAATCAATTTGTAAAAATTTTGAATAATATATTGAATAAGCAGAAAGGATAATAAAGTTATTGTTATTATTTGATACAGTGTTTTATTCGTATTTTTATTGTTATTTGAATGTAAGTGAAGTTTCATTTTATTTATATTCAGGTGCAAACTTAGTAAGTTGAAATTTCAGGATAGTAAATACAATCAAAATAAGTGGTGAAGGATTGGATTTCCTCCACCTCTGGGATCGAAGAAAGAAGTATTTAGATGACGGTCAATTAGATTGAAGAGTTGGAGAGGATGATCGGTGAATAGAAAAATGAATCTGAGGGTTCAGTAGAGCTGAGTTGTACCTAATTTTCACGTCAGTCGTGAATAGACCTTGGAATTATGGATTCTCGAACCTTTGGCCGCAGATATATTTTGGTTTTGCCGTTGCCTGCCTGAATTTTCGTTCGAGATAATAAATATTATTTATTAAATTTTAGTGCACACAGAGAAGCATGAAAAGACATATGCTTGATATAACAAGAAATCGTAAAAGGAATACATGTGTGAGAAGTATGTATGATCAAAGTGGCAGATGTAGCGGAACTGTGAAAAAGTTAAAGTGGCACATAGCAACAACAATGGATGGAAGGCAGACGCAAGAAATACTGGAATGGTATCCGAGAGGATGTGAAAGAAAGTAAGGTAGGCCGGGTGTATGATGGGCTGATGAATTGAGAAGAATGTGTAGAGTCAAGTGGATGCAGATCACTCAAGACAGACAGGAATGGAAGAGGATTGGAGAGGCCTTCATCTAGCAGTAGATGGTAAAGGGCTGAAAATGATGATTTTATATGTATGTTTTACGTATATATAAAATAAATCATATTTAGCTTAATAAATATATATAATGTTCATAGAAAAACGCTCATATCTCAGACATCCAGCATTTCACAGAAGTTGCCGTATTTCATAATTGGTAGGAATACTATAAGAAAGAAAAAAAAAACTAAAACCTCATTATTTTTGGGTATATAAAAAATATACAAATAATATCATTGAGTAATTATATGTATTTGTGTTATATTATACATATGTATCTGTGTAGGTTAAAATGTCATTATAAATAATTGTTCTGTAAAGGATGGAATATGTTAACGGTAGTGTGGAATGATACGAACGTGAGTTCGGGTGGGTAATGGAATATCCTAAGAAGCGTTTGTGGTTCAAAGGTCGCACGTTACCAAAAGCATCCAAAATTCTGGTCACGAAACAGTCATTGTTTGAAAATGAAACAAAAATTTTAAAGCAAATATTTATATTTTATAATGGTATCAATCTAGGCATTGCAAAAATTGTAATGAATATCAATGCAAATTTTTAACAAATAAAATATCTAGTAGGTAAAAATAATGCATCATTCAGTGGTTAAATTGTTCTGGGTCACTCAAACTATAAAAATTGAAATCGGCATTATAATTATTAGAAACCCAGCATTCCACATCGACATTAAAAGTAAAGTTATAAAATTCTCATTGAATTAATAAACAGGAATTTAAAAAAGAACATTTCAAAGCTTTAAAGCTCGTTCATGTGGAAAAACACTGTTAAATTTTCACGTGAGTAATTTTACCTCAATTACAAAATATCACAGTTGAAAAAGAAAAATGTGTAAGAAAAAGTATACCACAATGTAAAATGTAAAAAAATTAACTTCGAAATTCCAAGCCTGCATTATATTATATTTGGCGCCGTTTTCAGACAAACCCAATTCAAAATATTACAAACACGAGTACGTCAAAAAATAAAACTCGCAATTTTACAATCATTGGATGATTTTAACGTCGATATAATTTCACACATTTCTAACGAGACACTGCCTATGAAAAAGCACATGGTTTTTTTTATTATTTATTATGTATTGTGAACAACTATTTATACTATACATAATGCAGGCGTTTACAATACTTTCAATGAGAGGCGAATAATAGGCACCAAGCGTATCAGACAAATAGGACATAATCTGCCAATCAATTGTGCGAGCGTCTTTCATAAATTTTAAAACACAAATGCCATACAGTTTCGCCTCTATATAAACGAGAATAGGCACACAATCTTATATTTACACCAAATTAAATATTCAATACAAATCAGAAGCCTCCCCCCTCCTTTCGTCAATGTATGTTTATCGTACAAAGCTAATATTGCTCTATAAATGCAATGAAATATGTACACCAAGTACAAACATGAATTTGAATAGAATAAACAACACATAATTTAATTAAACATTAATCTTAAAATTCTGTCATTATATAAAAAAAACTTTAGTTCCTAATGCGTGATTCATTCATATCAAACAATAAAAGAAATAAGAACAGTAGAGTTGATAGCTGATACAACTTGTAATTTTTACATACAGTTATGTAGTAACAATATTTTTATTTCACTTGTGAAGCTGTTAAGTATAATCGTCCCTTAACCCCGATAATTTATCATTTAATAAAATTCTATATTGTTTAGTGTGTTTTTGTTTCCTTTTTGCGCACTTTGGGTCGTTTTAAAAAAATAGGGTCCCCCAATTTTATTCCTAAATTAGTTTTCCACTCTCTTAAATGCAATATTACAAAGTACAAAGTTGATTTTGGCAAGCGTTAAGGTTTACTAAAGGGAATTATATCTTTATCTTACATAGATTTTTGACCTTAAGCATTATTATAACTACCGATTAATTTGCTCTTACTGTGTATAAAAAGTTACACGAGTGTTACGAAGTGGAACCAACTTTTTCAAATCGATCATAGTTTTTTTTTCGTTTTCAATTTTATTTTTACTATTTATGTATATAAATTTCTTTCAATTAAAATTTATATTTATTCGTTTTATATTATTTTAAAAAAAATTGCACGGATTAAATACAATTCGCACGTGGTTATAATAATAATAAACTTGTATATCATAGACCAAATACATACGTCTAAATATTGGTGGAGCCTTAGGATATTATATTCAGGAAAAATGGTTTATAACAAATACAGACTATTTTTAACTTCTCTAGCGAATCTTGTCACACAGATTTGAATATTTTACAAAATCAGCAATCCTTTTTGGTTTGCATAAGTTCAACAAAGTACTTTAAATAGTTCAATAGTGGATTGCAAAGAGTGCGAAGAGTTACTGTTATTACATATGCCGGATTATGTAATTATTCCCAACTTACTTAAAACATATTTATGTTCAGTTTTAAACTATTAAAAATAAAACAAATAAATAGTTTTGTTTAATAAAGAATGTATCATTATAAATAAAATAACGCAAAAATCATAAATAAATGATTTGTGTAAACGTATAATAATAAACACAGAACAAATAAATATATAATTGTATATATGTACATACTTCTAAATTGTTTGCTTAATGTGAAAAAAATGTAATAACAGATAAAACTCCCATACGTTATGCTTAAATCTTTAAACTTAAAGTTTAATATTTAATAAACGAAACATTATCCTTTTCTTAGCACATAAACCAAGAGTGGAACATAAACATGAATTACACATAGAATTACGGCGTACACATATTATAGGAAGCGTGCAACTAACTACACGTGTAAAAATGTTTCATCATAATGAAAGTAATTATTTATAAAACAATCAATTGACAAAAATGTGATCCATTATTTTTAAACATTTAGCAAAAACGAATGTTACATTGTGACTCGCAATTAATTGGGACATAGTTGGGTAAATAATAATAAAAATATAGAACCAAGCATGTTTGAGTACGAAAATTCATTAAAATATGATTATACAAATTGAAATTTGAATTACATTTAAAATGTCCCACTATGTATATTAAATTACATTTAAAAAGAATAAAATTATGCATTGCCTAGTAAGTAGTGACGTTTACTATGAAATATTAAGATGATAAACTGAAGTAATCTAAAATAAATTAGAATATGGAAATTTTTATATTCACAATTTTCTCTGAACAATATTTTTCATCGTCTCTTTTAAACATGCAAAAATATAATTTTGGCATGTACAATTAAATTTTACATAACTATGACTATATGTATCTATATTTTTATATTATTTTATTCCTTTTTTAAAACTAATATAAATAAATAAAATAGAACAGTTGAAAGTTGTGATGATCTAAAATTTAATGGTTTAATGCAAAAAAATATATTTTTAGTCACGTTATTTAAAACATACGGGCTCTCCTTTTAATATCATTACGCCGCCATTGAGGTAGGCGATAAAAGTCATGTCGACCACACTGAAGAATGGCTTCAAATTCTAAATCGGAGAGATGTCGCTGGAAAGATCAACAAATCAACAGATTAACAATCAAATAAGATGAAAAACTTAAACAGCAAATAAATAGATAACAAAAATAAATTGCTCACTTCTAAGTTTAGTCTATCGACATCGTGTGGCAGCCGATAATTGGTGATAAGCAGTAAATGGTAGGGGTATATTTTAGCTGGCTCGTGGACGAGATGAGAGTGTGCCATGTTTGGTAATGAACGACGTACACCACCGGATGCACGATATGGTGCACTAACTGAATTGGGTCCAGCTCTTAAAACCCCTACAAACGTGGACGATACTGGCAACTCAGCAGCAGTCTAACATAAAATCATACCGACACAATGAAAAAGTGACAAGTCAAAAACAAAGTGAAACTTTTGAAATGTGAACATAAAAAGCGGAATAGTGAAGAGTGTACAATTTTAATGGAAAAAACTTACATTCGATTAATATTATTATGTATAAAATTAAGGTATGTTAAAATGTTGTTAAAATAACTATTCAAATAATAACTATGTTATACACATTAAAGTTACACTACAGTGACGTACAATCGTGATGAAAAACCCATGCATGCACTAATAGTATCAACCAAAATTCCCAATTTAATTAAATAAATTTGACACATTGTGTAGAAATCAAATACACATTGCTTTATATACAAAAGCACTTTATAATTAAAAGTTTATTTTGACGTGAAGAATTTATTTAAAATTACATTTTACATTCATCTTAATAACACAAAAAACGTGCAATACTTGTGAAAAAGTGGCATTATATGTAAATACAAATGTACAAAAGTGACTAGTCGTAACTCAAAACGTGATTGTAAATGGGATATATTGTTTAAAATTACTGAAAATTCATCAATTTTCTGTTCGGTAACGTATTATTATATACATACATTTAAATATTTATTTGAAAATCTTACCATAGCACTTCGGTCAACATCTGTGATGGATCCTCCGGAAACTGTTAAATAGCAATAAATAAAGCGTAAGCAATACTTTTTAGTTTATATACACTTATCGAATACTTTTTGAAATTTACAATCATCATACATATTGCGGTATGAAAAAAAATGCTTATTCGTATTTATAAGTAATTATCTAAAAAATTTACGACCATAGAATAAACCCTATGTATATTTCAAGAGAAGATTGATTTTGTGATATAATAGATACATATACATTATAGAAGGACATAAATTAAATTAGTCGATGAATCAAATGTATGAAAAAAGAAAAATAAGACAGAACAAACATGTACAAACTATAGCTCAAAACCCACTATTTTTCTTTCCCTCTAAAATCATATACACAATGAGTAAACTATTGGTTAATTATAATGACGATGACCATAAAATTATGATAATATTGTTAAACCTTTCAATGTACGCATTTCATAAACCTGACGGAGCAGTAAATACGTGCAAATAGAAACATACCTCATTGAAAATCAATACTAAATTTTCTGTGTGTTAAACGTAAAAAAATATGTCGATTAAGATAAGATGAGCCAATATAAAATAAAATAAATCATTCTGCTCAGTATGTGTTAGTGAATAAATGAGTTAAGATAAAAAGCGTAATAGTTAATGAAGGTTTTTAGTACTTGTAATATAATTTTATTTTCTCTTAAACTAATAAGATGATTTTTTAAACGGAATAACTCACTATCAGATTTTCCACTGCTGAATTCCGTACTGTGCGTTTTATCACCGAGGCCGCTGAATGAAAAATCTCCCTGCAAAACGAAATCATTAACACTCACAAATTGCAAATTCAATTTTATTGCTAAATAATATTTAAACGGACAAATTTTGTGCGAAAATGTGTGTGTACCGTGAATTGATATTTGCATACGTGTCACGTGTGAACATTGCACTTTAAAACATCAACACACATTCTTAAAAACGAAATCCCAACAGATTACTTGCAATGTTTCCATTCAAATAGAAGAAATGATTTGTTCGTAAGTTGCACCATGTAATGATGAAACTGTGTTGTAAAACTTTTACAATATGAACAATTGATAATTTATTCTATTCAAAAGAACTAATGTGTATGTACAAAATTTTGAAATCTAAAAGTACACTATTTGCCTACTTAATATCTTGAAAATGTTTCACTTCTAAAACTTACACCAGTGCTGGAGGAAAAAGTATGTGATCTGGCACCCAGCCCATAACCTGGTTTGGGCACTTGCCTCAATGATGAAACGACTGTGAAATATACCAAAAAGAAACCACATCCAAGAATGAATATTATCATCAAAATACAAAAGCCAATCAATTGGTTTAGTCATAATCAAAAAATTTCGAATAACATCACATTTAAAAATCATTTTATTAGCCAGCTTGTACCGCCCTAGTGAATTTGCCAAAGATCACCGTTATTTGAAAGTAATAAACTTTTGCAACCGCAGCACACAAACCTGTCCTACTAACGTATGTATATATATATTCGCAAGCTTTCTTAAAATGTTCGTACGTTTCCAGCGAGCCGATCGGATAAATACACCTACATAAACCGTGTACATCAAATTGCGAATGTTGGGATTGAACACATTTACACTAATGGGACGTGCAATATCGCCAACGTGACCTTACTGAAAATTTGATGTAGTTTTTTTTATGTGGGTGTTTTTAATAAACCTGATTCGTTTAAAACTCTACGGTGGTAAACATTCATGAATTTTCAAAAACAACGTTAACACACATCAACTGAAATAATCAGATTTATCAAAAAAAAGCACAAAAAACAAAGCATGCGTGTTATGACTCGTCAAATGAAATGTTCTCGACAACATTGTACACTTACATCAATATTGTGAAGTTGGAGCTTCGCATCGTTATGGATTGCAAATCAAGAACAGTTCATTTGATGTAATTGTAAGCGATAAATACTCACATTACATCCATTTGTATGTATGGTGGCCGGTAGTGTCGACGACTTGAGAGAATATCCAGGTCGAGAAGTCACGTGCATCACTAGCACAACACAAGATTACAAAATAATACAACGGAAAAATAAACACGACAAAAAAACCACATTAACAATCACCAAAATGTATATATATTACGTATATAGTAATTTTGATGAGTAATGAATGTATGTACGTTCGAGAGATGCAAAAATTTGGTACGATTGTTTGAAATTGATTTACAAGCAACAAAATTTCGGTAAAGTATGTTCAAATTCAATATCAAAATGTTACAAAAAATGTAGCAAGTGCTAAATAACATTGAATAAAGTATTTATTTATCAAGCAATTGTATAGTCAAAGCTTTTCGATTCAATTCTTAGATCAGTATGTACTATAAGTATAATACAAAATCTATTGTATATTCAATACATATGCATACATATACATATGTACATATGTATGTAGTATATAAATATTTTATATACATATGTATGTGCATATAGTATTTAGAATGTCACAGATTACTATATCGAGATATCAATAGTGCATAAAAAATATTGATAAACAAGAGGCATATGCAAATCATACAAAATATAGCATACCAAATTAATATCAACAATAATAATATACTAAATATAATTAAAAATAGTTTTTATTGAAGTGAAATAATGATGAATATGATATGAGGTTGGATGTGAAATCAAATGCAAAATATTTCAATTAAAATAAATGATATGATAATATGTATAACCAATTAAGATTAAAAATAAAATGACTTTGCACAAGTTACAGTGTTTTTAACGAAACCTATTTTGACTTACAATATGACGTAATAAAAAAGCGACAAACAAAGCACTCATTGTAATAAATAAAATATAAAATATGAAAAACAGTCACAAAATTAACTAAACTACATAATACTTAGAAAGCTTTGTAATGTTAAAGCAAACATATAATAAAATTATATAAAAATGTATGTGTACGAAAAAACAAAACATTATGAAGCGAATTAGTATAACTAAAAAATAAGATTTTGAAAACGTATATTAATGAATGTCACGCTATTCATTAAAATTCATGCATCTCACCTTTTTGAATATCTTTCAAATTCACCGGAATGATTTAAGAATTTTGATCCCAAATATAGGTATAATAAAATATATGTAATAATTGTAATAAATGTTTCTCTTTTTCTTTCTTAAATTATTGTAATAAAATTGGTGACATTGGCTAAATTCAATTGGCTAATTTTGAGCTACACGTGTATTATTTTATTATGTAAAATAATGACTTTGTCGTGTCTAATAATAATTTAATTATTCAAAAGCAAAATATTATACCAATGCGAATACGTATTTGATACTAAAGTAATAATATTTATAGCAGATACCTTTGCAGCATTTGCATAATATTAAGGGAAAAATCGTTAAGCAAACAGCCAAGATGACAACCAACAATAAATCAGCTAAATGCAGATTACAATTCTCAGAAATATGTTTTAAATACTACTTTTAAATGATGATATAAATAATTTATTCTCAATTTAACGTTCAGCAAAAAAGAAAAAAAAAACACAATGCAATTTTATAACTATTAATCAATAAAATACTTATTTGCATATGCATGATGCAAAGAATATCTGACTATTATTGCACTTTTGATATAAAATACGTAAAACTTAATTATAATATCAATGAAAATAATAAAATAAACGATCACATGAAAATATTTAAAAAGAAAGACTTTGACTGTTTTTTTTTTTTCAGAAATTTAACTATTATCATTAATTTTTTATAAAAATTTTATGTATGTATATAACTAAAGAAAAATGATTGATTTATAATCATTATAATTTAACGTCAAATTGATATGATAAACGAAAAGTCTCAAAGAATGTGAAAAATTGAATAAATCAATTAATGTTTCATGCCGTTAAGTCATAAAATTTTTAATTAACTGAAAGCCTTTTTATTCACATTATTTAAAACTTCATAATAATTAAGATGTAGGATAAAAAATAGAAATAGGAACTCACCATTGTAACTAGGAATTTGACCAACAGACCTGCCAACACTCCCTCTGTAACTGCTTGATCTATCCATGGTTAGAGAATAATCTTCTTCGTCAAAGAGACGAGGATGATCAACATTACGACTAGGAGACGCTCCGACTGGTGATACATAGCGTAAACGGTACACAGGTTCTTTACTGGCCGAAGGAGTTCTGGAAAAAAGAAAACCAAACATGTAAAACCTCATAACTAGAAGGCTCACACTTGATTAATTAAAAACAAATCATACCTGCTAGCGTTTCTAGGATCTAAATTGGCCTTTTTCCACTGCTTAACCTTTTCCCTATCTTTTACATTCTTTAAAAATACTTGTGCCATTCCAGTTTCGATCTTAGATAACTCATGCTCTTCCTTCTGCAATTGTGGATCTCTTACCTCTGTTAACAACAAATTATCATAAAATAAAATTATACAAGTACCCACATACATACTTCACTACACTCTTAATATGTATATTGAAAATAAAATCCAATAAAAAGCCCAAAGCTTAAATGAGCAGCAAAAAATAAAATAAATAAAACTAACCCGATTTACCATTAACTTTTCCGTTAGTTTCACCATTTTCTTCTTCGTCAGATACGGGAACTCCTTTGTACGTATCTGACCAACGACGACGTCGCTCTATAATTCCAATACGAAAATTACAATAGACCACATTAATTTTTAATATACTATAATAAAAGCTTGAATGTACGCACCAGGATCGGTATATGGATAAGGAGGAGCGGGGAAATCGTCCCTTTCAATCTTTGGTTGGTATCCTGGAGGCGGTTTATTGGCACCCGGATAATGCGCAAGTTCTATCGGCTCCTATAAAAACAATTTTTAAGAATCATATTTGAAATAATACACTCATTTAACTAAAGCAAAATGATTTACCTCGTTATTCATTCCTGGAGATTTCGGTCTTGGTGTTTCACTGCGTATGGAATCGACGAGAACACGCATGCCGGCACGTTGGGAACTTTTCGAACTGCTGCGAGAGTACAATGTACCACCTCTCGATGAATTGGAAGCTGTAACACCAAAAAAAAAGTCAAATCAAGGACAATTCACAGCGTATGACAGTAAATTAAGGAGGCGGTGAATCTTACAATGCGGTCGATGGAAATGAGGACTGGTGGGCGGACGATCGTAAGGTTCTATCGGTCGGCGTAAATAACCCTGTGTAGGCTGCTCCGTCAAATAGCTGTATGTCAATATGCGATGAGGAGTACTAGATGCACCGTCAGTAGCTGATCCACTTCGTCCACCATACTCGCGAAGAATTAAACCTGGTGAACCCACACGACTCCAGTAACTACCGTATTGCTGGAAATAAATTTTTCTACTTAATACAATATTCTATACAATGTATGTACATAAGTGACTGATAATAATTAAATCTCTATTTACTATCGAATAAAGAAATGATAGGCTACAATATAAAAATAAAAAAAATAAATAATAAAAAAAAAGAGACAAACCTTTCTATTAATACTATTATAAGGACTGTATAAGGAACCGTTCAGACTGGGAGTTCGGGATCGCATCGAAAACTGTAAAATGTTATAAAAACAAACAAAACACATAACAAATGCAAAATAAAACTCTTTTAGCACTAAAATGAAATGAAACACTACATGCTGATTTACGTCTATATAATACTTTGCGAATGTTTTGAAAAAAATATAAGCAAAGTATTCGAAAGGCGACGAATTAATCGGTCAGTATTTAAATTAAAAAACGGTCAAGAAAATCAACGTTTCAAGAAAATGTCAGTAAAAATAATAAATGGTGGGTAAAAAATATATTCTTGGAAAGTAACTTTTTCACAAACGGTAGTAAATAACGATTAAATACCGACCGTTTATATAAATTTACTTACCATTTAGTGCACAGATTTCCAACCTTTATCGAGTGGCGACCTCTTTTTATAAAAGCCAAGTGACTCGCGACCCCGATATATTTGAAAAAGGCAAAAAATATTATTCAAACATCAAGACACCGATTGAAAATGAAAATTGCATTATAGTCAATTTTTTGTTTGAGTTTACTGTTTCAGTTGGCGACCCCACAGAAAACCCTTCGCGACCCATAGGTTGGGAACCTGTACTTAAGTGTTAATTACTGACCATTTAATATATGTACTGTTCACTCAAGTGCTGACCCTTTATTAAAATTACTGACCGAAAATCGGAAAAGTTACTGGCCCAATAAATACAGGACTATTCGAAACAGAAATGTTAAAATAATAAAAAAAACATTCGAGAGATGAGCACTAGATCTCTGCAATTAACAATGTTCAAAGCTAAAAGATAATGTAAAAACTGAATTACGGACGTAAAAAGTCTAAAAAATATAAATTGAAATGAAAAAAAAATTATATTTCACATAAAATAAAATTAAATCATGCAGACATCTGTAAATTTACAAATTAATAAAGGAAAAAACAACAACAAAAAGCCATATGTAATAAAATTTTAAAATAAAATGTTAATAAAAAAATAAAGTAAAAACACTATAAACACACAATTTAACTCCATTATACCTGCATATCACTAGCAGCAACGCTAGAAGCACGATCAACCTCCGAATCTGTTGCGTGTCCATTAGTAGGTGGAATACTCTCAAGTCCGGGTCCCGGACCACAACGAGGATGCCAAATAGCTCCGCCTGAAATCAAAATTTTATCCAATTAGAAACTTAAAACGATAAATTCGTTACAGACAAAACCAAAAAAATATTCGTCAACCTTGCAAAAACATCTCCTCGCCATCGCCGAAAGGATCACCGCACTTGGTACAACGAGCGCACGTAGGATGAAAATGATGATTGTCTCCAGCCTGCGAAAACATAAATTGAAAATTTAAAACACCATCGTATGAACGACTGCACGTCTTGGACACTCAAAATTCAAAGAAGTCAAACCTGTAAGACTTTGCCGGAGATGAAGCGTGAACAGTACGCGCAACGAACACCGTACAATCGTTGGTAATCCTTTTCGCAATATGGAATTCCATCTCTGCCCATATATTCACCGTGTAGGACACAGCCGCAAGCGCGACAAGAAAAGCACCACATATGCCATTGTCTGTAAGAATATATGAAATTAATGTTTTACCCAAAAAAACTACAACATTCTTAAATGAAACTTTAGCATACCTATCTAATGCAACTAATGCTTGCCCCTCTGATAGTTCTTGGTTACAACCAGCACACTCTGTAAATGAAAAGGAAAATTAAAATACATATAATTAATTACACAGGCCAACATGTTGTTCGTTGTTTTAAGTTTGATTTGTGTTCTTTACTAATTTGGGGGGCGCTGAACACGAATATGATGTTAATTTTGATCCATCACGTAAGGTTTTTTTTCACGATGATTGCTATTTTTGTTCCTGCAACGTAAGGGGCTTTAACTCAAAAGAATATCTCTTATCCTGATACACCATCTACAAAACCTGTTCTTCGTGGACCTGCTGTCTGTATTCTGCCTCCATTCATCGGTATAAGTAATGATTTGTCTTCTTCTGAAAATGATACCGATGCGATGGGAGTGATCAAATCGACGTTTTCGAAATTGAAACACAGCAACCACAAGTTTTCACACAAAGCGAACTGAATGATTTAATGAAAGATTTAGGTCTTCCGAAGGATGCTGCAAAGATTCCGGAATCAAGATTCTGGATAAACATCTACCGGCTCCGTGAATATCGTTTGATTGGTACAGAAACTATAAGAAAGACGTTGTGGTAGCCAAAAACTAAATAAACCATTGAGTTCAGAATGGTCGATTTATATAAAATGGATATCAAAAGTAAAACAACAATCACAAAATTGAAATTTGTAGGCCCGTGTTATTGAATAAGTGTGAATTTTAAAATATATACCATTTGGATTGCTGGTGGTGGGACTAGCTGTTTGATTTCGCGCCACTTCTTTTACGGGTACATTCACACATTTTTGACATAGGACTTCTTTGCCGGTGTAGGTTACTTTCTCGCCCGATGGAAATGCTTGTCTGCATCTTGCACACGTGAAACATTTCTGATGGTAAGTGTTACCGAGTGCAGAAACAACTTCGCCTTCTACGTAACTATTACAAGCGGCACACCTCGTGCCGAACGACTTTTGATAGTCCTGAAACACGAGAAAATAAAGTTTTATTAGCCGTTAACGCAATACATATATGCTTTTTCATGTCTGAGAACTCGTTTGTGTTGACTTTGAAAGGACAAATCGGAAATAATCGTAGAGTCGACTAACCTGTGGACAGTAATAAACGCCATCTTTGCAAAAAAAGCCTCCGTGAGCCAAAGACGTATTGCATGTTCGACAAACGAAACAGCTCATGTGGAAGTATTTGTCGGTTACGCGAAGAACTTCTCCGGAACATTTTTTGGTGCATGCTTGACAGTAAGTTTTACCTGAAACAAAAATAAGACACATAAACAATCTATTCCATCGGAAAGAATACACAGTTTCATTAATAGGAAACTGATGACTTAGCTTATAAAAAGCTTAGTCAGTGCAGCAAATGCACAGTGAGTGAGGTGTTAACGATTTGCATTAACACATTGCTCAAATAGCACACCGATAGCCCCGTTAAAAATGCTGTCGCGCACTGTTTTTAATGACATACTTTAGAACAAATAGTTTAATATGCGTTATAAAACACCATTGCGTCGAGGACTTTCACGGTGACGTTCACGATTACAAACAATTATTATTGAATAAATTGAATGATTCAACAGTTATGCTATCGCCCCGCATGTAAGACAATGCAGATAAACCGCTAAGGAGAAGGACACATTTGTTCAATTATGGCAAACGACCCGACATTATCATACAAATTCACACTTTTGGGTAACATATAATAAAACCACAATAAAACATTGAAACGAAGAATGAAACTAGGATGGAGCGCTTTTGGAAGAATAAACGTAGTTTTTAAATCCAACATCCTGCTATGCTTAAATAAGAAGGCATACGACCAATGCAGTACTGCCAGTTATGATGTATGGATGTGAAACGTGGATGCTAAATTTAAGAATGTTACGTAAGATCCAGTGCATTCAGAGAAGCATGGGAAGATGTATGCTTGGTATAACAAGAAGAGACCGTAAGAGGAATACATGGGTAAGAAGCATGACCAAAGTGGCAGATATAGCAGAGTGGATGGCAGATGGTCGCAAGAAATACTGGAATGGTAGCCGAGAGGATGTGAAAGAAAGCAAGGTAGACCGAATGGTCGATGGGCTGATGAATTGAGAAGAATGTATGGAGTCAAGTGGATGCAGATTGCTCAAGCCAGACAGAAATGGAAGAAGATTAGAGAGGCCTTCATCCAGCAGTGGATGGTGAACGGCTGAAAATGATGATGGTGAAAACATTGAAATTGTTCCTACTTGAATTCAATAGAACAACTAAATTCAAACAAATAATATATGCAGAGATTCACATGGGAGATCAAAGTAAGGACAATGGGTCGTTGTGTGGGTTAATATTTGTTGATGCAGTGCATTTGAGCGACACAATAAAACACATATCAAGGTTCCCCTGATTGCCGAAATTGGCGAGGTGATGTCATCTCTCCAGTCACAACAAAAATAACGCAATTTCAATAGAGGACAAGGCAATTTTGCGGATTTGCACAGACGAGGGTTATTTTTCAATCTTTGATTTGACCAAGTTTTGCTGTGATGTTTTAGTACAATCCTAATCAGCTGAACGAAACAGGAAGGTGCCGTGTTATGAGGATGTGGCCCACAACCCCAATTTGCTCGACCGATATATAAACCACAGATACGTTATATATAAAATTAAATCTGCAAAAGTTATCAATGTGGTATGGAAAACAAATATTGAAGGACAAGTTTCTTATCGCTGCACAAATATGCAACACTTGAAAACTGGAAAATTTTCCAACAATAAGATAAATATAGATAGACAAGACTAGTATACATATGTAGATTAGTTTGGAACTATATATCGCGTACTCGGAGCACAAAGGTAACATGTCCACGATTTTGCGAAAATGAGTTACGAATGTAACATTGTTCCACTTTAATTATTCCATCGGGGCAGTAAAGTGGCACATCCGAATGACGGCACAATTTTTTTTTCATCACAAAGTACAAAAGTAATATTCTTGGAGCACACAAGTGACAAGTCTGGACTTTTTTGCATGCAATTTGAAAAATGTACTAGTGTAAATTAAATTACAATGAAATAGCATATAAAAATCTAGAGTACAATATGTACAATTATCATTTTCATATACAGTTCCCCTGATTTATCAATTCAAACTTTAAAACTGCTGCCCTGAACAATATTTACTATTTTGGACATGTCACCTTTGTGCTCTGAGGACGCGATATTTTACTTAACATATCAGCTGCAGTTACAATTATATGTATGTATATACATAGTTCAATTACTATGAGTAAATATCTCAAAACCTATTATGTATTATATGTACAATCCATTCCGGGAAGTTCAATTTCAGTATCAAATTAAACTAGTATACTTTTAAGTTATAGTAGATCTATTATGTAAATGAAACCTTGAAAGTGTGCATGTTAGTATATGTATATTTTTAAATTATATAAAAAATTATTACCAAGATATTTCAATAGCGGGATATTATAATATACATATGTATGTACATAGTCATAAAACTAGGGGTAAGAAAAATTAAGTTTATTTTGTAACTTTAGCTTTAAGTCACTGTTCGTTTGTAATTAGCTTCTTAAGCTATCTTAAATAAATAAAACAAGATTAAACTTCGTGATTCTTCTGTCAAATTTTATTGTTAAAATAAAATAAATACAGTAATAAAAAGTACGTTTCATGAAAATACCGTATCAATTTCTAAATAGTAGCTGAAAAAAATCTCCTATACAAAGTTCGATCTGAGCCAACTGTTCGACCTCAAGACCTCAAATTTTGAGACCACTCGCTCCAATTCCAACTATGAAAAATCTATTGTGAAATGATAGCTCTAGTACGCAAAATAAATAAAAAAAAAACTGACACGAATTTAAACCATCATATAATCTATCATGCGTGAAGACAAAATAAAAGAGATATAGTTCCACCGGCCTTACGGTACATTTTTTTTTTTCGACTTATTTTTCGCCGACCTATCGAGAGATTGTGTCCGATCAGAACTACTAGTCTAGCAGAGCGAATGATGGTCACTGTCAGACCAAAACAAGTTCAAAATCTGGTCGAGCAGATGTTCTGGTCGACTTATTGAGACAGACGACAAGCACTTTCGGTGCAATTAGATGAGTCATGAGACTCGAGGCCGAATCGTTGTTGCTGTTGCGCAATTTTCTCACATCCGCAAAACCAGAAGAATGCTGCTGGATACAATGGCCAACTTCGTACCCATAACACACCACATACAAAACGCTTGACACTTTTTAAACGACACGTTGTAATAGCATTATTTATATTGCAAAACAAAAAAAAAAACATCGATAGCACGAAGCGTAGGGTAATCACGAGTCTTCATCTCGCCTGAAGTTCAAGGTAGACTTGATTATGATTCATCGCGAAGACGTTGGCCATTTTTATTCATATAAAATCCATCATCGTGATGAATGGGCAATCAATTTATCCACGTCGTCTACTATCATTATGTAATTAGAAAAAGTGTCATCAATCACCAGTGCTTTTTACTGAACTTTCGCTAAAAGACGATCATTTCAATAATTGATAACTTTTTTGCACGCAAACATGCAATACGTTCACTTTTTACAATGCGTGACTCATATGCTCGGTCACATTTATTTATGCACACATCCAGTTATGCAAGTTATGGTGGATGGCACGATAACTTTTATAGCAAAAAAGTGAAAGTTATAAAACAACATTCGTATCGACATGAGAGAAGGTTGATAACCTTTTGGGAAAAAAAGTCACACCGATGATGCAAAACGTGTAACACGAACACACATGTGTACACGGGACGTGATATAAAGCCGAATTCCTTTGTACGAAATGAAAAATTTTTTTTTTGCATAAGTTGCACTTTCTACGGACACTCGACCGGCAAAACTCGAGCGAGACGTAATTATAAAGTAAGGCTGAATGCATTTGAAAAACCCACATGCATTTTACGATTGGTTGACACAGAAACGCACAAACATCTATGACTCATTGTGTCAGAAACGTGTGTTATTAATTTAAAGATGACATGTGGTGCATATAAATATAAAAAAACAAACTGAAAGAAGATATGCAATCCTAAAGTAAACTTGCAAACTATACTATCCGTGGCTATGAAAATTTTAAATAGATTATTTGGTTCATCATACATATACATATGTATGTATATTGTGATTCATTTTTAAATTTAGTAAATAGGTTAATTAAAGATAGGTTGTAAAAATTGCAAAATAGAGCTATGCGGAGTATCTACATATTTAAAATGTAAATAGATTAACTACATATGTATAATAAATATGTTGAATTAATTGAATTGGTAAGTGAAATCTTAAAAGTGTGCATGTTAGTATATATTTTTAAGTTAGTTCAGAATTTATTATCAAGTTATTTCAATAAGTATTTAATCATCATCATCATTTTCAGCCCTTCACCATCCACTGCTGGACGAGGGCCTCTCCAATCCTCTTCCATTCCAGTCTGCAATCCATCCACTTCCAATCTGCATCCACTTGACTACACACATTCTTCTCAACTCATCAGCCCATCGACCATTTGGTCTACCTTGCTTTCTTTCACATCCTCTCGGATACCATTCCAGTATTTCTCGCGACAATCTGCCATCCATTCTTCTCAACTTTTTCACACGTTCCACTATATCTGCCACTTTGGTCAAGCTTCTAACCCATGTGTTCCTCTTACGATCTATTCCAAGCATAGATCTTTCCATGCTTCTCTATGTGCACTGAATCAAGGGGTAGGAATAAGTTGATAGTTAAGAATTTAAAATTAAGTAGATCTAGGAGAAGTATCTTGTACAGGGGCGTTGTTGAATACAATGGACTGCCAGGTCTTAGAAATATAAACCAAATTGATAGATTCCTGGCAGCCTTAAAACAACACCTCCGTACAAGTGCTAATAGATAATTAAGTTTATTTTGTAATTTTAGCTTCAAGTCACTTTTTTGTTTTTTGTAATTAGCTTTTTAAGCTATTTTAATTAAATAAATCAGTTTATCGTCCTTGTACCTCCCTCTCTTCTAATTTCAATCAATATTCAATCAGTGCGAATACCAGCTGGCCAAATCAACAGGCCAGCGTACTATGTACTATTTGGCACTCGCAACCCAAAAAACATCGCTCAAAACTAAATGGTGCGTGGCGTGGCGAAAAAAATAAAAGCACAATGCGGCGAATAGTTGTTATTACACTCGAGATTTATACATTGAGAAAAAGCCAAAACATACACACATCTAAATTACAGGATATCAACAGGTTAGCTTGCGTCAAAATAAACTCATCAAGGTCAACCTTTTCGCACACTTCGTTGTCTTGCTATTTTAAAGCATTCAAAATATGTATGTATGTACCTATATAATATGTGGGTTATAATCAGTAGACGACATTTTTATGTTTTTGACCTTTTATCTGCTATTTATTACCATGTACATATGTATATGTATGTACATATGTACATACGTGTGCGCGTTATGATACAACACGCGAATTATATTATTATCTAATAAATAAATTAGTCACATTTAATATTAGCTTACCCAACTATCGATAATGCGACCAATACCTGAACTAACAACACGAAGGATACAATTTGAAAATTTGCAAAAGCAGTACTCTCGTAACTAAAAACACGATCTTCGAATATAACATAACATTCGTTCAGACTCAAATTTAGTCCATACGTTTAGCTATTAGAGCCCTTCCTTCCTTCGTTGCCTATATTTATTTTTTTTTTGTTTTGTTTAGGGAAAAGGTTAACCAACAGGTTTAAGAGCACGGGGATCCAGACCCAATAACAGTATAGAATAATGGATGGGAGGTGCCAATCTTTGATGGAACCGTCTCACAACTAAGTTAGATAAATTGGCAAATTCTAACAGGAGACGGCCAATCTGGATTTAGTAATATCCAGATCTTGCCAGTGGCGATAATCAAGGTCGAAAAAATCATTCAACGTGCGGGGATCGAATCCCAGACCATCGCTCAAAAGACACACTCGGGGGGTTCTTAACCTTATGCGATCATTTCCTCCCTTGGAAGTGAAAACAATGTTCATCCCCCCTACCCAAAATTCATTAAACCAATCAATCGATAAACTTATATTTTAAAATATGTCTCCAAATGATTGCTAGATTTTATCTCGATACTGACTAATTAATATTTAAAATACAGATTCGCCGATTTTGACCGAAAGTGATTTGTATGCCGAATTTGGATAGTCAACTGTTTGAGAGCACCAAATTCATCAAGGCTTTCAAATTCAGCTTTGCTCTGTAAATCGACCAAGTCGTCCTGCTGCATGGCGGCATCATCCATGGAGTCCAAATTAAAACTGAAAGGATTTCGTATGCCTTATTTATTTTTTAAACTACATAGGTTGAAAGTAATCGTCAAAGGATTCCAACCCGAAATTTGGAAAACGGCATGAACTTACTCATTAGATTTTCAAAATACCTCGAAATATCGCCATGAATTCAATCAGGAAGCGTATCTAACGAATTATTGCAATTATTTTTTTTGGAAGAGCTCATTCCTCCCTTGCAGACCTTTTATTCATCCCCTGGGGAAGAAAACATTATGCTCTAACCACAGAGCTGCCTTTGGAAATGTAAAAATTTCAGCTTCCGAACTCTCTACAAAGCAAGGAATCGGATGTAAACAAACGGTATGCCAAAGAAAAACTGACTAAAATCAATCTGAAGACAGATTCCCTCATTGTAAATGACTTGGCCGACATTCTCAGAGGTCACAATTGCGCTGTCCGCAAATGAATGCAAGAAACACTTATAAATATCATGGTAAATACATGTAAATAGTGTGTGTTCTGGGGGGAATTCACGGACTGGTGAGCCGTGTGCGTGGGTGCAGGCTTAACCCATTGTGTTCACCGGACCGTGCTAAACTGAGTCACCCTGACGGACGACAAACGACGACAGATCTACGAAAACAGATTAAATCGTCGATGGATACGATCGACAATCCTAAACGGACCACTGTAGAACCTTTTCGGTACTGTGTGACCCAAAAAGCGACGACCACTTCAAAGGAAACCGTCTACGTGCGGCTCCAGAAGACGATTACGCACGGTGTTGATTCAATTAACGCGCACTCGTATTCCGTAATGAATGGTGAGGGTTTGAAAAATCAAGATGGTGGTAGCACTCGTGAATTTTTATTGACTTAATGAGATCTTAAACGAGAGTAGGTACGCTGGAAGCGATCGAGTTTGAAGATAGTGTCAAAGGCATGTACCATGTACAAGCAAATTTGCTGAAGCGTGTGCCACATACATATTCTCTTTCTATCACTGTTTGGTAAATTTCACACAATTACATTCCCCCGTTATACGCTCGTTATCTTCGTGGTATACAATTATTTTTATAATATATCAAACTGTGCCATGAAATTATTCACAATTGGGCTTTGATTTAAGCAATTAACATGAGATTGAACAATAGATAAACAGATCGCAATGCGCGGATTAAGAGTTGAATATATTTTATGTTTCGTACGAGCTATGCGTAAATGTGTAGATTAATTGGTAAATAAACGCTACACTTTTCACTAGGCTCGTGATTAATATCAGCATATGAGATCATAGTCTATGATTTTATTGTGCATAAATAAACTATGAGACGGCTTGTGCAATACTTTGAGACTTTGACTTATTTCAATATATACAAAAATTTTGTACGATTGTGCTGATGGATGACCTAGTAACGAAACAAGGACAAGTTTAACATTTCGCTACTGTATGATATATTACTTTATGCACTTTGCAATCATAGATGAAAACAGTTGTTCGATATTTAAAACTGGCCACGTCCCGTTGGCAGTTTCATCAGGTGGTTAACATTTATGTTATTCAGTAGGTCAAAATGTAGCAGGTAGTTGAAAAATGCGAGCCGCGAGTGTATGAGTGAGTAAGTGTATACGTGCCTTCCGCGGTTACCCAGCCAGGCAGACCCTGGCGCTATTACAATATACACAATTACAGCAATTTATAACTCACTCGTATGTCAACAACACTGTGCAACAAAAAAAAAAACTACCGGAGCGGAAACTAGTCAATCATTACTAAGTTTGACCCACTGAATCCGAATATGATAATGAAATTTGTTGGTCAGCGAGATATGAGCGTTTAAAAAACCGAAAAATTATTCCATTTTTTTTACTTTTGCGGTCTGTAACTCAAAATTTAGTACATCTGTGTTCAAAGTGAGTATTGGAAGCAATAGTCAGATGTCTTCGCTATAATTGTAATATTTGAAAGCTTAGGTAGAAAATCGTCTAGGTTTTTCGGTGTTATTATGCTTTAGGTTGGCCAGTTTTTTTTATAAGAATTTTCGCATTTATAAGAATTTTCAGTATTTTTTCAACGTGCAAATTTGAGCTGTCGATGATTTAAAGTCGCGTTTAGAGGTATTGTGACTCGGGTGACTCAAAAACGTTTTTTGTTGCACAGTGTAATTAGCACTCATTGATCATCAACGGGCAATACTACTATATACTCTATCCATATTGAGAGGGACTACTATTTACAGTAGCATGCAGATGGCTAAAGTAAAACTTTTATTAATGAGCGGAAAAGTTAATCTTCTTGTGAGTATTTTTACGGATAACGGCGAAATTGTGTTATCTAGACTTGACCATTGACAGTAACGACTTTAATTCAACCCTTCACTTCGATAAGCTCGAGAGGCTCATCCGCCAAAAAACGGAAATAGCCAATCAGTCGACTGCTCGGCGAATTTATATACCCACTATTGCAGACGTAACACACGAACCGGAGAAGGAAATGACAATAAAAGAGATAATAATAAAAAGGGGAAGCGAACGAAAAAAAAAAAAGAAAATCTATAGGCGGCGCCGAAAATTGGGCGTGAAAATAATAATGGCGAATTGTTTTGCACGAAAAGTGTGTGTGGGAAAAAGGTGAAAATTTTATGCGATGCGTGATAGACCATCAGTGTTAGTCATTTCCAAACCACTCCCCATTGTCCATTATTTAATAACTCACTTCCACGTCCGGAATCTCCCACCACGACAGGCACACGTAATATGAATCGGAAAAGAATTCAAACTATGCGAGTATGTACATATACATATATGTACATATATATTCATAGCATGCTAACGCTAGTTTGTAGAACATAATTAAGTTCGGTGTGGTAATTGAAAGGCAAGAGAGCCACGTGCTGTTCGTCAGGAAATCGAAGCAAAGGGAAGCGAGCTTTTACTGGACGCCTTGAAAGCTGGAAAACGTCATGATCGATACACAAAGTGCCATTATGTATACGTACACACACGTGTGTGTACATATTTCTATATTAACACGAGCGTGTAAGTATTAATGGGTTTCGTGTGGCCCTCAACTCCCCCACAGTTTAAAAATACAAAAACGAGACAGGACTAATTCCAGAGTCAAGGGCTAAAGAGCTACGGGAAAATTTGCCGCAATAAATGCGCTAAAGTATGAAAATGCCACACACGGTATAATTTGGACAAATTAAAATCGTTTTACGATCGATTTCTGCAATTACCCGCTGATGTTTAATTGGCGTGTCGGCGTCTGAATTTTCGCAATTAAATGTGATTTTGAATGACGGTGGGAAAGACATACTGAAAATGCAAACTTTAAATATAACATTACTAATCAAAGGTTAATCTAATCATGTGTAATATATGAGGGGCACATAATCAAAACCGATAAACTACCACTTTGGTGAAAATTGATTCGGTTCGATTCTGCTATTGTCGGACATTTCAATAAGTTATGAAAGATATGTACCTCTATAAACAGGCATTTCAAAATCGTAGTTAGTATCAAAAACGGCTAACTCTTACCGATAAGTATCAAAAGTGACAAACTCCATTTCGTTTTTTACGATTCCTGAACAAAGTAGAAAAGTGGAGTTAGCCGTTTTTGACTCTTCACCCCTTACATATACAGATATATGTAGGTATTGGCGTAAAATCTGCCCGCCGCCTATCTGGTTCGTTGCGGTCACTCTGGCATTTCCAACATAACTAACAAATTTTGTTTGCTATGGTGTTGGGCAACAAACCGTTAACAAGTCATTAACAATTTTATGGCCACACACCAATTCAATCAACGGTACACTGTACAATTGTTTCAGGTACTGTCAAGCGGGTCAGGGGCTGTACTGTAATCGTACAAAACAGCGCACACGGATGGTGTGAGAATCCACCGTCATATGACGGGCAAACCGGCTAGTACGTAATACGGATACCAATGTCATATCATAAATTTGATTGTATCCAAACAAACGGTAAGCATTGGAAATTCCTGGAACTGGTCCCGAAGAAAGCATACGCATACGGATGCTTCGTTCTATTTCCAGTGGAGCCAAAGACGAGGTTAACGGGCGTTACCCCTCCGATTAACGTCAAAATTAATTCGAACAAGGCAAAAGCTGTCTCTCTCTCTCTCTCGTTATTGTGAGGGACATGAGCTTTAAAATTCAGTTAATAAATAAAAGCACGCCATGCTGTGGTATGCGACTTTCGAACACTCTCCCGAAATGACACAGCTCATTAAAAGAATTTACTCACCCTTAATGTACATGGTGTCGATTCAAAGGGTTTCAACTCCTACACCAACTGTCGTTGAATTTGATTGTTACAATAGAGACATCAAACCAACAAGTGCAACGTGTTGCGCAAATGTAAATAGACTGACTGGTTCGGCCATCTAATTCAGAGCGTACTTACTCTACGCTTGTGATATGAATAGGACGTGTGAATGCTATTTAGTTTAGCGAACACTGTATAATAATTTCACGGTGAAAAACAATATGCGATAATTGACATTCAAATCTAAGTATCAACTGCTGTCAATATCCAGACTACTAATTGATTCGACGGTGCGTAAGTATTCATCAGATTTTGTGACGATTGACATCTGTGAGTAATCTAATCGGCAGCACTCATGAGTGCGATTTTTTTTTTTGGCAGTTGTTTAATGCGAACGTCACAACGCAAGTCGTTCAAATGAGAATCTAATAAGATTCGAGTACATGAAAAGCGCTGAAATGAATATTAACAATCAGAATTTTCAGAAAATTGGAACGTCGTGTTCCAATACGATTACACGTTCTAACGCGATTATAATAATCGCATTTATGTACGATACAATTTTGAGTTCTTCGTACTAAATCGATAGATTACTTTTTATCTATTATTGGGAGTTGAAACAACTGATGAGCAGTCCATTTTCTAAAAGAGAAAGTTCTGCAGCTTGTGCAAAGTCAAAATGTTGACACTTATTACATCTGTGTAAAATGGGCTTTTCATACGATACATCAAATCTAACGGGTAACATCGTCTGTAAATTTTCTTATGTAGAATTGTTGCATGTTGACTAGTTCCTTTAAGTGGGAATCTGGTTTTTCAACCGACTCCAGAATGCAACAGAACAAACAATAATTTGGTGGACACGTTATTTTAGTACGAGCCGATAAACAAAACAGAGCTTAACATACACGTTAAAAAATGACTACATCGAACGTATCGTTCAAAACCCAAACTTTTCATGCATTATTTTCCCATCGTGCGCCTTTTCCACTTTGAATACTGAAACTGTTGTACGAGATGAGATCACGTTTGGTCCGGTGGTTAACCATAGAGATGCCCGCACTTTGCGTGTACGTCGAAGATTTGTTCAACGTGAACGAATCTCGCCCCGAACAAACGGTTTATATTACTGTAACTTCTTTGAAAGCAATGCACCGTGAGCCACTTCAAAAGCACCGAACAATTTACAAACTCGGTGAGTTTCGTTTGATTAACATACGCTTTAAAAAACAATTACAGCCAAAAAAGGAGGTGGGGGACGAAAACAATAATTAAAGTACGCCATTTTCGTGAAACGAACTAGTTCTAATGGATGAATGTTGTAGAGGGGGAAGGAAATGGGAAAAAAAACAACGCCGAAGTCATTAAGGTCTTCGTAGCTAGAGTTGGACTGAGTGGATCCGACATTAATCAATTGATGATGGGAAAAAAAGCAGCTCATGGCGAGACTGACCGCTAATAACCATGGACCGCTCTTGACTGATGCCGACAATACGTAATGATCATCACGTGAAACCGCTCCACGCTACGAAAATTACATCAGACGGAGACTAAGATACAACGTAGTACGTATACCCAAACAAAAACCTATCCAGCATTTGAAATTATTGTTTAAAACTACACCAATACCTCGCTTTGCGGCCGAGATACGTTCCGGAAAGCATGGCATGAATCCATATGCTACTACGCTTTTGTTCGGCGATCTGGTGATGTCTCCTGATTGGGTCGGCACGTTTACTATAGCTCATTTCGCACTTTCAACTTTCACTTTTGACAACTCTGCCCTTTCGCCTCTTGTTATTCATAACCAATTTCAAGTCAGCGTTTGTACGGGAAAGTTGGCCGTATAACGAATCGTTCGGAAAATAAACTACGTTCCTTTTTTTCCAACCGAATCATTACGGTGACGAAGTATGGGTTCTTTACGATACATAGTTTAAAAAACAAATTGTCTCAAGGTCAACTACATATCTAAAAATAACCCAAGACTTGACTTTTGGCCGTATATCGAAACTGAGCTTATAATTTTTTAAAAAAAAGGCCATTATAGCGTATATCGAGGTATGGGTGTGCATCCAACAAAAAATACAGATGCTCGACAAGTTAACCTTAACGCCAATCTACCCAACTGGCATCGGTTGTGCGAAAGTATAAAGTTCAACATTTGCACGGTCGTTCAAAAGGACAAAAAAATTCGACCAAACCTCGAATATTCAGTTACACTGTAAACTTTATAACGAAACATGTGGCGTGCATGATATTTTGTTACATTGCGCAAGACTCGATTACTGTACCAAAACGCGACATGGAATGGGGGTTAATTGCACCTGTCTAGTGCGACAAAATAAATTTTGTAAAAATACTTTCTTACGAGTACAAAATGCTGTTGCGTGTACACAAAGCACAGAGCACAACAAACAACACACGCCATTTCATCCGAAATTAAATTTCGGCTACAGTGTGTTTACGCGAAAATAGCGCACAAAATTCGGGTCGCTTAATAATAAAGTAGGTAAATTGAAAATTAAAGTAGCACGTGCACAATTATAACGATAAGTTAGCGTAGTATTGCTTAGAAATACAGCGTTGCCCACACCGTATGTATTTTTGCAACGGCACAAGCCACACACACATGAGATCATCGCAAAAACCAAACTTTGGCCGGGTCAAAGCCGCCTTGAAGTGTTTATTTGGTACGTCTTTACGATAAGTTTTTTTTATACTTTGTAAAAAAATCACAAATTATTGCATGCGATAAACGAATCAAACTCGCGGTGCAAAAAAAATTGTAAATTTTCGCCTCCAGACGAAAATATTTGAAACGTAAAATTAACGATTGCATGCAGGCTAAATAATATGGAATACGTATACATAGTAGCGGCTTAAAGTGCGATGATGACTGGCAATCTTATTTATTTGATTATTTTATATATATGCAATCACTCTTGCTGAAACATTTGAATAAACATTGCCGACTCATTGCGGATAAATACGTCAATTGCAATTAAAAAAACGCCGCAATAAAAAAAAAGTGACCAATAAAATATCCGCACTTGAAGCTGTTACGATCGAAATCTCAAAAGACTTTCTGAACAAGGTTAAACCTTTCCGCTCGTATTCTACGTACATACATAGGTACTGTCATTTTGCAACATAACATAAATACAAATTGGTACAATCAATTGGATTATTGGCATTGATAAGTTTCAACTTATGGGTTTGCATCTCGAACGCGATGTGTTATCATCGAGAATAATAACCGTGATATGTTGGTCAATGGTCGAGGTGATTCATATGGAAATTGCACACAGCGAGGTAAACACATCCACCGACGAGCAAAAACCACGTTTCAAGTCGAAGAGTCGGGAATGTACGAACGCAAAAATAAACGCATCTAGCATTCAAAATCCGTAACATGGTAATTTATGCAAATTCGCGCGTTTCGCACGGCAAAAGAGGAAACAACAGTTATGATGAGCGGTAAGCCGTCCTCGAGGATATGTCGTCGTCTATTTAGGGGGAATTACATCATTTCAACTAGCGAGTTTGCACACGGGTCTAAACATAGTGCAGAAGGTCAGGTCCATAATGCGAAAACGACCCAGTAATGTCACAATTGCAAAACGGTCACCTGCGACCATATATGGATAGATAAATCGTCGCTAGTAAAAGAAAATCATATTAAAAATACCCTTTTTAGTCTTCTTGTCGTTCTCCTTCTTTTCTTTCTCGGCTCGTTCCTTCTCCTTCCTCTCCAGTTTCTCTTTTTCGATCTTTTCCTTTTCGAGTCTCTTTGCCTCTTTCTTCAAATCCTTATCATTCATTACGGGACTCTTCGTTTCGCCCATCTTTTCGGCTATGATGAAACCTTCGTTGCTGGCTTTCAGATCCGTCGTGGGATCGTCAGGCTTCGGTTTCATGTTGAGTTCGATTCAATTTAACCACTGTCTCTGATACTACACACTATACCGATTACGCCTAAAATGATCGAATATATGTAAATACACGGAAATTTTACATTATAGTGTTGCGAATTTGTACGTATTCTCTCTTTGCGGTGTGCACGCCGATCGGATAATGACAGGTGTATATTTACGGATAATCTATGCGACATTTATACCTATAGAGCAGGTGATTCGGTGACTTTCACCGGACGCGGTCAAATTCGGGAAATTGCCTCTATACAATTGAACAAACGGGCCCATTGTAACAAAGTGGTGAAATCTCGCGTTCACCACCGATACTATAAAAAAAAAGAGAAAAAAAAGCGATTGCATCACACCGTTCATTTCCTGTAAGCTTACAGAAAGGAGAGTTCTGAAACGAGCGACAACAGTCATCCACTTTCACTAGAACCACTAGGCTATTTTCAACTACAGGTAATCCATCACGAACGTAGAGCAGATTTGATCGTTTGAACCGAATGGTTAAAATGGAATATAAATTTGTATATGTTACTGAATCGCTTTTGACAGACGTGTGTAAGACATGTGTTATGCGTTGCACAATAATTGTTTACCTAACATGAAATAATACAATCGAACAACAAGCTAGTACGTATTCCCAAAAAAATGTTTTACACAATTTTTACGTCGAAAATAAATAAATAAAAAAAAGGTACGGTGATTACATTACATTTGTAAATGTTTACATTTTTTTTTTTTACATAGCATTTAAACTGATGATCTAACGTTCGATGAGGAAATCGATGGGCCAACTCGTGTTAACTTTTAAGGCTCAATTAATTCAAATTCAAAATCACAAAACGTAATTTTGCTTCTGTAATAACCGCAAAGTGGTCCAATTACTATACGTAATAGCGCAAGTCTACCTGGCTGGGTAGCCGCGGAACGCTCGCACTATTACCACATTTTGAACTACTTAACACACTATAGGTGCATAAATGATAACCAAATCCGACGACACTGTCAACGGACATTGTCAAGTACGTTTATAGTTATTACGCCTCGTTACTCTAAAAAAAACAACATTTTAGTAAAATTTAATGGGGAATACATACTATTGCTAAAAAAAAAAAAATAGGCATTAAATCACAAATTGAATGTTTGATCAGCCGATAGTACCTAAGTCTAATCTAGCTGATAAGTGAGCTGATAAAAAGTTATTACAAAACCAAAGTGAGTTTTTTTAAAAAAAAAATTCCGTTTTGCGAAGAGAAAATACGTACGTACAAATAAATCAATTGTATGTACTGTAATTGCAGATATTTCGGTTGCGTTTTTTTAATAAGACGTTTTAGTAGATTCGAACACAAACACCACTGGAACACACTGAGGAATAAAAACGCGTGGCGTTCGGCCAGCGGACGCGAATCGCACGTAGTTTTTTTCGCTTTTGGAGGTTTTTTTTTTGCAATTACTCGACGGTCGGAAAATTTGGATTCTCCCAACGAGGGGGATGTTATATTCCACACACACGGCGAGGAAAATGATCGGAAAATGGGAAACGCGTATCGGAGAGACGAGAGGAGAGCGCGAGAGTTAGTGGACGACTGGCCGCTCGGAAACCGGCAAAACAGAGGGAACCACACCGAAATAGCGGCACTCAGGAAACGGCAACCAAAAGCACGCGAACAGTATTTGCACTCTTCAAAAGTCATATATAATTATTGCAAATGCGACCTTGGAACATTTAAATGTCAATACGCCAATTAGTCGTCTTTCAAAACGTAAAGAAACGCGTGAACCTGTTCAAAGTTGTCGAACGAAAGTTGAATCGCATACACATATGTACATACATACTAATGCTTCAATATGTAAATTGAATAAAAAAATCACTCGTACTGTGACTATACTCCGTCCAACTTAAAAAAACACCCCAGTCTGATTAAGAATCGATTTGCGCACACTACCAGGGTCTCAACCAATGAGCTTGACATATAGTGGTTTGTTATGTTGGCAATGCTAGCATTGCTAGTAATGCATAATAACAGTACAGCCTATAGCCCGTTTGTCAATTCGTGAAACAATTGTAGTGTACCGTTGGAAGACCATAAAATCGCACTGTTGACTCGAACAACCTTTGACAGATAGTTTAATAGAAATTATATTTGTTGTGTTGGCAATGCTAGGGTGAGCACAACGACCCAGGCAGGCGAGCAGAAGCTACGCTAATATATATATCCTTGATCCCAGGAGATTCGCCTCCACCACACACCCCTTCTCCTCTGCAGTGCCCAAAAGAGGTCACTCTAACGGAGAAGGCTCTTGCAAGTAATTATTTTTTTAACGCGCACGAGGATCATGGGTCTCAATCACTCGTGATGGCTGAACGGCAGCAAAAAAAAAGTTAATGAGACTACCCGGAGGGAGTCCAGTCTGAAGGGGTGACATTCAGAGTGGAGGCCCTCCAGTCACGGGTTATTAGTAGGGACATTGGTGCAATGCTATAATATAAATTGATAATAGGGAACAATAAGAAAAGAAAGCTAATATATATATAGTAATATTACACGTAAAATGCATATAAATAAAAAAACAAAATATTTATTTTTTTAGATTAACGGTGTGCTCTTGAAATAAATTGTGCGATTTTAATAATATTTTCTGTATATACTATGTCCAACTTAAGAAACACCCTAGTTTTAGAATCGATCTGCTTTCGTCGACACTTTCAACGAGTGGTTATTTATTGACACGTGTAATAAATTACAGTATTGTGAGCCTAAGCGTTGCACGTAATCTTATTGTAAAAGGTTGTGCACTGCAAGTTTAACTTAGCCTTATCATACAATTTTTATTTTGAACGATGCTCCAGGCGATGCGTGCGCTCGCCGAATATATTCGCCTCTTCTACATAATATGTATGCCGAGCCTTTTTTGTACGGACAATTTTCTTTACAGCTTCTCGAACGACCATCCACACGTTCCGAAATCATGACGTGGCGAATATTCGGCGAGCACGCGCATCGTCTGAAGCCGGCTTTAGCCGTGCGAAATCATCAAGGCAGGCGTTCGACTGACATCTTTCAAAAAGTAGGCACTTTTAAAAGCCAACGCTAACATATCGCGTCCTCAGAGCACAAATGTGACATTCACTCAACAGTACATTGTACAATTGTTCGAGGTATTGTCAAATGGGCCAGGGCTGTACTGTTATTGTACAAACCAGCGTGCACAGGAGGTGGGACGAGAATCCACTGTCATATCGCGACCTCAGAGCACAAAAGTGACATGTCTATAATAGTAAATTGTTCAGGGCGGCAGTTTTACAGTTTGAACTGATCATAATAAATCGGGGGGAACTTTATGTAAAAATAATAATTGTACATATTGTAGGCACTCTAGATTTTTGGATTTCATTTTTGTTGAATTTACAATTAAATTTTTCAAATTTCATGACTTTCATTTTCAAATCAAATTTCATTTAATTTTACAGACTTGTCACTTTTGTACTTTGTGATGCAAAAAAAAAGTGAGCCGTCATTCGAATGTGCTTGGTAGAATAATAAATAATTAAAGAGGAACAAAGTTGCATTCGTAACTCATTTTCGCAAAATTGTGGACATGTCACCTTTGTGCTCCGAAGACGCGATATATTTATGTTTAAATTTAGCTAATTAGTTAAACACGTCTGTCTATAGGTCGTATAGAATTCACACATTATAAGTAAATATCAACACTTATCGCAGATCAGCACTTACGTAATTGATAGTAATACCAGGAAATCGTAATAACTATTTTCCAATCGGTATAAACACGATTGTATCAAATCGGCCGTTGCGAATGACATCACCTATGTATTTTCAATGAATAAAACCATCCACATATGAAAAACGCACCGTCTACAAATTTCCACGTTTTAAACTGATCCTAGCCTTTCGGAGCATTTGTCACTTTCTAACGATTGCACCGTTCGAGCGTGTCCAACTTTGGACATTGCTCTACTTCTTTTATCGGCGATGTTCACCTCGGATCGTACAGTTATTAACGCTGTATGTATCTTATAGCTTTTATCTATATATGCATGTATGTATATCAAAAATAAAACGACAATTGAACGGTACGGAGACGAAAGGTTTCGCACACCCTACACACTACACCACGTTCACATAGTGACACAGATCTCCACATGACGTCATCGCGTAAAAATGCCCAGTTTTGAATGGGCGTTGCTCGCTCGCTGACCGAAACTGGCCGAAGACCACCCCTGATAATTGCAGGGTAAATCAGATCCACTTTTACGCGTGTCATTATCGTTATTTCGAGTGAGAACGTGCAATTTAATTGGCAGAAAAACAAACAAACGTGAGCAAGTCGCCGCTGCAAAAACCATGGTTCGACCTTCGTGCGCGAAGTTTAGCGCGAAAATTACGAGAAAAAAAAAAATAAAACAATATTCAATTGAGGTTACGAACTCACATTAGATCGACAATTGTCACTAATAGGTACATCAAGTGCATTAAAAAAAAAAAAAAATTCCGCGCTCGATATCAGTAGCCAAAATCCGCTAGATACATTTAATATTTAACGTAACATAAATGTATTTATTAAACAATCGTCCAATCGATTAGATAAGAACTAACCGTACGTACATAAATAAATATGTTGAATAAAAAAACCACAATTTCAACTGAAAAGTGGAAAAAAAAAAAACAGTTTTAGCAAATGTATATTTTCTGCACAATAAAGAAAACTATGCATCCGCTGAAAATGCGAAATGGATTGTATATTTACTCGATACACAGATTGCGCTACAAATCAACGTCTCGCGTCGAAAATACGCGAAAATGTTCACGTTTGAATAGTTGGTAGGTTAAAATTCGACAACTCATTTTGCATCATTTCATCGTCGATGAAATTCGATCGCCAATTTACAATTCGGAAATCGTAGCTGTAAACGGTGCAGATCAAACAATGACGCGTCGCTAGAAAATCACGTGCAAAACGTTCCGAGGCAAAAATGTGAAATATCTCTATGTATGTATGTGTGAGTAGTTGGTTCGTTTTGACGATGAGTCACATCGTATACGCAAACCTTTATAAAAAGATCAGAATTGAATGGATCAATTTAAGTCCATGGGCCAAATTGCGTCACGTTTGATTGGGACGAAAAAGCGCGAGCATACCGACTACAAATGAAAATGCGTTCCATACAAAACGCAGGATCCAACAAACCAACTAACTAACTAACCGTGTTGTATAATGAACCAAATGATAGTAAAACGAGGAGAAATCAGACTGTAATTGGACATTGAGTCGTAAACGATCTTGCAAAATGCAAATAACACAAACAGCGGATGAAATGATCCGTAGTCGTAAAAAGCATAATGAGAGATGCGAATGGTGTTGTGTCGCAGACGAAACAATGTGACGTTAACGACACAGATGCGTTCAAGATGCATGAAAAATAATAAGAGCTCGGTGTAATATTCATGAAATAGGATTCTCATGTCTGGCCGCAGCCACACTGTGGCTGATGAATTTGCGTTGATAATGTCAATTGTGCACGCCTTCGGCCAACGGACAACCGTTCAGAGTCGGTAAACTTCACACAACAAAGGATCGACAACCGCTTCACCAAACGTTGGGCGCTCAGCCACACATCTGTGAGCATATTTGTATTTGAAAATAAATAGTTCGAGTAAATAATAAATAGTGCAGTACTCGCGAATACCAAATCCGCAGAAGTGAGTTCCATGTTAAGGTTATGTCGTGCGAAATCTTGACAGAGGACGTCAGAGATACCAACTGGAGATGCAACGGCCAAGCAACGCCAACGGAACCGCCCACAACATGTGTGGCCGGTGCTATTATCTTGGCCGATGAATGTAGCTTGCATTGGCATATAGCACAATGGCACATGTGTGGCTTCGGCATAAATGTCTGAAGAACTCAAAAAATCTGTATGGACCAGTGCTCGAAGTGGAAATTTTCACGAATGGGAGCGCTCGATAATTTCCAAAAAAATATCAAACGACCTTTTTTTTAACTATATGTATCGAAAATGTACGTACATTTCTATACATACATATATTATAACACCAAAACACTTACGTAACATATGTACACCAATATAAATGAATTTATGGTTGTATATATTAGGTTATTAGTATTATTATTATAGAAACTGTATTACATACATACATATGTACATGCACAATTTATACGGTTAATTTTTTTTAAATTTGAATAATTGTTAATATCACTATTTAGTTAGTCACATGCAGTAATTATTATTCAGACAACTTAAAAAATGTTGCTAGAAAAGTGTTTGTTAGTGATGAAGTGCAGTAATAAAATATACATAAAAAAAATAATCAAGCGATTCCCGATGATACATAGATTGAAATTGCAAATACGTTCGGTAAATTCAAGTTCTCTCATCAGAGGGACAGGCAAGACTGAAGTATTTTGAAATTTTGATTCCTTTAGTATAATGGTAGCGGTACAGCTGCTTTAGAAATTTTGTTAAAATAAGAAAGCCGACAATTCAAAGAAAGATATCGTAAATTATCGAAATGACCGATGCCCCGAGAGGGACCGTTGCAGTTCGACCATAGTGTGACAGACAGTGCCGACCATAAAGCAATAAAACTTTTTTGCGCATAAAAACCCTCGAATTCTAAATGTTATCTTCAAGTAACACAAGTGCATCCAGCTTTTTCAAAACATAATAATATTTTAAATGGCTTTTGGCTACAGATAAGATGCCTTTGTCGGAATTTAAATGTAAAGAATTTAACTTTCAGTCAAAGATTGTGATTTAGGAGTCATAAATGTAAAAAAAATTCACCTTCTAACATTTTTTTGGCAATAATTATTGAAAGAGCACGGAAATTTTGGTTTTTTACGAAAGGGAGCGCTAAATTTACAGATTTCACGAAAGGGTACGCTACGTTTTCAAATCTCACGAAAGGGAACGCCTGCTCCCTGCCGCTCCCGCTGAATTCGAGCACTGGTATGGACTAGTAATGAAGTTATTCTAGATCCAATTTTGATATTCGACTGATTGTATTAAAATTTTAGATCAGATGCTTTTTCAGATCATTATTTTGACTCGTCAAATGATACAATTAATAATTAAAATAAAAACTAGACTAAATTCGTTATCTCATAAACAACGACGACGCAAGTGACAACAGACAATATAAACTTGTTACAACACTTTTCGTTTGCCAACTATACAGTTTGTATCAGGAAAATGCAAGCACAAATAGAATATATTCGCATGAGAAAAAAGATTACTAAGAAGAGGAGGAAAAAGATTAAATATTTATCCGAAACAAACACGCTCAGACTAGAGAGCTTATCATATGAGCAAATATAACAAGCCAATTCAAGAACCAACATACATAGATAGATAGATGTAAAGAACGAAGCCGCAATTTAATTTTTCCGTTCCGTTTGCCAATTTCAATACAGCAGCATACATATCACATGATTGAAATCGTAGTAATTGAACGGAATCTGAGTGATTTAGATTACACCGATTGGATTAATTTAGAAAATATGCAATATACAGGTTGGCGGCTTCTGTTTGGCGGCTAAACTCAAGAAATACAGAAAAACCGGAGATTGGAACTGTGCAGTGCAAAAACGAAATAAAGTGGTATTTTTATCAAGGCGCAAGTCAATTCGCGTTATCAGCAATTATTTATCAGCCGCATACATGCTAGCAGCTAGCGTGTATGATTTGTCGTAACACTTGGCTAATATTTACAATGCCATTTTCTTTTTTATACCTTCATTCTCCAAACAATCATATAATGTAATTTTCTCCAATTTGTAGAGTATCTTTCACTTGACACAATACAATTTCAATTATGTACCCAACAATTACTAAAGAAGCATTTTTTTCATATCGGTTATAGAAAAAGACAAAACCATATAAAAAAAAAATTACAGTGTGCTCAATACAATACGTGTCGACTTTATCAGACAACAGATAATAAAGTGAACATTTTAGAACTACGAACGTCATACTTGCTATTGAAATTATCTTCCATTACATTATCGTATTGTGCATAGGTACCTATAAAATAGAACAGGTGCATAAAACAAGCTGCATTTCAAAATTGTAACATGAGAGACTTCTTCAAATTGAAATGTTCTACAAGTAAAATAGCTGTATAATGAAATTTAAGAAACACTGGCGTCGATTCGATTAAATGAACTATGAAATTTTGACAAATTGGGATAAAAAGTTGTTATCCACTTGAGTTATGCAGAACAAGTCAAAAAATTAAAATAAAAGAAAAACACAAAACGGCTTCCTACCGTGCGCTAATAACATTTTGCAACACGATTTCATACACATTACTATACATAGTAGTCTGACCGACCGACCGGCTGACTGGGTAGCCTAGCCACCGAACGCTCACATACCCGGCACGGCACGTACACATACGCTCACTCACTCACACGGCACGGGTTGCGTGGAGCGGTCATGCTACATAACCTCAATCTCGGCACCAGGGTTGCCAGGCGTCCAGATTTCGGCGAGAATGTGCCGATTTAGAAACTGCAATCCCGACACAGTGTAATTCCCGATTTGCACAGAAAATTTTAAAATTATACTCAAGATAGACATTATAATAAAATTGTAGTTTTTGAATGTTTAGTAAATGGGAAGTTGGGCTGAGATTCAGAGGACAAAAATGCAAAATATGCAATAGGCGAGTTGAATAGGGCAGTTACTAATAATAAATAAATGTGATCCAGTACAAAACTTCAGTGCGTATCGCAAATTTCAGCGGTCGTTCGAATGCAATGAATTTGGCGATTATTTAGGTCAAATTTCGCGAAAATAACTCAACAATTTTAAGACGCGGCGAATTCTTTGAAATTATTCACACGCGCGCTGAATCGATTTGAAATTTTCATATATATTTTTTATTTTTATGGTATCCTTGAAACGTTCGATTCGCGAGCGGATACAATAGTTTACGCAGTCCACAACTCGTATCGTAATATTAATATTTTTTGGCAAAAATGTTGCTACACGGCGACCGGCGAATATAATCGGAATAAATTGCATAAGATTATGCAAATTATTATAATAGCACGAACGGCGGGTCACAGAGTACGCGCACGTACAGAGTGATGCATTATTAAATATTTCATAAATAATCCCATTGACAAATTGAATGAAACAAATTATCGCAGTTAACAGTTAAGTAATATCAAAGTTAGTAGTGCTCAGTCAATAATAACCCCACTAGTTTGAGACCAATTGATCTTCTTGACTTTTGACCCGAAACCCACACAAGTTACGATTCCCGTTCAGTTATATCAAACTAGAAAAAAACAACCGTTCATACGTTGCGTAATAAAATAAATATACACTTAACACTTAACTTACGAATGCAATTATTTGCATAAGCATTTATGAAACTGTATAATCAAAATGGAGAATGCGCGTGTGCATTCTAATTAAAGCAGCATGGAAAGAGGCAGGAAGCTGAAATATTAAATGGAGTAGTTTGCCATTGGGTTAAAAGTAACTTAACCTAAATTTTGACTTAACCTAAATTTAAACAGTGATTTTAAAACATTTGTAATTACAAACTTGACATAACGCAAAAGGTTGTCCATCCGTGCGTCACACACACTCGCATATGTACAGACACTTTCTGCAATTAAATGCATGTTTAATTTACACCAATGGAATGCATTCGGTGACAGTCAAGAGCGCATACGATGAGACTACGTCGTTTGTAAGAACAATTAAGTGTAAAATTGAAACTAATTGACGGATAACAAAACGCTCAAATTAATAATTTCCACACACACACACATATACATATACATATAACTGAATGTGCATACGTAATTGTTTTATCTCGACTATTGCACGTCACTTCGACGATGGATTCAATTTGGAGAGCACTCAGTTCAACGAGTCAATAAATGTGATTGGATTATTAAGGACAAGTGATGGCGATTATTATTTTATTAAACACGCGACTCGTATTTTTATTCTATTTCTAAGATGGCTACGATAATAAGCCAATGTGAAACTGGAGCAGGTGTTTGCGGTATATCGCCACGAAAAGTTCAATTCCAGAGTTCACGAGTCAACGTCTGATGCTATTATAAAAGAATTAGTGAAGCCGTACCGAGTACCAAAGACGCTCGAGATGGTTGGATTAACTCTTTTATATATACTTTTCAATACAAATTTAGGGAATTTCATACAAAATCCACCGTCACCGTTAATGCGAGAGAAGTCATTTTACAGATTTAACCGTTGCGATTATGTACTAGTAACTGCCCGTTGACAATTTTCATTGGGTGGTGTGTGAGTGATTGATTGAGTGTACATATGTATGTATGTATACGTGCCGTGACGTGGTATGTGAACGTTCCGCAGCTATCCGTGCCGAGCATGTTTGTGAGTTGGGGCTCACACACTCACCACACGCCAAGCCACACACGTCTTCTGCATAAATTTCTATGGTTTTGTATGGCGTAGATACACTTTTGTAACACCCCACCACACGTCACATCGTGCAATCACATCACGTGTGGTGTGGTGAGTAAGTGTGTGAGCCTTTATTGAGGTTTTTTAGCGTGAGCACTTTGCGCAACCCGTGTCGTATGTGCGCGTATCGTGCCGTGGTATGCGAGCGTTCCACGACTAGGCTACCCAGCCAATCAGTCAGCCGGGCAGATTCCTACACTACTACGAGTATATGTACATATATGTATATGTATTGTAGTAATGGCGTCTCTCCTGTGAACGTAATATGTATAACTTTACTGTAAAGTCGACCTATAAAAATTCGAAAGACTAATTGCCAAAAGAAAAGTACGAACGTACATACATACAGTGCACGCCACAATAGCGTACCGGATGCAAACAATTGGACCGGAAAAATTGAATTGAATAAAGAAAAAAAGTGTGTAAAAAAAGTAACCAAATTTGACGGTTTCAGTGCGGTGGTTAAAAAAAACAATAAAGTAAAAAGCTTCACTGCCAGGGTATAAATGTCTAAAAATTCCGATCTGCAAAATTCAATGAAAAATAACAAGGAAAATCTATGCGGGTATACAAGAAAGAATCTCGTCGAGAGAAAGGTGCTTGTTTATCACATTTTCTCCATATAAGAACAATTATACGATTAAAGTGATATTACTGCTACTTTTTTTTTTACACTTGCTCCAACAATCCAATATTTGGACCGATTTGAGCGGATGCAGTTTCGTACCATTTTTCACCGAACATATTAAAGTCCCTCAAAGTTTGGTCGATCTATGTATGTATGCGACAGCATTTTAGGACCAGCTTTCCAGTACACTTCGAGAAGCACACAAGTACATATATGTATGTGAGTAAAAGACGAAACATCGGCTGACAAAATGAGTCATCAGGTGAGCTAGCGAGCACGAGGACCGCTTTCAAATGCCAGACACGAAATTCTCGAATCTCGCACACGATCAATCTCACGAAACACTTCCCGGTTTCGTAATCGGCGAACAAAAAAGGCGATAGTCTCGTGCCAGCGACGCAATTTCGCAACAAAAAAGAAGACAACAACATACGCAGTTAACTTGTGCGGTGCAGACAGACGAATCCAGCATACGAAAGTGCAACGGATAAACGAAAGCGATCAGCTGTTGCCGAAGAAAAGTAGAGTGGATCAAAGAATTGTTAAAAACACAGTCGTGAACTACATTGTTATTGTATGAGAGCTGAGACGCAATAGTCATATCTCAATTTGGTCAAATTGAACAGTCCACAACGACAAAAAAAATAGTAAAAAATCCAAGCATAATTTGATTTTAATCGTCCCGAGTCTGTTCTGGCCCCAATGTACCGTGTACTTACAACAAACGTTGTATTATTTCGTACCCGGCTGCCCATCAGAGCATATACCGAACTTTGACCCGACAATAGGGTGCAGCCCACGATGATTTCACTTCATTTGAATAATAATTTCAACGCTGACGTAATTGAAACTTTCCAAAATCTAATTTCGTTAAGATGTTCGAAATCCGCACAATAACCAACTGCCCGTAGTGTCTTTCGGTTTTATCGGTCCATTTGATGTGCTTCGTAAAACGAAAGGTTCTATAAATTCGATTGGTCGGCGAATCCAACACTCGGAAACATTACGATTCAACCATTAACGCTCGAGTGTCTGCACAATAACGATTTACCTTTTGCGCTAGTCCATAAAACATTTATAGACTAGCCGGTTTGCCCGTCATATGACGATGGATTCTAACTCTCCCCCCCCCCCAACCCCAACCGTACGCGCTAGTTTGTACAATAACAGTACAGCCCTGGCCCGTTTGATAGTACGTACAACAATTGTATAGGTGTATGGACATAAAATCGCGTCATCGACTTGAACCAGCTTGTTGGCAACACGCCACTTAACAATCGTGTGTTGTTTGACTGCAACGAACCAGACAAACAGACGCTTACGCTAAGTCTTTCTTCTGCAAATTCCCGTGATTACATCTCCCTGCAAACCAGGAGGACGGTCTCGGATCTCTGCTTTGTATTTAAACTTTTAAATAATTTATTAGATAGATAGCCCTTACCTACTGCCTTACCTGTCAGAAATCCTCCATTGTTTCATTTGAATCTTTGTTCCACAAATTATTCACTAAACTCCTTCATTTATAGATCCTGCTCGTCATTTAACGAAATCCCGGCACATATTGATCCTTTTCACTATTCTTTGCCCTCCTTTAAATTATCTTTGCTTAAGTTCCTTTCCAGTCCTAACTCCTAAGTTCTTTTCTTATTTTAATCTGTTGTTCGTTTGCAACTATTTTGGCTGTAGTGTATTGTGTGATATTAATATTATTTTGTATTTATATTTTATTGTACATATACTATAAGCTGTTTGTTGCATGATTAATTAAATAAATAAATAAATAAATACATACAGTAATGTTTAGACTAGAAAAAACTTATCATACCTTGATTATTTATTATTTGCATTAAAATATTTATGAGCGACAGCCGATAGAAACGTGTCGTCCATGACTTGTGACACGATATCAACTCGGCACCTGGATGTAATTATTAACAAACTGTGATAATACTCAATTAACTGACATGTAGATGATATCTGTTACCGTATTAACAATTTTCCAGGAATTGACGTTCAAGACGTAAAAATTGAAAGAATTATAAGGTTGGATTAAAAACAGCTATATAAGCCGCCTCGAGGAGAGCACCGCCACTTCCTTTCTCCTCGAGACCCTCACATGAGGCCACCCCCCCCCCCCCCAACGAATATAGTCTATTGACCTTTCGGTTGGAGACAGAGGCTGACTGGCTGTCCAACAAAGCCAGAACAACCGCTTTAAAGCGGATTTTGATACTTTTTGTATATACATATGTAAGTTTACCTCGCCCATATACAATGCATTTGACCAATAGGCGACTAGGCACTTTGACTATTGCTCCTCCCACGTACCATCAATATGTAAAATCGCCAAAAACGCTCCACAGACTACAGCTTTTGATGAAACTACGAAAATTTCTGAACTGTTTAAAACGAGAGTGCACGTCTCGAACGGCAAGCACCAACCATAGCGCCCAAGCTCCAAAAACAAAAATACGATCAAACTGTACATAATTTACACAGCACCTGAATCTCATTCTAAGCTGTGGACTGCAATTATTTAAAAAGCGACAGAAGCCGCTGTCCACTCGGAAAACTAGCTTCACAATTAGTATAATTATTGTCATCAAGTGCAAGAACACCCGATACGACCGGCTCTCCAGCTATGCGCGCATACGATTCCTCCTCGATACAAATACCAACGAGTGGTCGTCTCGCAGAACTAGAAATAGAAGTGGACGCCAACGTGGAGCGGATATGCACTTCCTAGAAAAATGTCCCCAGGATTGATATAATACAGTTGATTATATAGACTGCAAATTGGTGAATATGACCGGATGTAAAGAAGAAGAAATAAAACTAGGATCGGGTGCTTCTGGAAGAATGAACGTAGTTTTTAAATCCAACATTCCGCTATGCTTAAAAAAAGAAGGCATACGACCAATGCGTACCTATGTACTGCCGGTGATGACGTATTGATGTGAAACGTGGATGCTAAATTCAAGAATGCTACATTAAGATCCAGTGCACACAGAGAAGCGTGGAAAGACGTATGCTCGGTATAACAAGAGGAATACATGGGCAAGGACAAATTTTATACAATAGTAGATAATCATATTGTAGATATAGTTGATAGTTATTTATACCTAGGACAATTGGTGAATATGACCGGATGTTAAGAAGAAGAAGAAACTAGGATGTGGTGGACCAATGCGTACTGCCAGTTATAGCGTATGGATGTGAAACGAGGATGCTAAATTCAAAAATGCAAGATCCAGTGCACATAGAAAATCATGGAAAGATGTATGCTCGGTATAACGAGAAGAGATCGTAAGAAGAATACGTGGGTAAAAAGTATGCCCAAAGTGGCAGATATAGCAGAACGTGTGAAAAAGTTGAAGTGGACACATGGCGAGAAGAATAGATGGCAGATGGACGCGAGAAGTACTGGAAAGAAGAGGATGTGAAAGAAAGCAAGGTAGACCGAATGGTCGATGGGCTGATGAATTGAGAAAAATGTTTGGAGTCGAGTGGATGCAGATTGCTCAAGACAGACAGGAATGGAAGAGGATTGGAGAAGCCTTCATAAAGCAGTGGATGGTGAACCGCTGAAAATAATGTTGATGATGATATATAATGGACTGAACTCGAAGTGGCCATTGGGTGGAAATGGGTGTGTAGCCCCTAGCAACTGAGCAGCTGTTGTGGTAGGTAACGATTCACGAATGAAGGGTGGTTTTCTTTACCCTCCCTAATGCCTATCCCAACCAAACCTCCCCCACGCATACACACCCTAAACCACCGCTACACAATCTGTTCGGCGAAATGTGCGTATATTATTATCATCGCAACAGGTAAGTAAACCAGTTCTCTAGGGTGTTTCTCAAAAGAGCCGCAAATTTGGATCACGGGTGCAATCAAACACGTGACCAAAAGTTGGCGTTCCTATAAAACTAACCGGTTTGCCCGTCGTATCGCGCCCTCGGAGCACAAAGGTGACATGTCCAAAATTGTAAATTGTTCAGGGCATAGCAGTTTCAAGGTTTGAAATGGTCATTATAAATCAGGAGAACTTACATGTAGTAAAAATGACACGTTTACATATTATACCCTAGATTTTTAGATGTTATTGACGCTAAATTCAAGAATGCTACGAAAGATTCAGTGCACACAGAGAAGCATGGAAAGATGTATGCTTGGTATAACAAGAAGAGATCGCAAAATAAATACATGGGTAAGAAGTATGACCAAAGTGGCAGATATAGCGGAACGTGTGAAAAAGTTGAAGTGGACACATAGCGAGAAGAATGTATGGCAGATGGACGCGAGAAATACTGGAATGGTATCCGAGAGGATGTGAAAGAAAGCAAGGAGACCGAGTGGAAGATGGGTTGATGAATTGAGAAGAATGTGTGGAGTCAAGTGGATGCAGATTGCTCAAGACAGACAGGAATGGATGAGGATTGGAGAGGCCTTCATCCAGCATTGGACGGTGAACGGCTGAAAATGATGATTTCATTGCTATTGAAATTACACAAGTTAATTTGTCAAATTTTCATCGAATTTATCAGAATGTTTGCTCCGAGAATGTTAGTAGAACTTGTGTACTTTGTGATGCAAAAAAAATGACTGCCCCGATAGAATAATTAAACAAAAACAAAGTTGCTTTCGTAGATCATTTTCGCAAAACCTTGGACGTGTCACCTATGTGCTCTGAGAAAGCGATATAACAGTAGTTACAATAACATTACATACGTTAAACAATTGTACTTGTACATACATACATACATACATATATTGAATGGGTGTACGGCCATAAAATCTTTGATAGATAGCGGCCCGTTGCCAACACACCACTAATTTTTTTGTCATTTACTTTGACAATGGCAGCGTAACCGCAACGACCAAAACGGGCAGATTTTACGCAATTATAGTATTTCCATAGACTCGCAGTATTTTTAAAAAACGAATTTGTACTTTAACGTCCAGTCGAATAATCAAATCATCTCATCATGCTCGGTATAAATTCTTAATAAAAAGGAATAAAGCGAACCCTTTGAATAGCACCGTTCTAAAATCGTGCAACTTAACATTGCGATGACTATCGTCTGCATTAAAATAAAACAATAGACAATGTATCTCGATGGAGTACTTGTTGTTAAACAGTGGGCATAATTCACATTGGAAACAATGGGCAGTGCTGATGACGACCGATGAAAATACCCATCTAAAACTCTGAGAACTAAAAAGTCCAATGTCGTGGAATGTTTGAGAACGTCAAAAGTACACAATAGGATTATAGGGGTTGCGTTTTTACGAGAGCATATCTTCCGGAATCGTCTCCCCCTACCCCATGGAATTGAACCAAGGTCGACACACCGATAAACCCCAATGTCCTACACTAAAATGAGATAGTGATTTTTGAAATAAATCTCCAGGTGTGAGTTTTAACGGTACACGATATTTAATTACTATCGTAATTTGAACAGTGTTCGAGAAACATGGCACGACCGTGCAAAACGATCTCAAAAATGTTACGGTAGCTGGAGCGTTGCCCAAAGAAAACCGATACTCGATATCTGTAAAAATATCGTATGGAAACATTATAAACATACAGGTAATGAGATATGATCAAAGTGTGAAACGCTATATCCGAGGATACTCCCAGTTCTGACGTGTGACTATAATTTTAATAATCAACTTCGACTGAATTTCAAACCTCAAATTACACCTTGAAAACCTTGTAAGCAGTACCTGGATACATATCAGCTAATTTGCAGTGAGTTTGCAAAGTACACGTGTGAATTTTTTCAACTACTCATTTGGAGCTAGAAAAGAATACGTATGCTCACAATACGCTTCCGCAATGCTGAAATCGCTCTACGTGACACCTGTACACATACATACATACATAAATACATATGTAGGCGCGTATCAAAATACGTACTAATCAAAATTTTGGGCGAATTTTCGATTGCAACTGATTGGTTGGATCTTGAAATTGTCGCAAAATAATCCAAAGCTCGCAATACTAATTGTCGTTTCCACCGTAACGAGTGTACCTGTGTATTTACATTTTGCGCGCTCAAACTGTTTCAATTCAAGTTTTTTTCGCATAACAATCATCAGATTAGAGCGTATACCTGTAATCGTGGCCAGACATATTACGTATGTACAACTTCATATATGTATGTATACTCCAATCCAACTGAAGAAACACTCGAGTCTCGACAGATTTGGAATCGATCTGCGCAGACTACCTGGGTTTAAACCGATGAGCTTCGTCACCATCTCGGCTTCTCGGAATAAACATTTACAATAACCGACCAGGTCGTAAATCTCGAACTGTCACAACCCTCTTCGTTTTAGTTGGGCGAAAACAGAATGCTTCTCAAGTTGGGTAGAGTATATGTATGTATAAGTAGATTATGTATATACCTTGCTGAATTTATTATACGTACGTTAATTTTTCGGCTGAAAACTTTTAAAAGTATGCTCCATTACGCTGATACGATATCTTGCCACTTACAAAAAAATAAAAATATTTCTAAGAAACAACGCCACTATCTATGTATCAATACAACTACGAGAATTGCCAAAAATAAGTTCACTGTCCAACGTAAAAATCTATGTATTTCGAAGTAGCTGAAATATCGAAATTAAAGTTCAAATCGTCTATGTACCACGAATGTTGAACTTTTTTATCACACCTTTCATTTTTTTCGTCGCATATGAGAATCACGTGTGGCAACATCCTTATAAGGATATCCTGCCGCCACTTTCCGGGGTCGTTACCATTCAAAGAAAGTGACGAAACGAAATACATACTGTCTGATATAATATCGGCACACAATTTTTTTTCATCCATAATACGTATGTACATATATGTACATAGGTATAAGAGATCGTAAGAGGACTACATGGCTAAGAAGCATGACCAAAGTGGCAGATATAGCGGAACGTGTGAAAAAACTGAAGTGGCAGTGGGATGGACACAGCGAGAAGAATGTATGGACGCGAGAAATACTCGAATGGTATCCGAGAGGATGTGGAAGAAAGCTAGGAAGACCAAGTGGACGATGGACTGACGAATTAAGAAGAATGTGTGGAGTCACGTGGATGCAGATTGCTCAAGACAGACAGGAATGGAGGAGGTTTTTATCCAGCAGCGGATGGAGAACGGCTGAAAATGACGATGAAATAAAAAGTGGATTTTGGCTGTCTGAGATTTGCGACTTGGTTGGTTGTCGTTAATGTTTATTCCAAGTAATCGAGATGGGGACGAAGCTCATCGGTTGAGACCGGGGTAGTATGCGCACGTCGATTTTAAATCGGTCAAGACTAGGGTTTTTCTTAAGTTGGACAGAGTATCGCGACTCGGATTATTATAACAGAAGAGCTCTAGTTCTGTGAAATGGACTATACTCGCACGGGTTCCCAAATGGGGTCGTGAAGGTTTTTCTGTGGGGTCGCCAACTGAAACAGTTAACTAAAATAAAATATTGACTACGTGAGATTATCATTTTTATTCGGTGTCTTGGTGTTTGAATAATATTTTTTGCCTTTTTCAAAAGTATCGGGACTGTGGGTCACTTGGCTTTTATAAAAAGGGGTCGCCACTCGAAAAAGGTTGGGAGCCTGTGAACTATAGTGGTGCCCTAATATTGATGTTCCGGTCGCGAACTACTACATATTATTATGTAGGGTCAACGTGTTGCCTCTCCCCTTCTATAATATTATACACAGCGAACATTTTGCCAATCAATTCTAATGGCCTTAAAAAGAATAGGTTTTAATAAACGACCTTCGAATGTTGTGCCACTTTACAATTCTCGACTTGTGATAACGAATTATCACCTGTGTGTTTTTTTTTTTTAATATTGCGTTCACGATTCGCGTCATCGATTCTCATCAGCTCTTCGAACAAAAAAATTGTATGCGTGCATATTTATTATATTGTTCGATGGTCGAACACGACGATTCGTTAAATTATTCACATAATTACCATCGTAAGCGCACCGTGCGCCACCACCACTATGATTCTTATTAGAATAGGAAATATTGTAAATATCTATCTATGCATATTCATCGTTTTCAGCCGTTCATCATCCACTGCTTGATGAAGGCCTCTGCAACCCACTTTTTCACACGTTCCGCTATATCTGCCACTTAGGCCATGCTTCTCATGGAAAGTATGGAAGGTATGACGAGAAGAGATCGTAAGAGGGGTACATGGGTGAGAAGCATGACTTAAAGTGGCAGACATAACGGAACGTGTAAAAAAGTTGAAGTGGACACATAGCGAGAAGAATAGACGGTAGACGGACGATAGAAATACTGGAACGGTATCCGAGAGGATGTGAAAGAAAGCGAGGTAGACCGAGAGGATGACGGGCTGACGAATTTAGAGGAATGTCTGGAGGCAAGTGGATGCAGATTGGTCGAGACAGACAGGATTGGAGAGGCCTTCGTCCAACAGCGGATGGTTAACGACTGAAAATTATTGACATATGTACATTCAACAGACAAACTGAAATTCCAACAAAATTCTTATGAGAACTTACGCCCTTTGGACATGACCGAGATTCCAACGAACATTTATAGATAGATCAACTGGTGCCTTTTTTTTACATTTTATTGTTCAAGGCTCATGGCCGACACGCTACGGCCAAAAAATAGCGATTGTCTGCGGGGGGAGGAGGGAGGGGCGGATCTGGGAGGGGAGGGGAGAGGGGTGGGTTAACCCCTTCCCTTTCCTTCCCCTCGTATCGAGCGGCGACTCCACACGAGAACATGCACGTATTATATCGCGATGTTAGATCCAAAAAGGGGCGGAGCCTCATCCGGACATACTTAACCCCTCCCCCCAACCCCGGTTGCGACTTACGACCTTTGCGCGCGCAATTTTTCAAAATAAAAAGCCGGTAGAAGATGTCGAATGGAGTTGGTCGGAATGTGGTGGGGTTTCTTACCCATGGTGTGGCCTCTGATGCCAGAGCTGGTGAGCGCGAGGAGGCTCTAGCTCTAGCCCTAGTCGAGCGGTGACGATTGTTCGGAGATTGTAGGGGTTGTAATGGCGTAGGTGTTACTCGTCCGAAAGCCGCTTTCGCACTGCGCCGCGCGCTGACATCTGCCGGTGGCCATTGCAACTACTCGCACGACCATATTCTCTCTCAATTGCACAATTTATCCAATTCCCTCTATGCAAATTATCCGCGTGTATTATCGTCGTGGGTTATTAGCGGTCCCCCTCGTTGCGATTTCGGTATGAATTCTCTCCTTCCGCAAACTTCAGTGTGGCAACACTGCGCAGCATCCCCGTGTGCAGAGTGGGGGGAGCACCCTTAAATACCAGTTCCACAGCCTCTATTACATCATACGAGACGATCAGGGCTGCCAGATTTCCAAAAGTAGATCATTTTAATTAAATTATCATCGTCATTTTCAGCCGCTCGCCAATCTTCCATCCCTGTCTGTCTTGAGCTATCTGCATCTACTCGACTCCAAACATTCTTCTCAAATCATCAGCTCATCGTCTACTCGGTCTACCTTGCTTTCTTTCACATCCTCTCGGATACCATTCCATTATTTCTCGCGTCCATCTGCCATCCATTCTTCTCGCTGTATCCAGCCCATTACTATTTTAACTTTTTCACACATTCCGCTATATTTGCCACTTTGGTCGTGCTTTTTACCCACGTATTCCTCTTACGATCTCTTCTTGTTATACCGAGCATACATCTTTCCATGCTTTGGATCTTACGTAACATTTTTACTTTATCCTAATCGGATAAAGTATTGTGATCGTGCGAAAATTCGACTTCGAGATTTTGACTGATTTGGATCAAGTATCATCCCCTGATCACGTTTTCATGATTTCTGGAAAATGTCTGTATGTCTGTGTACTATGTGTGTGTGTGTATGTCTGTGTGTTTTCTCCGAAACTATCAAGTCTATCAAGCTGAAATTTCATATCTATTATTTTCACGTAAAGTTTAAAAGCCATAAGGAATTTGGTCAACATCAGTCAACCGGAAGTAGGGTTTTTTTCGTGCAGAAAATTCAAAAATCCGGTAAAAAATCATATTTCCGAAACTGTACCGGGAATTTTCTCCAAATTTCATATCTATAGTTTTCACATTAGCCTTAAGAGATACTGTGATTTTAGTCAACTTCTGACTACCGGAAATGGCAGTTTACTCTTGAACGATTTTTTTGTTTTTATTTTTTTCGACCTTTTAAATATGTGGTATCGTCACAATATTATAATCTTGTACTCCTGAGTAAAATTGCTAGTTTAATTCGGTGTCCATGTTTCATATCTTCGTATAGAAGGTCAAAATTAAGCGAACCTCTTTTAACTACACACATACCTCTTTCTACATATTATATAACATTTTTTGTTGTATCAGGATTTTCGGAGGCAATGCGGGACTCGGGATGTGTCTGTTGAACTCGGAACTTTCCCGCTTAAATCGGGACGTCTGGCAGCCCTAAAGATAATACAAAACAAATTCTCACATACTATCGGTAACTATGGCTGGTACATGAGAAACACGATCGTACAGTGACCAAAACACTGACACACTACACACGGTGACTCGCCACAAACTACTTGTCTCTAGAACCAAATTTTCACATACAAAAGGACCATTCAAATCCTCAGCAGGGGTATTGGATAAATGCTTAATCCTACAGATACGCCCAGCTGCCGCAGCCAATCCTAACTAAATCATTTACATAAATTTTCTTCTTCTCCAGGAGTTTTGTTGTCCAGCAGAAACCCTAGCCACCAACTGCTAACCCAAATTTCTTCCGGAGCCGATAGTACGAGAATTCCCAATTGCAACCATATCACATACTTCACTCTTTGCTTCGTGTTTCAGTTCACCATATACAACCAACATTTAGTGCACAATCTCCCCAACTTCGAGTGCCAGATCTGATCCAAATCGCTCGAAGTGAGGGAGCTTGCTCCCGAAAACTATGAATAAACAGTTGATTAATCCACGATTGATTTTATTCCTCATCCTCGCTCATACAAACTTCTCTCATGTATATTATACATTTTAAACATGGTTCATGTCATGTGTGCATGTATGTATGTATGTATATATGTATGTAGATAGAATTGCTGTGCGTTTAATTAAAGTTTATGGAATTACTTTTCTTTGATGACTTTACAATTATAAATATAAATGTTATACGTCTATGTATTGTAGAACAAATTTATGTCCACGAGGATGAGAAAAAACCGTTTACAATAAATAGGGTGCGCTGGTAGTTAAGGGTGTTCCCCCCACTCTGAGTTTGGGGATGTTGCCATTGTGAATAATGCGGGAGCTGGAGTAGAGAATTCCTTACACTTCGTAAATCTGTTAAGTGTACAATATAAAGTCGTCAAAAATAAAGTAAAATGTGAGTTTAGGTGAAATTAGTTACATATAAGTTGGGACAGCTGGATCTATGTAAAGGATGCCAGCTGATTGTAAATTACGATACAAAATAAATATTTATTTAAGATATGCATCGAATATCAGTAGTTAAACTTTTTATACACAAAAGTTATTTTCCAACTCAAAAATACAATGTAGGCGAAAATTTTTCCTAAGAAATGAGTTTTTCGTTTTTAATATTCAAATTAATGATTCAGAAATTAAATCTAGCAAATCTCGCCTCTTAACCGGGCTGCTCTATCACTTTAAAATTCGTCAACGTGAAGTGTATGAAACGCCATTTTCGACTTCATAACTTTAAATCCATAATTTCCAATGAAAATATTTTCAGACATAATCAATTATCAAAAAAAATATATACATACATATATATCGGTGATATTTTGATACCGATCTATGAAAAAAATTATATACAAATAGAATTAATCTTTTAAATGATATGCATTGATGAAATTTCAATCACTTTCTCGTTATTCTATGGGTTATTTACTAGTGAGAAAAACCAAAAACACTAATATGTATTAACAAAATTTATTCATTTTTGTAATTGTATGTAATTTGTTTCAAGCTTTATTATGATTATTAAACATAAAACGTGTTAAACAAGCATTATGTTACAGTAGAAATCAGGAACAAAGTGGTGAATTTCATTTACTGCGTACACTGTAAAAAAATACATATAAATATAACAGTCATCCTCCATCCTTCATATGCGATTTTCTGGTAAAGGATATCGCTTCACCTTTATAGTATCTGATCTCATTTCCAAATATCAATAATGATGCTACGATACAATAAAAATAAAGCCATGTCACATTATACAATACTTTGCAGATTTATCACATGGAGAGGTTCTGTTGATAAATAAATAGCTTTCAACTACTTTCGTATTATAATACTTTAAAAAGAAATCATTCAACATTTGAATGAACATAGAATGATGAAATTTTAGACAATAAAACTACTAGATATTAAATTTTATAACAGTCATATATTTTATTAGAAGTCACTCTCAACCGAATGTATTATAAATTTAAATCAAATTATATGTAACTAAAAGAAAGTAGAGTTACATGATTACAGAGACATTATTTGAACTACAAGCCCAAAGTTTACATTAAGAAACACTAACGTTATATTCAAAAGTACATGCATATGAAAATATAGATAGAATAATTGTTGTTGAATGATTGTATTAAAAAATTAATATATGTAGGTCATGTTTCAAATTACTTAGCATGCAAAAAATTATCATTCAAACAAATTTACTACAAAAAGTTACTTCTAACGTTTCAAATGAAATGGTAATAATATTTTTAATTTATTAATGAAAATAAAAATTATCCTATTAAATTCGACTTACATTTTCTATATAACATGGATGAAATTATTCAAAATTATTTTGATTTTCCTTTTTTGTACTTTAATAGAATATTACTATTATAAATTATCTTTCTTTCATTTTATTACAAAAATAATCGGTACTTTAGGAATAGTGAATGAAGCATATAAAATTTTTTGATGTTTGTTATAAAATATCTGTAAATAAACTTTTGTACTTTTTTTTACAAATCTTTTATATTTTCAATAATTTGACACTTTTTATGTTGGAAGTGAAAATATAAGAACTCAGATGGAAGCATGTTTCTTGCAAGTGTAATATTTAAAAAAAAAAAAAAGATTTCTTCACACAATTCAGTTACGGGGGGGGGGGGGCACAGAATGGGTAAAATTAAAATTCAACAAAAATAAAATGAAACAATATTCATCGCTAATAATATATTTAAAAACCAACACTTAGTAGATTTTGTGAATAAATTATTGATTTAATAACATTAGGAACAATAATTAAGAAAAAAATAAAACAAAACAAATATTCGTTAATAGTAACAAACAGAAATACACGCAAATAATAAAATTTCAATTTGCAGCCAATATTACAATCACCTAAAATCTATCCGAAGTAGAATGATTTGGAAAAAATTCCAATGTATTTATAACATAACATGTCTTTCTTAAAAAATAAGAAATCAAATAATTTCATTACGGGCCATAAACTGTAAACATGAGAGTGAAATCATAATTAATATTATTTGTGTCACATTTAGACAATAGTTTTCAGCTAGAGGTGTGGAGTAAGTGATTTTGCGTAACATCTTTTTCGCTGTCAATTTATTTATTTATGTAACGCTCTTGCTAAAACCTTACTATTATATATACAAATGTATAGCATTGATGTTCCAGTGATATAATTCAGTTGGCATTGGTTTGTTACATAGCCAAAGATGTTAACTATTAGCCATTACTATTTACGCAAACACTAATTAAAAAAAAAGTGATGGTTTACGCGTAATAAAGAAATAAATAAAAAATTAGAAATAAACTACGAAAAATATTCTGGATGAACAAAATTTGTATTGTATGCAAATTGAGAGTAAAGGATTAAAAATGGAAGGAAAATGTCAAAAAATAAAACAATCTGAAAAAAAAATAGTCTGCCTTAGGATACTCGGAAAAAATAATATTTGAAAAAAGTACCTACAGCATTAACTAGGTTAATTCGCAAACCTTAAAAGTTACCAGATTAGAGAAAGAACTGAGGAATCATAATTCTTAATAATGATATAACAACATATGTACTTATCACATTCAATACTGATTCATTAGTAAGTAAATATTATTATGTATAATAACTATCAACCCATTGCTGGATGAAGGCTTGTTCACACACAAAAATTATACGTGTATTACAATTACAAATATGAGCACTCTTTTGAGATAACATAGAGCTTGTTAAATAATAATTCATCATTATTGCACAAAAGAGTTGGATGACAAGAGCAAATTATGGACCATATATCAAAATGGGACCCAGGTGCGGGACAAAAAAGTCTCACTTTGCTTCTACTATCGAATTCAGGTGAAATATAATCATAATCGATTCTTTTCCTTGTGGAGTTCAGACATTTTTTGTTAACATACTATTTCTAATAAGATAAAATTGTGAAATACATAAACATTTTAGCAACCTTTGCAATATTTTAAGAAAAAATAATATTTTCACTCGAAATATAAATATATAATTATCATATATACAAACAAAGTTATACTTCCTTAACATAAGACTATAGATTATCATAAGTGAGATTACTTAAAGTTTATATATTTGAATATAACAATTACAGCAAAATCTAATAAAATATAATGATAGATCTATTATCACCAAATATAAATCAGTTTGAAAAAAATAACCTTGCTGTTTGACTTAAAAATTGGTCAAAAACGTTACAGCAAATTGGTTGAATTTCTTTTCTCAATTATGGTCATTGAATTATATGTAATTCTATGGTAGAAAAATTTTGGCAAGTTGATAAATTACTGAAGGTAGACAATATCAATAGTTTCCAATAAGTTCACATTAAGTTTAGTATTCGGGACATGAGATCAATTAATCCAGCCATTGTTGTTAAATACAGAACAGCATTTTCATTATTACTGATACAGCATTGCAATCAATATTTTATAAGTTATGCAATATTAAGATTTTAAATTTTTAAAAATGTTAAAATTTTGTGCTACGTAACATAGCGCTCTAAAATATCTTGCAATTATATTCGTGATTTAGACAGCACTGTTACAATCACATTTGATAGTGTGAAGAAAAACATATCACTTGAATTTAATGTATGTATTTAAAAAAATTAATTTTAAACTGCTATGGTTATCTATTAATTAACAGACATGTGATAAAAATATTTGCATGTGTTTACATATTTACAATCAAAGCAATTGACGAAAGACTTTTTATTATTTTTTATTGCATAATTAAATTACTAAGTAACTCTGGAGATAACGACAAGTTAAAAATTCATAATTTTTTTCTTATTCTTCATCTGTTTCGCCGTCGCTTGAAAAATCCTGAACGTGAGCAGAAAGTCGCGGTGGAAACGGTCCAGCTGTTTGTTGTCTATAATAACAAAACACATTTCAATATACCCCCCAAAACAATGCATATTCACAAGAATATAAAATAAAAATACTAACGCAATACGTCTATAATGATTTAGCCATTCTTCTACCATTTGAGCAACAAGTAGTGGTTTTTGTCTCGTTCGTTGCCTTGCAACTAAGAATCCACCTTCAATACTGCAAGTCCGAACCCACTGTTGGAGAATCACTTCTTCGTGACCAATCTGTAAAAGAAATTTCAAAGTTATAAATAACCCTTAACAATTATTAGTAATCTTCAAAATTGCCTACAAATATTCAAATTCTTCAAGTTTCAATATTTTTAAGAATATAAAACATTATTATTATAAATTGAAAAATTAATCCTTAATACAACTAACAATAGTAAAATTATTATACTAAAATATATCACTCACAAAGAGGTCATTTGTATTTATATAATTTGAGAGCTTTAAATTATTATTTTTAATAATAGATATATAAAATTTATTAGATATCTCATAAATTTTATCAATATATAATTTATAATTCAAATTATATTATTAATAATAAAGAAATATTAATAGCTTATATAAATATTACTAATTTATTTAATTATACAATATTTTGTTAACCATAAAATATTATATATACATACATATGTACATAAATCATAATCTATAAATTATTTATCACAATTTCAACCATAAAATATCACGAAAATCACTTACTTCATCACGTGTTAGAAAATGTACAGGTAATAATTTTCCTTCTGCATCAGTTAAAGGAAGAAACACTTCATCTTGACCATCTTCTTCCTCATTTAGTGTACTATTTGATCTAAACAAATTAAATAAAAAGTTGCAGAAACTAGATTTTAATGCAAAACGATTAATTTCATAGACGAACACTACAATAAGTACCTATGAATATATTCAGCGGTATTTCCCGAAGCTTGTGAATAGGGCTCTATGGGAACTAAAGCGGAAAAATGTCCTCTCGTGTACCCAAGACAAATTGGTGATTTTGAACAAAAAGTATGGTCCCATAAAAGTGGCAAATAAACACCTGGAAACATATTGTTAAATCAATTATGTATTAATTAAAACATAAATACATGGTAAAAATGTGATATTTACACACCCTGAAAACCGGCATAACCGAGGGCTTCGCCTCTAAAAGAATTGACAATATCCACGGCGTAAACAATGAGAGGACGACGAGTTACATGAGCCAAAGCCCATACATGTAATTGATGTAATGAGCGTCCTTGTTGACCGGCAGCGTGTAACGCACGCGACCAGTCAGCTTCTAATTGCAATTCGTCTGGCTCGTACCCAATCTGATCGGCCTGCAAACACTCGTGTTCACGCCACCGAGAATAAAATCTGTAACAATTTGAAAGACATAAATTTTTTTGCAAATGCAAATAATTCTTACTCCGATAAATGTAAAATTGAATATTTACGATCTTCCAGCATGGTGGAGAGTATCAGCTAAAGCCCGTCTAAGGGTATTATCTCGGTCGAAGACGCCCCACGTAGCCTGTAGCACAGCATCGAGTAGACAATCACCGGCTGAACGATTCCACAAAGCATACAGACGTGAACCTATTACAAATCGCATTGCATTTCATTTAACGAAATTGTTTTTAAAATATACCAAATCGTATCACCTCTAATGATGATTACAACTAACCTAATCTGACGGTGAGTTCTAAACTCCAATTTATAGCGGCGGCATCTGCGGTCAATTGTTGTTGAGCATCACGATCTAGTAATTCTTCAAATAACTGATCTTGAATCGCTTGAGGTAATTCTTCTAAATCTACATAACATAATTAAGGCAATTGATTAACCGGCCAGTATTTAAATCAATAAACAGTCAGTAACTTTTTAAGAAAATGATCAGTCATCATCATTTTCAGCCATTCACCATCCACTGCCGGATGAAGGCCTCTCCAATCCTCTTCCGTTCCTGTCAGTCTTGAGCAATCTGCATCCACTTCACTCCACACATTCTTCTTAATTCATCAATCTACCTCGCTTTCTTTCACATCCTCTCGGATACCAGTATTTCTCGTGTTCATCTGCCATCCATTCTTCTCGCCATTTTAGTCATGCTTCTTACCCATATATTCCTCTTATGATACCAAGCATACATCTTTCCATGCTTCTGTGTGTGCACTGGATCTTACGTAACATTCTTGAATTCAGCATCCACGTTTTACATCCATACATCATAGCTGGCAGTACGCATTGGTCGTATGCCTTATTTTTTAAGCATAGCAAAATGTTATATTGTGAATGTGATATTTAAAAATGTGATATTAAATGTGATATTAAATGTGATATTTTAAAAATGTGATATTAAATGTGATATTTAAAAAATGTGATATTAAATGTGATATTTAAAAAATGTGATATTAAATGTGATATTTAAAAAATGTGATATTAAATGTGATATTTAAAAAATGTGATATTTAAAAAATGTGATATTAAATGTGATATTTAAAAAATGTGATATTAAATGTGATATTAAAAAAAATGTGATATTAAATGTGATATTTTTAAAAATGTGATATTTAAAAATGTGATATTAAATTGATATTTAAAAAATGTGATATTTAAAAATGTGATATTAAATGTGATATTTAAAAAATGTGAAAAATGTGATATTAAATGTGATATTTAAAAAATGTGATATTAAATGTGATTTTAAAAATGGTTAGTAAAAAAATATATTTTTGGTAAAGTAGCTTTTTCACGATGGTCAGTTTTACTTAAAATACCGACCATTTTTATCAATTTACTTGAAAATCGGAAAAGTTACTGACCCATAATTAATTACACAATTCATAGAATAAACAACATCGTAAAAGTAGTAAAAAAAATTCAAACCGGCTGGTAGGCAAAATGTTGTAATATCGTGCATATATCGACACGGGAATCCTTTTTTGTGACGTATATTCGAAGCTATATTTCTCCGGATGGCTGTAGCGAGATCTGGTGCTACGTAAGATGGTGCTCTTTTAATACCTGAACCGCCGCCGGATATTCTCGATAGTAACGACGAAAGAATATCTTCACGTTGAAATCTACAAATCATAAAATCCAAATCAGTTACATATAAAACCAGTTAATTACCGTTGACAGTGTCATCAGGTGGTTATTATTTATGTATTTACCTTATAGTGTATTTAGTAATTCAAAATGTAGCAAAAATGTAGTGAGTAGTTGAAAAATGAGAGCGCTTTGCGCTACCCGTGCCGTAAGTAAATGAGTGTATGTGTACCGCAGCTACCCAGCCAGGCAGACCCTTACGCTATTGTATATAACAGTGTTTCCCAAAGTGTGGTACTTGGTACGCGATTGAATGTATTGTTGCATCTTTGAGTGGATAAGAAATCCTTTCCTCACAAGTATTCATACATCGCTAAACAATCTCCCAAATGCAGAACAGCTCTTGGAGCCAACTTCAGATGGTTTTTTGAAATGAAAATATGAACAAAATGAACCGACTTTATTTCGGTTGAGCATTAGTTCTGAATATTCATCTTCGTCTTAAGATCGCAAGCATCAAGCCATACGTCCAGGTTTGTAATTTTGACCCAGTCAGAAGGAAATGATAAAGAAACCCTTCATTTCAAATGGTTAATTATCTTATTCAATCTTTTATCCTCTGTCGAAAGCAATTAATCTTCTCAAAATATTGGCACGTCATATTGACATCTTTAGTGCCAATTATGATGAGATTGAAAAATTTATTATGTTTTTTTATAATCTAATTAATTTTTATTATTTATGGAATTATTTGATTTAATGTAATTTGATTATATTTAATATTAATACCAATTAGTATAGCAATAATTATACATCAAACGTACGGAACGTTTAAGAAATTACCTAATCGCCAAGTGGATTAATGTATAGCCGGCATCAAAGGCAGACGTTCTATTTAAAAGTGCCACTTCAGATGTGGTCAACTGACGAGCCGGATCACCGCCATTGGATAAATATTGCTCGACCGGCACAATATCACCGTCGACAACACCTGAAATCCAACATAGTGAAAATTCGCATGTCAACAAATATTTCGCAAATTAAATTTACTTAAAACTTAGGCATACCTAAGCACGCCTGTAACCAAGCCCAATCCGTTTGTCGGTGTCTGGATATTCGTCTATTGTTGGATGAATCTAAATCGTGGACCGGACTGTTTTGGCACAAATCGTTTATACCTGAAAGGGCAAAATTCAATTTAGTCGACGTATCCAACAGACTTGGGAACATTTAATTTACAGATTTTTAAAGCGCACCGAAGGGAGATCTGGAATTTTTCGCATTCTGTTTAATATCGACATCGTAACCGCAAATTATCTGGTCTCTATTGTCGTGGATGATATTTTGCGGACTGTTGTTGTGTTGTCTAGATATGATACGGACACTTTCGCACATGGCGCATTTTATCGATTTTGGCCAGTTTTCAAAAGTACACGTCTGAAAAGAAATACGATTGTATAATATGCGACACGTGCATTGATTTTACAAACATATTTGCAAATTATCATTACCTGACACAACCATTTTGCGGGCGCACTGGCGGAATGGTACGAAATGGGACTGTTTCTTTCGACACTACTATCGGGACGAGCCGCAATGTCTTGAGATATATTTAATGGTGCTATCTGTTCGTGTATATTATCTACAGTTATTTCTTTGCCTGAAACGAAAATATACATCCATAATAAGGAAAAACAAGTCCAAAATGATTTGATTATATAAAAAACGGAGCTGAATCGTTACCTCGTTGTGTTCCACACTGTCGACACATCATATTACCGGCTCTTCTGGTCGGATTTGAGCATCCACACGTTTGACACATCCACGGTTGACATTCATCTATTTCACTATTGTAACTTTTCTCACAAGCGCCTACGATATTTTCACTCAAACTTTCGTCTACGTCTTTTATCCGAAATATGTCTTCATTGACTAATGTTTTCAGCACTCTACACATTGTACACTGAAGTGAAAATTTCAAAAATTAGTATACACATTTGTTAATTTTATTTAAAAAAATAACAAATTATAACTGTACGATTCTTACTTTTATCGAAGATGGAAAATTTTCATACGTGCAATATTCGCAAATCCATTTTTTTGAATCGCACGTTGTCGTCGACGGTGCAGTCGCCGTTGCACTGGCGTTCGTTAAAGATGAATCCTGACTCTGATGATTTGGCATAAAAATACATATTATAGAAAACGAAAAATACTTATTTCATTTATAACGACTGGATGTAAAGAAGAAAAAATAAGACCAAGAGTGAAACTACATAGGATGGAGCGCTTTTGGAAGAATGAACATATGTAGTTTTTAAATCCAACATCCCACTATGCATAAAAAAAGAAGGCAAATACGGCCAGTATGAATATGAAATATGGATGCTGAATTCGGAAGAATGCCACGTAAAACCCTATTTGTACTTAGGCCAATTGCTGGATATGACCGGATGTTAAGAAGAAGAAATAAGGCGAAGAATATAACTAGGATGGAGCGCTTTTGGAGGAGTGAACATAGTTTTTAAATCCAACATCCCGCTATGGTTAAAAAAGAAGGAATACGACCAATGTGTACTGCCAGTTATGATGTATGGATGTAAAACGTGGATGCTGAATTTAGAAAAATGCTACGTAAGATCATATTTGTACATAGGCCAATTGCTAAATATTACTGGATCAAAAGAAAAATAAATAAGACTACTAGAAAAATGAAACTACGATTAGTGCTTTTGGAGGAATTAACATAGGAATGAAGCACAGAAAGGTGTATGCTCGGTATAACAAGAGATCGTAAGAGGAATACACGGGTAAGAAGCATGACCAAAATGGCCAATATAGCGGAACGTGTTAAAGAGCTGAAGTGGCACATAGCGAGAAATACTTGAACAGTATCCGAGAGGATGTGAAAGAAAGCAACGGAATATGTGCAAATGAATGTGCGATTCAAGTGGATGCAGATTATTCAAGACAGACAGGAATGGAAGAGGACTGGAGGGGCCTTCATCCGGCAGTGGAAGGTGAACGGCTGAAAATGACGATGATGAAACAATTAAAATACAGTGTAAACGTTCTGAAATAAATGATGATACTCACATTAGATGACGCCTTTGCCATATTTCCCGGTGGATGTATTGGTTGCCTTTGTGCCATACACTCGATGAATGATTCGTCGAGTGAACTATCTTCATTTTTACGATTTTTTGTCTGATGCATTTCATCGCTCATTATATAATATCAATTTAGTTAATTATCCTAATACTACTCTTCAATTTGCGGCCAAAAAAAAATAGCTTTGATATACAACTACATATAAGTCTAATAAAAAAATTTATGCGCGAAAAATTAACTGAAGTTGAAAAAAATTGACTTCATAAAATAATTTCGCTAGTTGTGATTTCCTCCAATGTCATACCATCCTGAACGTTGTGTATTGATTAATCTACGTTCCTAACGATGTGTGTAGACTATGTTGTCAAATTTTGAATATCACAGAAATTTATCTGAAAAAGAAAATGAAACATGTTACATGTTTATTATGGCACTTTAGTAAGTTGCAGTGCAAACTTAGAGAACTATTGTATTTCGTATTAATGGATTCGCAATCACAAGTGAGGTCACAGTCTATTCTGTTATGAGTGTGGGTAGGCAAATTACATACTGAATTACTCATTTGGACGATCTGTATTGTAACCTTTTTTTAAAACTATGTACATATATACATTATATACATATATGTATGTTACGTAAGATTCAGTGAACACAGAGAAGTATGGAAAGATGTATTTTCGGTATAACAAGAAGGGATCGTAAGAGAAATGCACGGGTGAGAAGCATGACCAAAGTGGCAAATATAGCAGAACATGTGAAAAAGTTAAAGTGGACACATAGCGAGAAGAACGGATGGCAGATGGACGCAAGAAATACTGTAATGGTATCCGAGAGGATGTGAAAGAAAGCAAAGTAGACCGAGTGGACGATGGGGGATGATGATGACATATGTATATGGAAGAATGAACATATTTTCTAAAACCAACATCCCGCTATGCTTAAAGAAGAAGGCATATGATGATATGACCAATGCATATGGCCAGTATGGATGTGAAAGTGGATACTGAATTCAAGAAAGCTACATATGTATGTAAGATCCAGTGCGCACAAAGAAGAAGTATGCTCGGTATAACAGGAAGAGATTGCAAGAGGAATACACGGGTGAGAAGCATGGTCGATATAGCGGAACGTGTGAAAGAACAGAAGTGGAAAAAGTCAGAAAGGCAGATGGATTCGAGAAATACTTGAACGGTATCCGGAAAGAAAACAAGGAAGACCAAATGGACTATGGGCGAATTAAGAAGAATGTGCGGAAGAGGATTGGAGAGCAGTGGATGGTGAACGGCTCAAAATGATACATATGTATATGTGTATTATTCGAAATAAACAACACGAAAGATTCACGTTTCAAAATACTCAAAATACCATACAACTGCACCAATGAATAGTACGAAAACAGAACAAATTAGTAATAGTCGATATGAAGAATAGACGATGCCTCAAATCGTCAAGACCCATGCTAGCTTGAAACCAATTAAGAAAGCCTATTTTCAGCAATCGAAAAAGTCTGCTTTGAATAGCATCTGTCTTAAGAGTTTTTGCGATATACACGAGTGGACCAGTGCCAATGTTATATAAAAACATTCATTATCACACTACTAGAGTATTGCTCGTTGACGATCAACGGGTGTTTATTATTGATATACTAGTGTAAGCCCGTTGAATATCATTGCCTGCTGAATTTTAAAGCCGACACGAATACGTACCCAGTGACTTTGGACGGGATGACCACTTCAAATTAAATTCGAAACCCAGCTCGAAAAAATTTTTTTTTCTACTTTACTATTTTATTATAATAATTATTAATTATTCTGTTATTTTGTAAGTGATTTTGTAAGTGAGTTGTAATAAAAGAAAATAATAGTTTATATAGCGCCATCTAATTGATCCAACGGTAACGATAATTTCGATAATTTAATTAATAACCAGATCGATAATTTTTTGTTATAATTATTAATTATTATATATATAATAATTATAATTTTGTAAGTAAAAAACACAAAAAAATATATAGTTTTTTTATAGGTAGGTAGGTAGGTATGTAGGTGAAGCAGTAAAGATCGCTTGTATAGGTAATGTTTAAAAAAAAAGGAGCCTTTTAGCAAGAGGCCGTGGCTGATGCGTTAGCGTTCATAACCACCGACCTGTCGTCCCGAGTTCGAACCCCACTCATTCTGGTATTTTAATTATTTTTCCTCATTTCTTATTTATTTTAACTATAGGTAATGTTTAAAAAAAAAAGGACAAAATCGAAAACGGGCAATAGCGAATAGCATCAGTGCGAGTAGCTCGAGCCTGGGTTCATGGTCATGGGTTCGATCCCCACTCATTCTGCCAAGTTTTTTCCCAATTTTTCCTCAGCGAGCGTTATCAGCAGACAGACAGATTTCGGCTATTATTATTGATATATATGAGTGGGTTGACAATAGTGGCAGCTATGGTTTACGGGAACAAAATCGGGTACACAGACTTTTATGTGCAGTGAGCGTTCGGCGGCTACTCGCCATGCAAACCCTAGCGCTATTACATATAGTAATTTATGTACAATAAAAATAAAGATAGCAAGGAAATATATGAAACGTTCTTTTACCAAGTTCTTTTCTAGTCTCAAGGTCGAACTTTTGCATTAAATTTTAACACTCACTTGCAAACTGTGTATTCAATGTTTGAAGGTATGCAAATTTGGTGTATTTGGGAAAGATTCTCCAGTGGTTTTTGTGTTACTTTTTGAAGAAAAAAAAAACGGACAAACAACAGGCAATAGTAAGTTGTGAATCCCGCACTGTGTGTTAGTGAGCGTACGTTCAGCGGCTACCCAGCCAGTCACATCTCTGCACTGCTGTATACGGTAAATTTTAGCACAATGCCTTCCTGAATTCATCACTTTGTGTCGAATCACTGTATACGGTAGCGCAGGAATCTGCCCGGCCGACCGGGTAACCTCACGCTTCACACACAGTACAGGTAGCGCACAAACTAACACGACGTGGGTGGCTAACCACCCGATGACATTGTCAACGGGCACGCATGCTAGTTATTTATAGCGCACGTGCGGCTCGGGCGACTTTGGCACTGACCCACTCCCGCGCATCTGTCAAAATTTTCCTTTTCCACTATTTACATTCGTACAGAGTTATTGACGTTTACGACAACACGGCCAACTGTCACCGACGACAGCTCGGCTCTGACCTTCAAACCGACCTATGCAAAGTTCGCAGACGAATTATTGCGAACCTGAAACCGTAACGTCACGGTTTAACGGTACGCAATCTTCGAGTACGACTGACATTGGCCACTACATACACATACATATGCATATACACACACACACACACATGCATGCATACATGCTAACAATGCCCCGTGACATTTGTCGTAAATAAATAATAAACGGAAAGGCAACAAACGGTGTTGATGTGACATACGCACAATAGTGACAGTGTCAGAGAAAGTGGTGCTAGTGGACTAGCACTAGTGCAGCCAATGTGTTAATATTGAAGTGGTTGCAATTGTTACCGCTAGAGGCGCTGCGTCTTGACGGGTGCAGGGGAGGGGGGCGGGGCTTCGAGACAGACTCGGTTCGAGAGAGGGGTAGAGGGGTAGAGGGGAAGCGGGGCAGAGGAGCAAAGGGGGGGCTCGAGCTTTGAGCCGCGCCGCCACCGCCCGCCGCAATTCGCGGCAACTCACAGCAACTCACCCCAACCAGGTTGGCCAACTCACTTTCGGCCGCTCGATTGTGTACAAAGACACGGAAAAGGCCCGAAACTGTTTCAAATCGCCGTCGTCCTCAAACGGTTAAGGCCGGGCGCACACTGGGTACGTATGTTGTTGTCTCTCTCTAGGCGTGAGACAACGCCATACGTGTGAGGGACAACAACATATGTACGACACGAATTCGCAAGAATACGTACCCAGTGGGCGGCCCGGCCTAACTACTTTATATCGATAAACATTTTGGAAACCAAACATTTATGGGTTAAACGATTAACTAATAAAAACAAAGTAGAGCGACGCTCGTATACTTTAAATTAAATTTGGAAATTTCACATGGTGGAATGTCCTTAGGATCTTATTATTATTTTGGTACTTGTCTGCTAAGTCCCCGCCGGAAGTAGTACCCCCAGTGAATGCACCTCCTACCGTTTGACAATCGCCTCCCTGAGAGTGTATTGGAGAAGCGTGTATATGTGCATTGTTTACCTGACGTCTGAGCTTCGGTATTTGGGAATAATTGAACTACGTTAATACAATAACGATTTACTTCTAGAGCAGGGCAGATAGTCTTATAACATTTCAAGTGTTCCCTGCTATGGTATACCTTGACCTTGACGACCTCGGCGCTCCCATATACGAACGATGACAGCCGACAGCCGATAGCAAAGTTACAGTTTGCTGCGAAGGTTCATTCTTCACTCGGTTGTTCATTGGATTCAAACTAGTAGTTCTAAACTCAAATGATTTTAAGTATAATCGTATCGGCTGTCGGCTGTCATCGTTCGTATATGGGAGCGCCGAGGTCGTCAAGGTCAAGGTATACCATAGCAGGGAACACTTGGAAGGTTATAAGACTATCTACCCTGCTCTAGAAGTAAATCATTGATGTATTAACGTAGTTCAATTATTCCCCAATTTCATACTTGAAACGTCAGATCAATGTGTAAACATTGCACATATACACGCTTCTCCAATACACTCTCAGGGAGGGGATTGTCAAACGGTGGGAAGCACTTTTGTTGGTACCCTTACTTCCGGCGGGGATATAACAGACAAGAACCGGACGTTTATTTAGTCATGGAAATCCAAAACATGGGATTCAAATATGGGATTCTTAGACAATTTTATACAGGAAACATAGTTTTTTTTTCTAAAAAACGAAAAACGAAAAAAAGACGAATTTTTCATACTACGTGATAAACACTACACACAGATACTGATTTCCGACGAAAGTATCAGTCTAGATCCTTATTTTTCTTCTTCTTTTCAAAGATTCGCCAAATCTTGAAAATAACGAATAAAGACTGATTTTTTAAAGATTTGTTCATTTTGAAAGTGACGCGGATAAATCACACAGAGGCGATGCACTCGTCGTTGTCTCACTATAAAAATAAACAATAAAAATAAACACAAAATACAATAAAAATAAACACAAAATACAATAAAAATAAACACAAAATACAATAAAAATAAACACACTAAATTGATAAAATATTTTATTGTCAGTAAAACAGAGCGATAGACATAATTTTAATAATTAATATTTAACAATTAAAGAAAGGTTTTAACAATGCTAATGCGAGATTCACGGCGCATTCTGACGTACGAAGATGTAAAATATAAATGTAACTTGTGGAAGTTTACATTCGCGATATATCTACATCTCAAAAATTAAAACAGCTATATTTTTTATTTATAAATTATTGGGTAAAACAAAAAATAATAATTTCCACAAAAAAATCTTCGTAATTTTGAATAGATGCATGCAATTATTTGAAATAAATCCGACGTGTCTTCATTGCTTTTTTTTTAGCCTAATTATGAACACAAAATTAATTTAATCCCAATATGTATCTATAGATAAAAACATGAACTTACATTAATGATTGTTGATTTATAATTAATAATTCGTGCAATCCCGTCAGTAATTAATAATGCCAATTAAATATTGTTGAAATTTTTGTACACTATTATTGATTTTTAAGTGGGTGGGGGGGGCCTTCGTGCATTGCTTTACCGAGAACCTACAATGTTATTAAGACGGCCCTGGTTGATGCAGCTTGGGAGCCGTCGGATTATGATGTGTATGTATAAGGCCCGAGCCTCACCGGGCAACTAATCTGCCGACTAGTTTGCAGACTAGTCGGCCTTAGTCGTCGTGTCGTCAAAATGTTAGCGTTTAGACGGAGCGGACCTCACCGGGCAACTCAGTCTCCGCAACTATGGACGACTACCGACGACTACATGCCGTCACGGCAACTCTGGGAGACTCACGATTTTCACGACCCGAAAGGACGTTTATATAGGCATGGAAATCCAAAACCGACTTAAAATATGGGTTTTTTAGAAAATTTTGTACAGGTAACACGAAAAAAAAAATGCTTTTTTTTTTCAAAAACACGAAAAATAAAAAAAAAAGACGAGTTTTTCATACTAGGAGATAAACACTACACACAGATAGTGATTTCCGAAGAAAGTTTCAGTCCAGATCCTTATTTTTCTTCTTATTTTCAAAGATTCGTCAAATCTTCAAATTCTTCAAATCATAGCATACAAACATCTCCATAAAAGTGTATAGCTCTGTAAGAAGCCAAAACCGACGAGAATATAATATGATTATTAGGAAATTTTATATAAGAAACACGTAAAAAAATAAGTATTTTTTTTTTTTTTTTTAAGATTTGTCTATTTTGAAAGTGACGTAAATAAATCATACAGAGGTGATGCACTCACCGTTGTCTCGCTCGCACTCTATTTGCGCGAGAGAGAGACGCTGCAGTCCCTTTCACTCGTCGCATACTACGGATACTACGTCATACAATGAACAGCTGGATTCGGACAAAAAAAAAGACGAATTTTTCATAATTTTTTTTTTCGAGTTTCATTTATATGTAGAATTGTCTAAGAAACCGATTCTGCGGGTCAGTTTTGAATTTCCATAATAATTAAAGATAATCAACACCGCAATGTGAGCAACTAACTCGGCGGAGCAAATTGCTCAATGCAACTCGCCGCAGACTAGTTGCCCGGTGAGGCTCGGGCCTAAGTATGTGCTGCTGCTGCTCTGCCATCTTCTTACCCCTTCTTCTGACTTCTTCGACCATTCCCGCCGTCGACACTTCAAATGCTCGGTCTTCTACATCGCAATAGATAGGTTTACCAATAAGAGAATCCTTTATTGCACGTCTGACCTGACGAATGATCAGGCGGGTGATCAGGCACGTCACAAACACCATTGTTGATATTCAAATTGTAATTATTTTTGTCGTGGAGCGGCGTACTCTGGAAATCTCGCCTAATTCCGGGTTACCATCCCTGTACTCCACCGACTCCACCGGGGGATCCATCAGAGGGGCCATCGGTACGTAGGTCGTAGTACCAAAGTAGTTCAAAAGTGAGAGATGAACGGATCGAACAACTTCACTGAACCTTCTTCTTCTTGTGACCTGGTCTATATACAACGCAGTTTACAACCATGTGTTTTACTGCGCTATCAAACGTAACCTGTATGTACAGTGAATTCAACATACGTATTGGTTTGATTACCGTGTGTAAACTTATCGCGATAAGCACGACACCAATCCTCCTTGCGTACCCAATATGTTTCCACATATTCAATCCAATTTAAATAGAAACGACCGCTCAATTTTAAATATAATAACTTAATAACGCACTTTTCTATGCGAAACAAACAATGAGGTGTTCTGGCGAGCAGGCGTTGTTTAGAAAAACGCTGTGGCCACCAGTGGTATAATAGCTTTCTCGCTCACTCATACGTGCAATTTAGCAGTTGTAAATAAGCTGCAACGCGTCGATGGAGAGCATCATCCGAGGACTTCATTGAGATCCTGGACGAGGCGCGTAAAAATAGTGTAATGTGTAATTTCCTTGCAGGGAAAAAACACGACAGGCTGCCCCATACAATATACTTCTCTTGTGAATCCAACCTGAAATCCCTCATCATTTTTAAAAAGACCCCTGTTAAAAATTATAAAATGGCAAGATTGAAACTAACCGAACATATATTATAGTGGAAGAAGTTTTACTAGACGATATAGTTTGGGAGGATGAGGGTTTTGATAAAAATTTGCAATTGTATAAATCACCCGTTGATGATGAGGGTGATGAAAAACAATCAAGCAGCATAGAAGAAAAATATTCTACAAACGATGTAAAAGATCACCCTCGCAATCTACAGGAAAAGAGTCAAACCATCGATAAACTTTCACTGTGCAATACACAATATAACAATGAACGAAAATGTTCACCAGTAATATTTCCATGATGGGCGAATTGAAATTATTACTTAAGCTTTATTAAAATATTAATTCATTTAGTTGATGTAGAATTAAATTTGAACTTTATTATAAGTATATTTATTTTATTGATCGTTTTGATTTACAGATGGATGGCGAGTTATTAAACACACGTACGAATCGTCAACCTGGGAAAAAACCATGCAAATGTGAAGTTTGTTCAAAATGTTTTGCAACAAATCAACATTTAAAACGACATATGAAGATTCACACTGGGGTAAAACCATACAAATGTGAAATTTGTTCAAAAAGTTTTGCAAAAAAAGCTAGATTAGAACGACATTTGAGCATTCACACTGCGGAAAAACCATACAAATGTGAAATTTGTTCACAATGTTTTGCAACAAACCCGAGATTAAAAATACATATGATCATTCACACTGTCGAAAAACCATACAAATGCGAAATTTGTTCAAAAAGTTTTGCAATAAAAGCTAGATTAAAACTACATTTGAGCATTCACACTGGGCTAAAACCATACAAATGTGAAATTTGTTCAAAATGTTTTGCACAAAAATCTACTTTAAAAGAACATATGAGCATTCACACTGGGGTAAAACCATACAAATGTGGAATTTGTTCAAAAAGTTTTGCAAAAAAAAGTTCATTAAAAGTACATATGACCGTTCACACCGGGAAAAAACCATGCAAATGTGAAATTTGTTCACAATGTTTTGCAACAAAATCAGGATTAAAAATACACACTAGGGAAAAATCATACAAATGTGATATTTGTCAAAAAAGTTTTGCAATAAAGGCTAGATTAAAACGACATTTGAGCATTCACACTGGCGAAAAACCATATAAATGTGAAATTTGTTCAAAATGTTTTGTACAAAAATGTACATTAAAAGAACACATGAACATTCACACTGGGGTAAAACCATACAAATGTGGAGTTTGTTCAAAATGTTTTGCACAAAAAAGTTCATTAAAAGTACATATGACCGTTCACACTGGGGAAAAACCATGCAAATGTGAAATTTGTTCACAATGTTTTGCAACAAACTCGGGATTTAAAATTCACACTGTGGAAAAACCATACAAATGTGAAATTTGTTCAAAAAGTTTTGCAATAAAAGCTAGATTAAAACTACATTTGGGCATTCACACTGGAGTAAAACCATACAAATGTGGAATTTGTTCAAAATGTTTTGCACAAAAATGTACATTAAAAGAACATATGAACATTCACACTGGGGTAAAACCATACAAATGTGGAATTTGTTCAAAAAGTTTTACAAAAAAAAGTTCATTAAAAGTACATATGACAATAATTCACATTGGGGAAAAACCATATAAATGTGACATTTGTTTAAAATGTTTTGCGGTAAAGAACTATTTAAGACAACATATGAAATATCACACTAAAGAAAAATCATTGAACCGTGAAATCAGTTCGAAATGCTTTGTAAATCATGAAAAAGTGCCTGTCACAATTGAGTGTCGGCTTTGCCTATGTTCTGCTATTTCTTCCTTCCCTATCGATGACTATTCTGACTTACTAGTGAAACATATCTGGAGCTGCAGTCAGCCACAGGTTGGTATCTCGACTTATTCACATGGCGTGAGTTAAGACCTGATAGGGTTTTTCACCTACATATATTGGTTAATATGTACTAACCATAGATATTAGAATGAACAAAATGTATTAATTAAATATATAAGTAAATTTAAATGTAACTTCACACCTTGCTCTCAACTATTAATTAAATATATAAGTAAATCTAACTTCACACCTTGCCCTTAACTAACAATTAAACTCGCTATATAATATTAACGTACTGAATAGTCACGTGACAATAATATTCTCCGTGTTGTTAAATAGTATTTAGGTCATGCGAGTATAAACCACTGGCAGTTTGTAGCCGACCACTGTAACCAGTAGAATCCAATAAAGAATATAGTTATCTATTATTTTTTATCATCTCATCTGCACAACCCTTCAATTAGTGCTCTCATCAAAGTCAGATGCTAAAAGACTAATGTAATGTGTATTTTCCTTGCAGGTGAAAAAATACGATATGCTGCCCAATACAATATGCTTGTCTTGTGAATCCAACCTCAAATCGCTCATCGATTTTAAAGAAACCTGTGCTCAAAATGATGAAATGGCAAGACTGAAACTTACCAAATGCTTAAATATTAAAGTGGAAGAAGTTTTACTCGACGATTTAGTTTGGAAGGATGAGGGTTTTGATAACAATTTACAACTATAGCAGTCAATAAGTGGCCTTTTGGTCGACCACTACGAATCTTTTTATGTTTTGGTAATTTTTTTAATTCTTCAATCTATCTGTATCAGAATTTACACTTATTATACTTTCTTCGACATTTTTCTCCAATTATTTATTTCTTCATATTATTCGTCCCATAATGTACACCTATATCTCACTAGATGGCTTTTCGCTATAATGGCCCTCTTTAACTATAGCTCAGATTCGATATATGGCCAAACAAAAGTTAAGTCTCTAGGTATTTTTGGTATGTAGTTGACCTCAAGACAAGATTTGTTTTGTAAACTTAATGTATCATCAAAACCCCATATTTCGTTACCTTGAAGATTTGGTTGAAAAAAATATCTGTTTTGCATTCTTTTATTTATCGCATTTGTATTCTATACTCGAAACATTGTTTATAACTTAACTTCCACACATTTTATTTGTAAAAAACTAAGAACGCATATGGATAATAAAACTTAAAACATAAAAATGCTCTTTTATTTCGGAAATCGCTTATAATAAATAATTGGAAAAGACTGGTGGGGTATTAAAGAACCCCTCTTCGAATGAGGGAGTTGGTTTCGATGCTCAGTAAAGAGCGGGTTAAAAATATTCAGTCAGAATAAAACTTTTGAGAACCACTGCATAAAGAATATATTTAAAAAATATCATAAATGCTATTAACAGTTTATATTATTCAGTAATAACAAAATTAAAATTACAGCCATGAATAAATTAATAGTTGATCTTTACTTTCACGGGCAGCTACAGAATGTGAATGGAAATTGTAACTGATATTAATTAATAGATCTCTTAGGTCATTAGCTAAGTCAGTGATACGATGCGCTACTGTATTAGAATATGTAACGAAAGATCCATTTTCAAATCGAAGATAAGAAACTTAGAGCTTTGGAGGATGTGCATGAAATCGAAATAAATCGAGCAGATAACTATCATGCCAGCACTTCACATGCGCTGGACGTTAAGCTTAAACTGTATTTTTTGTTTTAAAATAAAATTTTAAAAGCAATTTGAGATAATTTTATTGGCTGGGACACCTTTTGGTTTTTTTTGGACATATTTATAGGTACGGAAACTATTTGATGAAGTGGATTATGCTGGAGATTGAAATGGTATAGGAGGGGGTGAGTTTAGAGTAAAAGGGGATTGAAACGATAACTTGTCCATCTTGGCATAAGAAATTATTTCCGAAATAAATTTAAGGGCTATACTCTGCTGAAATGTATTCAGCTCTTTCAAATGTGTTGCGACCATGGCCGACGCGTGGCCTGTGCAAGCGGTGCTTGGCACAGAGGCGCGAGACCAAAAGGCGCTAAACTAGCTCAAAAAATTTTAAATTTTGTGAAAAAAAGTGTAAATTTTAAATGGAACGAGATTTGCGCGCCGTTACTCGTGCAGTCATGCGCATAACTATAAAGAAACCAACTTCGACATACGCTTATTTAAAGAGAGAATTCTCTATTTTTGAGGCACTGCATTTTATGACTTCTTTCCACGGTTTAAAAATATTAATATTTATGTATGTATATCCAAATTAAAGATAACATGGATCGAAAGCGTCAATTGTCTGGTTGGCAAAATAAAAAAATTCGAGTGTGGCCATGGTTGACTTGAATACTGACCCAAACCCGTGACACCACAACCACCACTAAACGCAACTTCAAATCATCTACAGCTCAAATTTGTACGTTTAGACTAAAATAAAAAATACTGGCATAGAGCTAACCCTTATAAATGCGTCAAAATAAAAAAATACTGGCCAAGCTAAGGCTTAATAACGCTGGAAAAAAATTACTAATTCTGACCGAGAAACACTGAAAAATCTGAAAGAAAAAAAATATTTTTGACGTTTAAAATTTGCTAGACGATTACGTATAAGTATTTTAAAACTTTAAAATATCACAATTAATAGCAAAAATACTCATTTTGAACATAAAAGTACTAAATTTTGAGTTAGACTGCAAAATCAAAAAAAAATGGTAAAATTGTCAATTTTTTTAAACACTCATATCTCATAAACAAGAGCTAACCAACAAATTTCATTATCATACTCGGATTCAGTGGGTCAAACTTAGTAAAGATTGGCTAGTCTCCGCTCCGGTAGTTTTTTTGTTGTTGCACAGTGTTATTAATAACTTATTATCAGTCGGCTCAATATGTACATACATATATTCAAATTACCCTGCGGACCACCAAAATTCTCTCGCGGACTTCCGCACCGGTTGGCGACCACTGCCTTAATACATATATTCCATGAAAAAATATTAGAAATAGAAGTCGAAAAAAATTCTGTGTTAGAAGTAATGGCTACAATAAATTCATTAGCGAATAAATTGAGTCATAGATATAAAGAATCATTTCTTTCCATCAAAGTAAAATCTACTTTGTCTGAAAATAAAGCAAATAGATTTACGTATTGCAAAGTGAAATAGATAAATTCAATTTAAATTGCATGAATTGCTATAAAAATCGTAGGAATATTTAAATTTATGGACTAATTAATGGAAATTTTAAAAATATGATTTCCTGTCTCAAATGGATAGAATATTTAAAAAAATATTGAGTTTCATGCGGAATTATTAAAAATTTGTCAATTATTTTTACAACACCTGCCCAAAATGCCAATGTAAAAAGAATATTTTCCATGATCAGCGGACAGTGGACCAAAGAAAGAAATAAGTTGAAAATTTCCACTGTCCGGGGTATTTTGAGCGTAATACAATATTATTACAAAAATGTTTCATGTTAAGAATTTTATAAAGAAATAAAAGAAAATAAGAAACTTTTGCAACAAGTTAGCTGTGTAGATAAATATAGCAACAAACATGACGAAAGTGAGAATGATTAAATTAAACAATTAATTTTTAAGCGCGCTTTTCATGTTCCTATTATTTTTATTCGCTTGTGGTTCCCAGACACATTACAATTACAATTAACAATTTACAATTGAACACAAGACAATATTATGCCATTTTAAACTGCATTTACGTAATTATAGTGTAGGTAGATTTATATGAAGACCTACATGTAACGTAACGTAACCCAACATTGCGCACCAATTGTAGCACGTGCTACCTCCCCTTCATTGAAAAGCCCATGCTACAATTGGTGCATGTTGCAATCGGGTCGATCATTGGAAGTAAAGTTGATACTCGTGAGTGGTTATCAGGGCTACCAATCGGCAATGGTTGGTTATCCTGACTCAGTTGAATACCCATACTATAGATGGAGCAATGGGGTGAAACCAAAGTGGAGATGGAGGGGGTGGCAGTCGCGCGATCGTTCCGATTAAAGGGGTGCGGTAAAGCTGGAAACTGTTCGATCGACGCCGCGGAAAGGTTATCGGGTTATCGCACCCAAACGCCGTCGAAGCTTGGGCGTGGCGTTGCTGTCGCGGCGCGCAACGCAACGGTCATCGAGTTACGACAACCAAGCGCGAAATCAAGGCATGAGGGTTGTTAGCGTTTAAACACATGGGAATGAAAGAATGAATGAAAGCAAGTTACGTTGAAATCTGAAGAACCAACTATGCACACATAACGTTCCTGATAAACATTGAAAGCTAGAAGTACAATCTACATATGGCCACATATGTAGATGTTTAGTCATTTATAATAATCGCTCTTGGTTCAATCAGATTCACGTTAAACTGGGTAATATCACCCAGTATTCGATATTGGGAGAGTTCAGTTTTGAAAGAACCGGAATAAACAATTTCAATCACTTTTTATGGACATAGGCTCTGCACATATTCCATGTTTCTTCACATTCTAACGGTTTAGCAATTTGATTCAAATTTTATATATTTTTTATAAAATAATTTGGTCACACTACTATTCCTTCTGCCCAATAAGATTGCAGATGTATGTACTTCATAATATATACTTCAATGTTCACATTAAAATAAAACACGATTTAGAAAAAGTTTTGTTTATTGTTACTGTTATCTTACGTAATATATTATGTACAAAACAAACAAAAAATGTTTGGATTTAGTAAAACTTGCATACTACTGTCAGATATCTTAAGATAAGGAGAAATTAATGACAAATCACATATAACCTAGTTTTGAAGTTGTATTTATTAAAACTATTCGAGAAATACAATGACTGGCACAATCATTAAGCGCAATCATTGGGAATGAATGAAATAATTTGTGTATAAAAAAAACACAGACAAACTGTCAGAAAATATAAATATAAAGAATGAACTACAGTCATTAGTTATCATTTTGTTGTATTCTATATCACGTTGAAATCTTCACACTTACAAAAAAATTTTTTTCACGAGATTACATTCTGGTGTCATCACCAAAATGACAACATATGTATAACTTACACAATGCCTAAGTTTAAATAGTTTATTTACTGCTCAACTTATAAGATTGGATGTACTCCAGAATATTTAAACATCTCTAGAAGATGAACTAATTTATTTGAATTCAATATTCGACAATATTGGTAATCGAAGACTTAAAAATAATACTGAAACTTATTTTATGTTCTGAGATTTAGAGATGTCAAAATATTGTACGTACTACAAAACTCTGTTGAATTTATTAAGTGAACAGTAAAGTACCATAAGCTTAAAATGTAAAACAACCAAAATATGGTCGGACACAAAATATTTTATAGATCAAAACCAAGTAAACTAAACCGTTCACTTCTTGGCATTCTTTTTAGGTGCGGGAGCTTTACCCTTGGCGTTGTGAGTCATTTTGGATTTCTTGTTCTTGGGGGCACCTTCTTCGTCATCGTCTTCTTCATCCTGGTATTGAATAAAAATAAACAGATGAATAAACAGTTTCCAGTTATGAACATCCAAAATAATAATTACAACAATATCACACAATTTTCAGTGCAAGAATAATTTTTACTTCATCCATATCGGATAAAGCATTGGTTTTTATATGTAGAATGAATTGAATGCTTTGAAATAATAAAAAATTTCTCAAATAATTTTTTTCGGTCAAATACTGCAAATAATATTTAAATTAAAATACTGTTTAGTTAGTTATTTTCTAGGAAAAAATATTACATATTTAAATTAAGTACTGGTTAGTAATTTTTGAGGCATATACATATATTGTACGTCTGCCAATTTATCCTATGATCCATTCGGCCTTCTCTTTCATACGAAACAAAGTGGTATTAATTCAAGAATCATACCTCATCGTTCTTGCGTTTGTTGGTTGCCTTCACCTTTTTAGCATCAACCTGTAAATAGCACCAAGCTTAACAATATTTATGTTTTCAGCTTGGAAATTTTCAGCTATTTTTTTTTTTAAACAAATTCCATTCTCATTTGCAAAGTGCCAAGTAGAATAAGAACTATTTTTGATTTTGGTAGTACTACTAAACGTTGGTCAGACAAATGCCTCAATTTATCATTAAGAATATTAAAATCAAAACGATTTAAGCGTCTCTCTAACTATACGGTAGAATAGTTGTCATCACTCCAACGTATTCCAAAATATGAGTAAAACGCAATCTGTCTTAAATTGTATGTTAGAAGATATGAGCAAATAAAAAAGGTTGTCGAATACTAACATGAGGCTCATCACCCTCTTCTTCATCGAGCATCTCTTCTTCCATATCATCCATATCCTCAAATTCTTCAACGAGAGCTCCAAGTAAATGTTGTCCAATTAAATGTATGGGTCCAGCCCCCTGAAATGAATGAAGAAAATGTTGTAATTTCATGATATCAAAGAAACCAAATTAAGCAAAAACAGAATTTGTATTAACAGAACCAAATAATCCATTGCAATTTAAGCATTAAAATTGACCATTATATACCAAAAGTAGTCATATGTTGTTAATAACATAATTAGTCGATAAAATTCACCTGAATTAAAGTAAAAGTAACTGGTGCATCTGGGAATTCCAAATCCAGTTGGACTTGTCGGTTTTCACCAGATTTAAGAACGGCGACGGGGATTTTGACGGTATCCCTCATCGACATGGTTTCCACCTGAAATCATAGGGAAAAACTGTTAAAATTTGCAACACTAAATTTAAAAAAGAGAGAAAAACACATTTATATAAATAATCAGACAAATGCCTCAGAGGTGATCACTTAGAACGAAAAAACTAAAACAGCTTTTCGTATCTAATCAACAAATATACGGTAGTTGAGGATATCATCATCTTACACACACAACGGTAACAAAAAAAGAAGCAAATTGAGACAATCGTTTGTTATTACCTGTACTACATTGAATTCACCATCTTTGGCCTCATGACCTAATAACGCTTGTCTAATGACCAATTTATTTGTGCGGGGATATTCCTCCGCTTTGATCTCTGGATCCCATGTTTCGGTTTTGTTTGCATCGGTCAAGGTAACACCTGAAAACGAAAATATTGAATGAAAATTAATAATGCCATTACACTTATGTGGGTAATATTATAAATTACAATTTGAACACACAATAGCTCAGCAGTCAAGTTTACGTACAAGTCGCACGCACACTTGGGCATATCACATCTTGCAGGTGCTTTCAACCAAATATGGGATTATATTTCTAAATGTGGAAATCTCAACCAATGGGGACTTCCGTAATCGTACATATACATATGAAGAAACAACTTTTAATGAAATATTATAATTCAACTATTGTTTTTCAAATTATTTTCATTTTAAAATGAGTTCCAATTTGAAATGTGGCGCTTTTGTTATAAAAGGACCAAGTCAGTGAAATTAACCCAATATTTCAGGTAGCATAATTAGTCTACCTAAGTTTGGTGTTATTTCTACCTGCATAAGTAAAAACACTCGATACATGTACTCTATCCAACTTATTGACTAATTTAGAATCAACCTGCGTATAGTAGCTGGGTCCGAACTGACGAACTTCTCGGAATAAACATTAACGATAACCAATCAACGACTACGATTTGTTGTCGTGCGAGAGCGAGGCGCTTCGTAAGTACTCGAGTTGCATAAAATCCGGTACACACGGAGAAGCACGCTCGGTCGTAAGGTGCGAAAGTCAGAGCGGGATATGTCCGATTCGAGTGGATGCATATCGCTCGAGATGGACAGGAACGAAATAGGATCGGAGAGGTCTTCATCCGACAGTGGACGGTGAACGGCTGAAAATAATGACATGTTTCATACGTCGAAGTCAAGTTTGTAACAAAAGTGCGGGAAAATTACACTTCGCTTATAAACGCTCGAGTGAAAACAATTCAAATCTGCCTTTGTTTTTAAACATAAGAACGGCCGACAGGGGTCTTTGGGAGTTTGAGGTTATGTTACATGGCGAAACACTACACCGACCGGTACGGCGATTCAAAACCGCGCCAGATCAAAACCGAAGCTAATTACGACAAACGGAGACGAAGACCCAGTCGACGTTCATCGCAATGGAAGCGTCGAGAAGGAAAATTGAAAAAGTGCGGGAAGCCGGCGTTGGCGCCAACTGTCACTGTCGGGCACGCGGCCGCCAAAAGAGGTTAAGTACACCTCGTATAACGACGAACGGGTAATTCTCCGGTCTCGGAACACATGGCAGACATAATGGTGAGTAACACCGGGGCGTAAGTGTGCGCGTAATGGAGAGTTGTGCGCATCGGCGCCAACGCCGGCCGGCCCGTTTAAAAATGGCGGTTTGGGAATATTAAGGACGCCAATGGCCATCTCGGGACACATTAAGCGAGGAATGTTCGCGCATTTCAGTTGGCAAACGTCACCGTTGTCGGGAATGCGACGAGGTTTGAGCGCGAATCGGAGTATTGTCAGGGTTGGAGGGATCCCGGCGTCCCATAGTCGGCTTCGGTTTTTCGACGAGGTTCGATGGATTGCGGAAAGTGTGGAGGATGAAGGAGATGGAGATGGCGGAGAGCGTCCGTTCGAAGCTCGTCGGGTGGATGAAAGGTTCCCGATGGAGACTTACCGTAGAAATATTCGTCAGCCATGGCGATGCGCGAGCTGCGTCGAGATTCGAGTGATCTTGTGCGCGCCGCTCGGGGAATGGAAGTGGCCGACAGACGACGAGCCGACACCCGACGCCGATCCTCTTCACCCTGCACAGCCAACCAGACACCTAGACACGTGTCGATTATTAGATTCTTTGATTCTTTAGACCGGTTCAACGGCCAGTATTTAAATCGACACGGGCAGTATTGTTTTTCAAAACTTTTTTCCACGAATGATGTCACACGATTTATCATCATTACTTTCAGCCGTTCACTTTCGTTCAATGCGCTTCCATTCCCGTCTGTCTCGAGCAATCTGCATCCAGTTAACTCAACACATTCTTGTCAATTCATCAGCCCATCGTCCACTCGGTCTACTTTGCTTTCTTTCCATCTGCTATCCATCTTTTGAGTGGCGACCCCTTTTGGTAAAAGCCAAGTGACCCGCGACCCCAAAATATTTCAAAAGGCAAAAAAATTTTATTCAAACATCAAGACACTGCATTGAATTGCATTCATCATCATTTTCAGCCGTTTACCATCCACTGCTGGATGAAGGCCTCTCCAATCCTCTTGCATTCCTGTCTGTCTTGAGCAATCTGCATCAACTTGACTTTGACTTGACTTGACATTCTGCTCAATTGCCTCAATTACCTTGCTTTCTTTCACATCCTCTCGGATACCATTCCAGTATTTCTCGCGTCCATCTGCCATCCATTCTTATCGCTGTGTCCGATCCAACTTTTGGACACGTACCGCTATATCTTTGGTCATACTTCTTACCCATGTATTCCTCTTACGATCACTTCTTGTTATACCAAGTATACATCTTTCCGTGCTTCACTGTGTGCACTGGATCTTACGTAGCATGCTTGAATTTAGCATCCACGTTTCACATCCATACGTCATAACTGACAGAAAATTGCATTATATGTAGCTACGGTGACCATACGTCCTTTATTTAAGAGGACAGTCCTTTATTTCACCGCTCTGTCCTTTAGATTTATTTATTTTCTAAAATTGCCTTTTTGTCCTTTATTTTGTGAAGCTGACTATCACCGTTTCACCGTAGTTCAATTTGTAAATCATAAAACTGTTTTCGGAATCAGGTAGAGTGCCAACAATAAATAACCGTATTATATGAGCAGCGCTGCACTACAAATGATGTTGCCTTAAATATACTTGACGGCGAATTATTCGATGAAGTTTCGTTACGTTAAAAGTTATGTCGCCGATGAAAAGATCGAAGAATGGCGACAAAATGTTATAAGCCCTGCCCACAAAGATGGGTTGAAATTTTTAAATATTTCACTGATAAACACGTTCCTTTCAAAAACATTTTAAAAATCGTTGAATTTTCCTTATGTCTCCCTGGATCTAATGGTCCTATTGAACGAATATTTTCATTGATGAACAATATGTGGACCAGTGAAAAAACCCAGTGAAAAATAGACACATTGGAAGCATGCATTTATACCAAATGCAACTGTGATATGAATTGTATACAATATTATGAATTTTTAAAACACAAATCCGAGTTATTAAAAAAAGTTCATTCTTGTGAAAAATATCAAAATTAATGTCATTTTAATATCAATAACTAGCTGACCCGGCATGCGTTGCAATGCCCGTTCCCGTTCCCGATCCCGTTCCAGATCCCGTTCCCGGTCCCGATCCCGTTCCCGTTGTCTTTCTGGTGGTTTGTTTTTAAAATCCGCGTGCTTCGTTTCAATATGCGAACGCGATTTGTTCGATCGCATGCTCTCGTTCGCGAGTACATCGCAGCAAGTAATGCACTGCAACCGTGGATTTTCTTCGTCTCCATTCCATGAAAATCCGATTTTTAAATATTTAAATAAGTTAAATTTTTTTATTTTCAAATAATTAAATAATATGACTATGACACAATGACTACCAACCGTACACATGGCGACGCTGCATTTGGTAAAAAGTGCGAATGGAACGACAATAGGGGCATCAGTCGCTGACGTCAAGCGTCAAATTATTCGCTCGGGTTAGTGCACACGACAACGCGCGCATGGGATAGGCCGATCCGTTAAGTTGGAGCGTGCGTTTGGTCCGAGAATAACGAAAATGAACATAAACGAATTTAACACGGATCTGTTCGTTGACGAAATTGAAAAGAGACCTGCTATTTGGGACATGACTTCCAAGGATTATTCAAATAAAGTTCTTAAAAGAAGGAATTGGGAAGAGCTCGTGATCATTTTTGCGATTCTGGCGATACGGAAAAAAATAAAAAAATATTAGGTATGTACGTAGACTGCTACGTACATATATTTTGCGACTGCGTCTCTTTGCCTGCGACATTTAATTTTTTAACGCAATCGCGAGTATTATGGCTGTAGCGGCTTTTCTTCTGTTATATATTTTCAAGGCTCAATCAAACAAAACACAAGTATCCTCTACCAACTCAAACTGCATACTGACATCGATAATATTGTTAATTCGAAACCCTACCTAGGGTTGTCAACATTGTGTCGATGCTGACCCGGAGAAAGAAAAAAAAAAAAATAATCTGTGACTGGAAAATTGTTACAATTTGATTCGCGGCTTTGATAGCATCATTCGTGGCATAACTCCGTTTCATACGAGGCTTTTGTTCGGCATTTTCGATGCAGTGGTATTGGTGTGTGCGTGTACCCGAGGGGAGGAGCTTAACTGAAGTTGGCAGCACTGGTGCCACAATTCGCAGCTACAGACAGTTGTAGTTCTATAATTCTATAATTCCACGTTTGTCCGACTTACAATTTAAGCTGATGGCGCAAATATCGCTCACATTATTTCTCTGTTATATTTGCAGACGTCGTCATGGCAAGCGCTAATTGTGTTGCCCCAATTCAAGCCTCACATTCCATTGTTCGTTGTCATTTTTACTTTATTTAATATCTTTTCATTTCGTTGACCGCTGGGTCGTAGATATATTTGACAATTAAGTGAACTGAACATCTCAACAATTGCAATCAATAACATTTCTATTATTTTGCAAATGGTTACATATTTACTAATTGATTGATTGGAACCTTTCCAAAGTGCCGTCTTTCTAATTATCCCTTGTAACTATAATTTACAGTTCAATTGTTGTAAATTCACTCTTGCTCAAGTGTCGACTGTGAACTTTGATGTCGACATAGAGGGAAGTCCTGTATTAAGATACGTGTTGACATTGGGGGGAAGTCCCGTCTTACGATATGCACGTTCCCTGTCCCCATGTTTTCTGTTCGTATGATGACATGACGAGTGTCGTGGTTCCTCCAGGATCCATTCCAAACCGGATACTAAAATGCATAAATACACGTTTGATAATATATACAAATGAATAACACTAAATGTTGTTACTTTATCCTAATCGGATAAAGTATTGTGATCGTGCGAAAATTCGACCTCGAGATTTTGACTGATTTGTATCAAGTACCATCCCCTGATCACGTTTTCACGATTTCTGAAAAATGTCTATGTCTGTATACTTATGTGTGTATGTGTGTTTTCTCCAAAACTATCAAGTCTATCAAGCTGAAATTTAATATCTATTATTTTCACGTAAGGTGTAAGAGCCATAAGGAATTTGGTCAACATCAGTCAACCAGAAGTAGGTTTTTTTTTTTGTCGAAAAGTTTACCGCAGAATATTTCCGAAATTGCACCGGCTATCTCGTTGAAATTTCATATCTATAGTTTCACGTTATTTTTTACTGGCTACCCAAAGTAAGTCGTCAGCTATTGACATTAATCAGAATAAGCCATCACTTCAAAACGAAAACGCTACCAGATAACGCAATACTCGGGTGTGGCATGAATGTTCGCATCGTTAGTTGTTGGCGACAGTGCGCGCCAACCGTCGCTGTCGACTTGGACGCGTTTCTAGTTTGAATCGTCGCTCGCGCTCTTTCGGCAAGGGCTTATTGCCCCGCTATCAGTTTCATCCCTCAGGTGAGGCCCTCATCCCCCTCTACCTCCCCCAATGCTCAATTTCCCATTATCCCCCATCTAGTGGCTCCAATCGACGTTCGAACGCGCTCTGCCGTCACTCGTTTTCAAGCGACCTTTGTTGTTTTTATTTCCGAATATGGCGACCTCTGGCGACACGTCAACTCGTTTCGTCACTAGTTATATGTAACTGGTTGTCGCTCGTCCGCTGTCACAAACTCGTAACTCAAAACTCATTCGAAGAAGGTTATGAGTCTTAACCTTGTTCGAATGTCAAATCTGCTCGACGGTGTTTACCGTTAACCTATAAAAGTTCGCGCTCGTTAACAGGTTAGTGTTGTTTTGTGTGTGTGTACGTACTAGGCTACCTGGCTTTTGTATATGTCGATAGTTGTCATTGTGTGCTAATTGAGTATGTACTGCTTTTATGTTATGTGTGAGATAAACGTTTGTGTCGAAGTGATCGGATTTACAAAATTGGGACATTACATTGGAAAAAAAAATAATGGTCTGAAAATCGTTGTTATTGCAAATTTAACAATATTTTTCAACTGTCGACTTCCTTTTCTGTGATTTTTTTAAATCCTAACTGTGTATATTTTTTATTAATTTAACTTAAATTATTTTAATAATTTTCTCAAAAATCTTTATTTTCATAATGTAGAATGTAAACGTTGAATAATAATGAAATAACTATATTTCATCAGTTAACCGTAGTTTTGGATTTTTTTTAATGTGAAATTTAATTAATATGGTTGTGAAATATTCTGGTCTTTATTTATTTATTATTTTAAGCGTTTTTTTTATGAGCTAAATAAATTACGTTTAGAACTTATTAATCATACAAGAGTTTGCAAAAAAAACAACAATTCTCTGCCTTTGATGAAATCCATATTTGTTTTATGTATAGATACATATACATATACATATAAGAGTGCAATTAAAATTATGTAATGAATTTTGCACGCTAAGCAGTGCTCGAAATGAAAATTTTCACGAATGGGAGCGCTCGATAATTTTCAAAAAATATCAAATGACTTTTTTTTTTAATTATGTACATATATGTATGTAGATATACATATGTATATATTTATCGAAATGCAAAATCTTACCGAGATTAATACCGTTTAATGTCTGTAAGTCAACTTCAACAGGTAGATCTGAAAATGGTCTCTGATTTTTTACTATCCTATATACTTTTCTGAAAACTCTTTCAGTGGTTAAAATATGAGCATTCTGACTGTTTTGTACAAATTTATACTTTTCATTATTATTGGCCGATTTTATTATAGTGAGATATTTAACCAATTTTTTATACTCATTTTTGTGGGTGGAAATAAAAAATATTTATGTAATAAATAAAAACTCACCAGACTACAGCCACTTAATAAAGCTTTATCCTTTACCTAATACGAAATGTGAACAATGTAAATTAAATTATAGAAAATGTACCTATATTTATATATGTACATACATACATAGATATGTATATTATAACACCAAAACACTTATTAATTACGTAACATATGTAAACCAATATATATGAATTTATGGGGGTATATATTAGATTATTAGTATTATTATTATAGAAATTGTATTACATAAATGCACAATTTACACGGTTAATTTTTTTAAAGTTGAATAATTTTTAATATCACGTGCAGTAATTATAATTCACACAACTTAAAAAATGTTGCTAGAAAAGTGTTTGTAATAAAATAAAAATAAAAAAAATAATAAGCGATTCCCCGATGATAGATTGAAATTGCAAATACGTTCGCTAAATTCAAGTTCTCTCATCAGAGGGACAGGCAAGACTGAACTATTTTGAAATTTTGGTTCCTTTAGTATAATGGTCACGGTACAACACGAAAGATATCGTAAATCATCAAAATGACCGATGGCTCAAAAAAGCACGTTGCAGTTCGAAATGCCGATTGCCGGTTATAAAGTCATTATACTTTTTGCGCAAAGCCGACATAAAATCTAAAAACCCTCGGAATTGAATAGAATTCTAAATGTTATCTTCAAGTAACGCGTGCACCCAGCTTTTTCAAAACATAATAATATTTTAAATGGCTTTGTCGGAATTGAAATGTAAAGAATTTAACTTCCAGTCAAAGATTGTGATTTAGGAGTCATAAATGTAAAAAAAATTCACCGTCCATCATTTTTTCGGCAATAATAATTGAAAGAGCACGGAAATTTTGGTTTTTTACGAAAGGGAGCGCTAAACTTGCAGATTTCACGAAAGGGTACGCTACGTTTTCAAATTTCACGAAAGGGAACGCCCGCTCCTTGCTGCTCTCGCTGAATTCGAGCACTGATGCTAAATGTAGTCACAGTAGATTATCATATTGCAGAGATAGTTGATGGTATTTATACCTAGGACAATTAATGATTATGACTGGATGTAAAGAAGAAGAATGAAACTAGGATGGAGCGTTTTTGGAAGAATATAGTTTTTAAATCCAACATTCTGCTATGCTTAAAAAATAAGGCATACGACCATAAGGCCAGTTATGACGTGTGGATGCTGAATTCAAGAATGTTACAAGAATGTTAATTTATTTATTTAATAACAGGGTTTTAGCCCAAAATAACATAAATATGTACATATCGTCGGTATACTAGAATAACTGACTTTGTCTGTGTCATTGCCTTGGATTCTACTTGGAAATTTGACTTGATCAGTTCTTTTAGTATACCGACAATATTCATATAAATAGTAAATCATAAAAAGTAAAAAAAAAAAGAAACAACATATCAACCAAAGTCGCTCGGGAGTTGCTCTAGTATTTCCCTCTTGAAAACATGCCCTTTATATAGTATCACAAGGGTCTGCCTGGCTGGGTAGCGGTGGAACGCTTGAATACACTCACAGCCCGGGTAGCGCGAAATGTTCGCACTTTTCAACCCCCCACTACATTTTGAACTACTAAATACACTATAGGTGTACATACATATGTACATAAATGATAACCACCCATTGGGCATCGATTAGTAAGCAAACAAGTATTGTAAAAATTCAATAGAATAATAAGTGGAATGTTGCACACGAAGATTAATTTACTGCAAAATTCGCATCAGCATTTCTTCAATATGTTGAATTGTATTGCTTTGTAAGTGTAATACGACAATGTCTGACATTGCATTATTTACACAGCAATATCTAATTTCTATTGAAAAAAATACACAACGTAGTTGATTTGATCATGAGAATATAATAATCAGTCTAGTATTATACTGACGATTATTCGATACAGTCTAGTATTATACTGACGATTATTCGATACAGTCTAGTATTATACAGGATACTTCTGATCGTTACGATAGTATAACAGAAGCATGTATTTGAATTTACAGAAAAGCATGGTAGTGTCCGGGAGTGGTCGGATCGTCATCATAAAACGGGATGGCCACCAGGGATCGAGTTATCCCGTGGCAACCGGGAATCTCACCATCGGCAGTGCCAAGGATTGCGATATTATCATTTCGTCTAAAGGATTTCCACCGAAGCAGTGTATAATCACCGTGAACCCTACCGAAGTAAGCTCTTCATTTCATCATGCAACTTAATCAATATGATCAGTCAAATAATATGCTTAATATCTTTCACACAGGCTATTATAAAAAATGTTTCCAATGAAACACCCGCTGCTGTGAATGGTAAATCTTTTAATGTGAAAGTGCTGAAGCATAGCGACAAAATTACGCTGGGTGTTGCGAAATTCAGATGGGACTATGATAATCAACTTAACACATCCGTTAAGAAAGCTTCGGGTATGCTTATTAGAGTTTGCTTATTTAATGTATAGATCTATTCAACACGAATAATTTAAATTTCTTCCAGATAAAAAAGTGTCCATTGTAGTTAAACGTACAAGGAATAGTATTGGTAAACGAAAAAGTGAACCAAATTTGCGGAAAAAAATCAAACCGCTCGAAACAAGGAGTAGGAATAGTTTTGGAACATTGCAAGGTTTATTGTCATGTATTTTAAGTAGTGAATGAGTTGTTTTAATATTCTTTGGATTTATTCTTAATTTTATTTCAGGTGCAAATTTGTCCAAAACCCGTCAAATTGCTGTCGTTATGCCGCAAAGGCGGTGTTCAAATGTAACCGATAATGCGGTCTACATTTTGGCGACACCTGGTCCTTCTCATAATAGAATTCGCAGTGAAATGTATCACTCGTCAGGTTAATTTTCCAATTACCATTTTTGTAACTAGTTATTGATCATACCGTTTTATTTTATAGATTAAAATTGTCAGTTTTGCTTTTTACTCTATAATTTTTATGGTTTTTAGCAAAGTTACACATCAGAAGAATGGCAAATCCGTCATACGACAGTGAATCTAGAGCTACTCTATCCAATGGAAAGAGAAGAAAAGTTGATAAAGTAGAAAAACTCGATACACCCGTCGTCTTAGGTTAGTATCTATAGGCCTGTATTTATTGGGTCAGTAACTTTTTCGATTTTTGGTCAGTTATTTTAACCAAATGGTGAGTAATTTTAATAGCCAGTACTTAAATGATCAGTAAATATATTAAACGGTAAGTAAATTTATATAAAAGGTTGGTATTTAAAGTCTTATCATTTTCAGCCGTTCACCATCCACTGCCGGATGAAGGCCTCTTCAATCCTCTTCCATTCCTCTCTGTCTTGAGCAATCTGCATCCAGTTTGTTCACACATTGTTCTCAATTCATTAGCCCATCGTCCACTCGGTATACCTTGCTTTCTTTCACATCCTCTCGGATACCATTCCAGTATTTCTCGCGTCCATTCTTCTCGCTATGTTTCCAGCCCATTGCCACTTCAACTTTATCACACGTTCAGCTATATCAGCAACTTCAGTAATGCTTCTAAACCTGTGTATTCCTTTTACGATCTCTCGTTATACCGAGCATACATCTTTCCATGCTTCTCTGTGCACACAGGATCTTACGTAGTATTCTTGAATTTAGCATCCACGTTTCACATCCATACGTCATAACTGGCAGTACGCATTGGTTGTATGCCGTTTTTTTCAAACATAGTGGAATGTTGAATTTAAAAACTTCCAAATGTTCATTCTTCCAAAAGCACTCCATCCTAGTTTCATTCTTCGTTTTATTTCTTTCTTCTTCTTTACATCCAGTCACATTCACCAATTGTCCTAGGTATACATAACTTTCAACTATCTCTACAAAAGTCTAATGACCAGAAATATATTTTTCACTAACTGTTTTTTAAATGGAATACATCCTGACCATTTTCTTGAAAAGTAACTGACCGTTTATTGATTTGCTATACTAACTGATTAATTAATTGCCGTATCTACGTATAAGTTTAATTCAAAGTCATAGTCTGGTAAAACTAAACCATAGCATAAAATATTTAACATGTGAAATTTTCAGATAAAAATAAAAGGGCGGCCCTCATGCTGCTTACCAGAAGGAGTTTATCATCGAAGAAAAAGAGTATTTCAAAATCATTGTATAATTCTGGCATTACAAGTTTTAAGGAAACCCCCAATTCCACGAAAATACCACTCGTCAATGGTTCCAAGTCGTTACCATCAAAAGCTTCAATTGCCAGACAATTGTTAGACGATCAAATGTCTAAAACTACTGCTAAGTTTTCATCGCGACACAGTTTATTAGATCGGAGGTCTCAAAAAGGGTCTATTTTGTTGAAATATTCGACAGAACGTCACAATGTCAGTGGAGTTGAGGCTATTGTTAGTGAATCACCACAATCTCAATTTGAAAAGTCTGTGTCTCAAATTCCTAAAACCCCCTTGTTACAAAAAATGACATTGGAAAATAAAGAAAGTGTCAAGAAGTTGACTGTTCCGAGAAAATCCAGGGCTACGCCATCAAATAAGTCTGGTAATTATTTGAAATACGATTTTAAAAATTGTGAAAGGTTAATCATAAAAGTAACTTACCGTGTTGCTTATTTTACAGATTCGTTGAAAAAGAAAGCAATAATGAAAGCTACTTTATCAACGCCTAAATCAATAGCAAAAGATAAGTCTTCACTATTACCAACATCAATCAGAACACGATCATTTACTCCAAAAACACCAGTAAGATTTTCCAACCAGCATCAGTTGTAAAAAAATGTCAAATTTTTTGTTTTCCAGTTTTTATCATTTATTTTCGTTTTAGATTTTGCCTGCTGAAACAAAGGATACGCCAATTACTAATGTGAAATCAAAGAATAAGGTTTTGAAGTCCATTGAAAATTCTGCTAGTGGTTCAAATAAAAATTCATCAATGGGAAATGATGTTTCATCGTTCATATCGTACTTAACGAATGCCTTAAATATTATGAATAATCCTGAAATTGATCTGGAATCGGTCACTAAAACACCTGAATTTAAAGCTATCAGTGACAGGATTAAATCAGTAGAAAAATTAGCAAAAACTCCCAGTCCGCAACTCTTGGAAATAGGAAGACCATTGAGATCATCGAAAACTACACCTCAGCTTGTAAATGCGCAGTCACCAATAATTTCACCAAAACACAGCTCACCAAAGTCATTAGATGGTGGATCAACAAATTATATTGATATCAATACTCCTAATTTAAGCATTTTATTCGAATTGAAATCTTCCACACCGAATGATGTTCAAACAACCATTATCAGTGATGTTTCTCCAAAAACAAGAAGGTCATCCAGAAAATCAGCAGGAGTATTCAATTTAAAACAATCGCAAATTTTGAAATCTAAAATTGAACCTAAAAGAAGAATTAATCTCAAGAACGATCGCCAATCGTCTTCTATTATCCCCAAAACACGTAGGAGTAGAGGAGCTAATTTGGAACATGTTTCCGATAGTTCCAATGTTACAGATACAAATGTAACTAGAAACGATGATGAACTAGTTATTACACCTAAAAGCAGTCTAAAACCACCTCAAGAAATTCTCAAAGAAAAGCATTCTACTGCCAAGAAGCCTATTTCTAAAAAAAATATCATTGATCATCTCATTAGATCGCCAGAAGTAGCCAAGGAGCTATTTAAAAGTCCCGTGAAAAGGATATTGTCTCAAAGCATCAGACAGTATAGCGATTCACATGTGTTTGATGATGAACAAGATGTTAGTTTTGATAGAGACTCATCTTTTGAGCTCTTGACTAGATCTTCAACCACGAGAAGTAATGCAAAGTCTAACTTTGAACTTATAACAACCCCAGCCGATGATAAAGTAGATAAGAAAAATAAAACGTCTCCCTTAAATATCACTAGTTCAAGAAGATTTTTGAGAACTCCAAAACCAAAATCCCCGAAAAATGACCTCAGAGATGTCAAAGGTGTGAAGAGGATTTTTAAAACACCAATGAAGCCCCAAAAATCACCTCTTAATGATTTACGAAATGTAAGAGGATTGAGAAGTATTTTTAGATTACCCGTTACATCTCCTCTGAATGATTTGGGAGATGTTGAAGGTGTTCAAAATTTATTTTCTTCTAATACAACTAAATCACCGAAGGATTTGGCAGGCTCCAATCAATATAATAGATTGTCTGTAGCAATAGAAAGATGCATCAAAATACCTCTGAATATCAACTTGTCTAAAAATTCACACAGTGCTATTAAAGTGCTTAAAACAGCTACGCCCACAAATACTGAAAAAAGTCAGATGAATGATTCAATGAATCTTAGAGGAGTTAAGAGGTTACTCAGGACTCCGAATATTAAGAGTTCCCCTAAGAACGATTTAAGAGATGTTAGAGGAGTAAGAAGGTTGTTGCAAACGCCAAATAAGACGGTGAAAGGACTTCAAAATATTTCGGATAATTTATCAGGGGTTGACAAGTTGTTTGAATCGTCTAAAAATGAGAGCTGCAAGGGAGAAAAAGGCTTATTCGGTTCTAATCACCAGGCTTTCAATTCCTTGTTGGGCAAGTCACCATCTCATTATATGAATGATATTACCTGTCGCGATTCAGTCCTTGCGAATGTTGGTCTTATTCCGAGCAAATTTTACCATGCGCTTAAATTGGGAGAATACTCTGCTGCGGATGTAAAGAAGAGTGTGACTCCAAATAGATCTCGTCGTCAAGGTACAATAGATAAGACCAATTTTTCTATGGAGCTTTCCAAAATAAATTTGTCTGTCAAGAAAAGTTTGGAACCTGTCGATAATACGAATGTCTCTATATTGTGTCATTCTACACCTGCTGTTGGAAAATCTAAAATAGGTAAAGAAAGTAAGATTGATGTAAAACAAATCTCTCCGATTGTTTGCGAATCCAAGTTTGACATATCACCAGTTCGAGGCAGAACATTAAGGTTCATATTGTTATTATGTATCATTGTTACTATGTATTGTAATTTTTGTATGCAATGTAGGTCAAATTTATTTATTATTTACAGGCAAAAAAAATTGGTCGTGAGTAATCCAAAAACAGGTTCACAAAAAAAGACTAGAGCTGGATTAAATAAACCGAAGGTGGAGAGTATTCAGGTGAAGACAGAGCCTCAGACATCTAATGGAGTTAGTGGTGCAACTTCAATCAAGACTAGAACTCGTTCCAAAACAGTAAATGTTAAAAAAATCGAAGAAATCGCAAAAGTAATCAAGCACGAGACTGACATTAAAGATTCGAAAAGAACTATCAAAGTAATCAATCTTAATTTCCATTTTAACAAATATTCATTTGCTTGCGTTTTATTTTAATTTACTTTTAGGTATTGGCAGTATCTGCTGCAAACAAAATTACAGGGAAAAAAAAGAAGGTTACATTTGCTTTAAATGCTGAAAAAAGTTTAAATGTAACCAAAGCTAATAAAGCGACACGATCTTCGAAGTTGCCTAAAACAGGTAAAATGTTTGTTTTAATATCTCATAAAATGGTGTTATAAGATAAATCTAAAAATTTGTAATATTTTTAGTTAAAAACGTTGTTGCTGCGAAGGTTACGAAGAAATTATTGTCGACTGCTAAAAAAGTCAATGAACCAGGTAAAGAAAGTAAAGTGAATGCACCAAAACCCAAAGCTGCTGCACCAAAACCCAAAGCTGCTGCACCAGCCAAAATTTCACCGAAACGCAAAGGTTGATATTTTAATATTGTAGTAATCGCTGTAATATTTTGTTATTTAAAAAAAAGTATAAAGTTACACCTGGAATTTTTTTTAGTAACCACAAGAAATGTGTCGAAAGTTAAGTCACCCGTTAGGAATAAAAAAGAAACGGCACCAATTAAGAGTAAAACATCAACAGTGAAGAGTAAATTACCGGAAAAAAACCAAAAGGAAATGGAAGTGGAAAAAAGTAAAAATGAAGCAAAGAAAATAACAAAGAAGGTCTCGAAAATTGTAAAGTCACCCGTTAAAAAGTAAGTTATTTATGAGATCAGTTTGTTTTACATAATATAAATCTGCTTCGTAAGACATTTTTCGTGTCCCCGAATTGCTTTAATCTAAAGCAGTGGTCTCCAAACTCAATAAGGATGTGAGCTTACTTTCAGAAATTGAAATTTTCTGATGAGCTACCTATACTGCCGTCCTAAGCCCACTTAACGTAACTGACAAAAATTACGAAAATGAGTTAGATGTGTTTTAGGGGTTATGGGGGTGTATTCTTGCGATTTTTCATATCAAAATTAATGTATCTTCATCCAAAAGTGACTTTTTTAAGCTATTAAATCTAACGTATCTGCATGCGCAGAGAAATAACGTATCCAACATTTACATAACAAATTCAATGTATCTGTGTGCAGATAATGCAGTTACGTTAGTTTAGCTAAGGAGCTACGCAAAGCTACCGAAGCATACATATAGTTGCGTTAAACTAACAGGAATTTCTTACCACTGCACTGTTCTATTCGTTCTATTCAATGACACACACGCACGCATTTGACGCTTAAGAGGTATATACACATAGCAACTCTTCTCATACTTGGACGAGTTTGGAGCTCGCAATTTTACCGATTAAAAATTCAGCACACTTCCAATTAACCCTTTTAAACGAAAACAAAAAATAGTGGGGCCAGAACACTATCCCAATAAACGTGTTTCAATATAAAATAGTATTAACAGGGGGAAAAAATCCCAAGTGAAAATACATACTTTTGATTTGAACTGGACGACTACTTAGAAAGATCTGAAAGCTGAAAAGTACTACAAATGAAAGATAAAATACCCGACTATAGATTTCAATATTCATTTTGAACAAAAAATTGACCGATTTTGAGACATCGAACGAACAATACCAAGAAATAGAAAAATCGCGTGATTTAAAAAACACATATATCTCCGAATCTCGAGCCAATCAACATTTTTTATTACCAGATTCGTGTTCACTGGGCATAGATCTATAAGAAAAGTCATATCTCGTCTCGGAAGCAAAGAAAAAGTCGTCATTTGTCCAACAGTGTAATTAGTGAAAAGAATGGCATTCACTTTCCTCCACAATTTTTTCAATTTTCGGTGAGTACCTTGTCACTCCCATCCGAATGCAATTATCAAGATGTATGTACTTGGATACTTTTCTGTTGGGACGAAAGGCCATACAGATTCTACAGTTGAGGCAACACCCTTAAGCGACAAATCACATTGAAATTCTATCAATTCCATTTCTGATGAAGGGCCATCTCCTTGAAAATTTTTGACGATACAGCTAGATAGTTTTTTAATGTCAAAATTTATAAAATGAGCTGAAACAAATTGTCCAAGCAGCTAAACTTTTTTAAAGTCACTAAACCGCAGATCAACTGTTTCGCAAGCTTGAAATAATCTGGAGATGATTTTCTCCTTTGTAGCTTTCATGATTTATTTCTTTTTTCGGCTTCTCTTTCAAACAGCGGAAATGTTTAACTTCTCCACGACTTAGGTTGTGCTCCCAGAATGTAAGTTTGTTGGAAAATGCCTGTACTTTAGATAGCATTTCTCCAAAATATTTATCGTGTCCCTGAAGTTGAACATTCATTTCATTTAATTTTTCTGTAACATCCACAAGAAAGGCAAAATCCCGCAGCCACTCAAAATTTGAAAGCTCTGAGTATGTTTCATCATTTTCTTAAAAAAATTCGACTATTGTAGGTAGTAGTTCATTAAACCGACGAAGAACACGTCCTTTACTTAACCAACTGTGTGGAGCAGGAGGTCTCCATACTGGTAATTTAGCTCATCTGTCAGAGCATTGAGCAAAAAGGGTGGAAACATTTCCTCTTTCTGGCATAAGGCAATGAAGCCATTATTGACACCACAAAAAGCTTCATATTACAACGAAAATTTGTTAAGCATGTCATTGAAATTTATTTCGAGAAATATTTCATTTCGGAGTCCAATAATAAAAATTTGAGAGGCAAATTTATAAATATGATAAAATATCCTAAGCGAGCTACCGAAAATGTCGCCGCAAGCTACCGGTAGCTCATGAGCGACCGTTTGGAGATCACTGATCTAAAGTAACATTTCTTAATTCCTTTAATGTTCTGTTGTAGTAAATTGTGAATGTTCTTTTAGGTCTCCAATTGCACGAAGAAGTACAAGAACAGCAGCATTAGCGAAAAAAGCTCAATGAGTCAATAACTTATTTTTCGTTTAAATGGAATATTAATTTATAGTAAAAAATTTATATATAAAAATTAAGTACAAAAGAAATACATACATATATACATAAGTTGGTATTTTGTAACTATTTTCAAGTACCAATTTCAGTTTAAATGGTAATTTGAATAGATTTAAAAAGGGTTTTTAATATATTTTAGAAAATACTTGTTGTTTTTAATAAATTAAAAAGTATAATAATTTGCTTTTCTCCGATTATTATTTTAAGTATTATGGTTACATAGTTATAAATACTAATCCGACTACATTGATTGGTGTCAATACGTACCATGAAATCATGAAATACTAGTATTGACTGATTGTGCATTTATGCAAAGCAATGAATGAATAAAACTAAAACCTAAATATTGAGTGATAGAGAGTAGACAGACACATATATATTTTGTATAACTTTAAAGTTAAAAGAAAAAAATATTTTAACTAAATACCTTTTTTTTTTCATTTTATCTGATAAAAAAATAAACATCAGTAAAATGCAATTTATTGTAGATTTTGGAATATCTCATCTAGATTGTTTTCGAAAAGGCTCATTTATTTATATTTTTATTTTCACTTAACATTTGACAAAAGACTTAATTTCCTTAATCACTTATTTTATTATAATAAATTTTTGATATATTTTTAAAACGAAGTACAATTAATATTTAAACTTTTTAAGAATTTAAATACTAACCGGACAGGTTTGGTTGTGTATATTAACATTAAAATTTTTTTTACCAGATATGTATTTTTATAAAGTGTATAAATATAAAGACATAAATTATTGTATAAGTACATATAATCTTCCAAATATTGAATTAAATTAAATTAATGTCGAAGGATATACTTCCCTAGCCATTACAGATCCTGAAACGTCTAAATAAATATATTTTTAGAACGAAATTGTTGCAGCCAAAGTGAAATTTTATCTAAGGGAACTAACTAATCATAATAAATATCAGTATATGATTGTTCATTATCTATTATTATAATTTGCATGTTTTATGTAACTCCTGCTGGAATGATAATAAAGTACTAATAATTTATATTTTGCTATTGATTAACGATTATTCATTTTTACTAAATCCATATATCTATACGTAGTATGATTTATTTAGTATTGTGATTTTATATTCATTTTATTGCATCATTCGCTTATATTTTCATACATATTCTCTCATTATATTCTACAAGTGTGCCTTATTTAATGTTTAACGAAAATACTGGCATTTAAATGCGTAGTTTGCAAATTAAAATAAATAAATTGGTGTATTTTTGATTTAATTTTTAAATGTACATAAGTTATAGTACAAGATGTAATTAGTAATATTTGCTGGAAAAGATTCAATAAATAATTTTATACGGCTATTTATTTTGTTTTATTTTTTTAACATTCTTACATAATATTAATCATAATTGTGTTCTTTTATGCTTGGGTTTTTAAATGTTGGATTAAAATGGAGACTGCTAACTTCATCCCTGTCGATGTTGGGTACTAAACTTGCAATAAATTAAATAATAATTTATTTAATAGTTTATTTTCATCATAAAAATATGACAATTATTATATTTAATATACTTTGCATTACATATTTTAAATGCGTACACAGTATAAAAATATATATGTATAATTAAATTTAAATGCGATTTATCAATTAAAAATAATTCATCGTCAATTTGTTAATATTGTGGCATTTAAGAAATACGTAAAATATATGTACGTAGTTTGTAAATACAATGTACATATATGTATAATGTAATTATTTCAATATCTTGTAAAGTTGACTTAGGGCCAACATCGGAGAGGCTGTAGGTTCTTTCGGTGCAATACCAGCACTGCCGGCCATATCGATATGCGAAAACTTGACATTTTCTCCCTCCAAGCCAGATGCAATCAAAATAAATGCAGCTGGACCCTGAAACATGAATGATCAATTAATAGAAACTGCAATGTCGGAAGCAACATTTGATATTATACGAAAACCACCAACTTGATGTCCTCGTTCGTTGGCTACAGATGCTTCACACTTGGATTGCAGCACGTCGTCACCTTCAAAGGTTCCTCGGTGGGTCGCCAAATCTTCACGTCTCAACGAAGACACTTCGAACACATCACCCAAAAGCTCTCCGCTTTCTTGAAGCTTTTTTCCATGATTGGCTTCCCTAGCTACGTGATTGTCCATGACGGCAGCGTAACCCTCACCGAAAGCCTTAATAACGTGACCGGTCAACGTTGCAATGGTGTATATGTGCGGATTTATTTCATTCTTAGCTTGATCTTTCATCTGAAACAATATAATAATTAATCCTAACGCTGAGTATGTTATTAAAGGTTCATCGAAAATTTAACGCGGGATAATCTCTCGATCAATTGACTAATCGTCTTTGTTAAATTTTATTGATTTTGACAAATTGTAAAAGTTTTATCTCACCGAACCTCATACAATGGTAAAATGACTAAATCTTCATGGTTATTGAATATAAATGTGATATGTATTACCAGTGCCGTAACTAAGGGGTAGGCAAGCAGGCACTTGCCTAGGGCGTCGAAAGTGTAGGGGCGCCCTTGGCTGCAGAATCTTACATTATATTTGATTTAGAATTTATTTTTTACTCCGTTGTCTGGGACTTGTGTTTGCAACAATTTAACAAGACTGCAGTATAAAAATCGTAAGGCCGGGCGCATACTGGGTACGTATTTGTACGAATGACGTGAGACAACGCCATACGTGTGTGGGACAACAACATACGTACAACACGAATTTGAATACGCAGACACCATTATTAGATTTAGAATCTAAAATCGACGGACATTTCGAGATGGCAAAAAAAAAATCTATCAAGAAATGAATATTTCAACAGAAACAAATAGAAGACAATAATCGTGATGAATCGTTAAAAAACGAAATTAAAAAATGTTGTGCTGACTTCAAATGTGAGCTAAATAACATATTTTGTACAATTAAGGAAATTTATAAGAAATTCCGAATGTTGTCTGTGAAGTCATTACTGGATTCAAGTGATTAGGAAATTATGATACCACGGCACGTAAGATCTTATCGGAATCTTATTTAGACGATGTTAACTTTATAGGACTTCATCTTGAGCTGGAATCTTTACAAATGCATTTTAAGCAATTTGGTACTAAAAAAGATATGCAACAAATGGAAATACTTCCAATATTTTTTTGAAAAACATTTCAGGGACATTTCAACATTTTCCCATATATAGACATTTTATTACGAATATTCTTAACATTCCCCATTGGAATTGCTTCGGCTGAACGAAGCTTCAGTAAATTGAAGATTATTAAAAATTATCATCAAGCTTAATAAGTCAAGAAAGACTTAATTCCTTTGCAATTCTGTCCATAGAATATGAAAGGGCGAAATGATTGAATTTGGATAAATGAATTGACACATTTTTGTACGGAGAAACGATAAAATTTAGTCATTTTTGTTCATGTAATTATAATATAACTACCCTGTAAATATACTTGCACTCTAAAAAGTGTTTTGTTTTTATTTTATTACATTAAAATCTAAACTCTTGTCTTTCAGGTATTCCGATTTATCGTAAAACTCGCCGAAAATCTGTGTATTACCATGCAAACGAGATCGGCCATAACCATTCTTCCTTCAGCATCCGTGTTACCGATTCTGACGAGCATTTTACTACGCGACATAATTAATTCATCAGACACGTAGCAGTTTTCACCGACAGAATTGCGAACCATCGACATTATACCGATTGCTTTCACGTTCTGCGGCTTGAGGATGGAGCACGTCTGCAATTTTAAAACATTGATTAATAAGCAATAGACTGAGTTGAAACATCCAAGTGAATGCATTCCGAGTTGTGAGCATACTTTGAGGAATCCTGCAACAGCTCCAGCGCCAGATTTATCACGCGACATTCCAGCCATGTGACCCCCGGCTTTGATATCGGCACCGCCGGTATCGTAAGTGACTCCTTTTCCGACAAGAATTACCGTATCTTTAACTTGACTAGCATCATCAGGTGCGTAAGTCAAGAATATGATACGACCTATAAATAAAAAGACAGTCCACCAACATTAATGTATCAAAGTCTTACAGTGTAATCCAGCCGTGCTCAGTCTATTCCTAATTTTTTTGAATGTATGTACATCCCGTATTAAGTGGTGACGACATCTTTGTTGTCGCTTATCTCAGGTAGAAATAACACCAAACCTATGTAGGCAAATCTGCATTGGTCATCAAAAGGCAAAGGTACCCATCATCTCTAGTATGTACAGACAAAAACTAGAGATAGACTGAGCACGGCTGGTGTAATTGATAAGGTTACCTCTATGTCTTTCGATCTCATTGGCAGCACGGTTTACGGCTGCAAACAGAGGAAAATCTTTTTCGATTGTCTTCAAGTCGGAAATTACCTCAATTTTTATATTCTTGTCATTTTTAAACTGTTCCTTGACGTAAGTTTCGACGTACGGTGGACACATTCTTTCGGGATCACCGCCGGCAATGTCCCGGGCAATGATTCTGTAATACAAATACAAGTAATAATTTAAGGCATTCACAGGAATGATTACATTGTGCAACAAAAAAAAACTACCACTGGAGCGGAGACTAATCAATCGTTACTATGTAAGTTTGACCCACTGAATCCGAATATGATAATGATTTTGTTGATTTGCTCTCGTTTATGAGATATGAGCATTTAAAAAATTGTCAGATATAGTTAGATGTTTTTCCTATTGACGATTACTTATAAGTATTTTAGAGCTTTCAAACATAACAAATAGGATAAACACCTGACTATTGATTCCATTGCTCATTTTGAACACAGAAGCACTAAATTTTGAGTTACAGAGCGCCTAAACAAAAAAAAATGTGAAAATTGTCAAATTTTTTAAACGCTCCTCTCACAAACTAAGAAAAATTATTATCATATTCGGATTCAGTAATAATTTTTGGGTCTCGGCTCGGATAACTCAAAAATGTGATTTTTTGTTCAATAGTGTTATTATAAAGCTAAAATAATAGTGGATACCTTCCGTGTTCGAGTGCGAGAGCGTTTTGTACGACAGAATCCAAGTTATCTTGCATGTTTTCACCGTATATTCCAATTCGGTTGAATTTAATCTTCTTCGCTGGAACACTCTCTCGAACTTGAATCGGCTGTAAATAACCCGCATTAAATTGATTACAATAACAAATAATTATTAATAAATTAATTTAAAAAAAAAAAAGAAATACGCACCACATATAAAGCTTCAAAAGCTCCCAACAATAGAACGAGTGCATTTTGTTGGAATTTAGGAACGTTTTGCAATATTATTAGCGGACTGCGTATTCCTGCTTTTAGAGCTCGGCTCATTCCCCTTTTAGCGGCTTCACCGACGGATCTAAAACAATAAAAAAAAATCGTAATTTTATGGATGAATAATTCATTCAGCAAATCATCTTAAACCAATACACACCGAACATCATCGTACGGAGAAATGGGACCAGTCGGAGATATAACGAGTCTGGATCCTGCAACGTCTGCGCAATTTAGCACAGCCACGCTCTGAAAATATAATAATTTCAATAAAACACTGTCGGACTTTTCATCAAAATTTTGCCACAAAGTTTTTAAAATTACACACAGAATCGAGTGCTTTGTCAAATGCGAAAGCCTTTTCCAAAGTAGCTTGGATATCCTTTGGCGATTTCACGTTGAAGTTTTGAGGATAGGTGACAAGGAGTACTCCATCGTATGAATTCGATTTGAGACTCTTCTCGATGAAAACTGTGTCACCTAGTTTCAAGAAGTTCGTTTGTACTGCCATACAAAAAAAAAAATGTTATATAAATATAACGTTCTGTTAAAATTATTCAAGTTAACTATTATCAAACAGTACTTGTACTAAAACAGATACGGTATCAAACAAATATATCACATTCGATTCCTATCAGAGGCGAATAAATAATGGGTCTGTATTTATTGGGTCAGTAACTTTTCCGGTTTTCGGTCAGTTATTTTAACAAAATGGTGAGTAATTTTAATAAATGGTCAATAAGTTTTGTAAAGGTCAGTACTTAAGTGATCAGTAAATATATTAAATTGGCAATAATTAATACTAAAAGATTATTTATTATCAAGAATTAGTCAATTAAAAAACATTCTTAATTTAAAGTCTGATGATATGTTAAATATTTATAATAATAATGTACGTTAAAATATTCACATAATTTGCTCCGCTGAATAGTTTACTAATGTAATAAACAGTGATTAAATGAAATGAGTCAGTATTTAGCATCTTTAACCTTGTACTGTGAACCTCAACATCATAAACGCAAACCATTTGCAATAAAGCAGGGATTCTCAAGCTGTTAACAATTTTTATATGGTTAAAAGACAATACGGGACAACTCCGAGGATAACGGACGTATGAGTAAAGCAAAACCCTTTCAAAGTGTCCGTCTGCCCCCCCCCGGAATTACCCTAATTACTAAATAGAGGAATTGTATAATCATCATCATAAGCGTCGATAGTCTGTGGACTTAGAGAATAATCATAGAGAAAATAGAGAATCAAATCAAATCAAAAAATAATAAAATCATAGAGAATAATTTTTTTAAACAATAATTCAATGTGCGATTTCTTTAATTTCCAATCATTGTTCGAGTCAAGCGTGAATTGTCATATTAAAAAAATCGAAAAATTTTCATCGAAGTGCATCATTGAAATTGAGGTGTGGCAACTCTGTCTCGCGATTCTTTTGTCATTTTGTACATAACCTCAAAACCGGTTTAAGTGCAATCGATAATTGCAACAGGGAATGGGAAATTTTTGTTCTAATGTTTAGTTTGGTTTCTCTCAACGTTTTAGCAATGTCGTGCGAATGTAAAGCGAGCGGAAAAATGATGATGACTAACTTCAGGATGACTTCCAGAATTTGACAGGAGACGTCAGCATTCGGTCGCAACAGACGCTTACTCAACACTCACCGAACGACTGGCTCGAAACAATTCGCTATCACGAATGTGCACGACAAATAATGTAAATTGATAAAAACGATGTGTATGGTAGTTTGTACACTGATAAAAATTACTTTGTAACTAGGTAAATAGTTTCAATTCGATTGTGAAAGTTATTTGTATCGAATCGGTTAATTCTAGAAGAAATGATCACATCTCCTCCCACGCTCTATTGGAGAAATTTATTTTGAGTTGTTCCTCTTTCTTTTCGGTTTAAATTTACGTCTTATATCGTATATATATTTATAGTGTACATATATGGCATCTAATTTTAGTAAGTAGAGTAGAGAGAATAAATAAAAATTTAAAACAATCTCTATTAAAAAAAACTTGACTTGAAAAATTGACCTGAACTATGTGTATAATATGAAAAAGATTTCCTCCTTATTCCAATTTTTCAAAATAATGTCAATTTTTCATTTAAAAGGTCGCAACAAAAATTAAAATTTTTTTAAACGTGGTGTAAATATATTAATTTAATTTAGATTAATTATCTATTAACAGTTATACAGAGGTGCTCACACAGAGAAGCATGGGAATTTAAAAGCATGTATGCTTGGTATAACAAGAAAATATCGGAAGAGGAATACATGGGTAAGAAGCATGACCAAAGTGGCAGATATAGCGGAACGTGTGAAAAAGTTGAAGTGGACACAGCGAGAAAAATGGATAGCAGATGGACGCGAGAAATACTGGAATGGTATCCGAGAGAATGTGAAAGAAAGCAAGGTATACTGAGTAGACGATGGGCTGATGAATTGAGGAGAATGTGTGGAGTCAACTGGATGCAATCTGCTCAAGATAGACAGGAATGGAAGAGGATTGGAGAGGCCTTCATCCAGCAGTGGATGGTGAACGGCTGAAAATGACGATGATGACAGTGGTGCTGTTTTAAGGCTGCCAGAAATGTATCAATTTTGTTTATATTTCTGAGATCTGGCAGGCCATTGTAGTCAACAACACCCCTGTACAAGATACTTCTCCTAGATATACATACCTACTTAATTTTAAATTCTTAACTATTAACTTATTCTTACTCCTAGTATTATGACTATTTATTTATTTATTTACCAAACGTCTATTATTTATATATCCCCTTATTAAATACTTATTGAAATATCTTGGTAATAAATTCTTATCAACATAAAAATATATACTAAAATGCACAGTTTTGTGAAATAAATGATTCCAAAATTTGATATTAAAATTGTTCACGAATCTACATATTATGGTTGTGTGTTTTAATACAATCTTGAAATTTGCACAACACAATCGGCTCTATGCAAATTGTCAACTTTGTCAACCGGTTTGAGTGAAACCACGAGAAGATTATCGCTGCTGCTAAAAATGCGAATTTATTAGGTAATTTTCTCTCGATCGATTTATTTATCATCGAGGAAAAGTAGGTATTCAGTTGGAAATGACTGTATATTGAATAGTGAGATTTATTGTTATTCATACCGATGTAATGATGTATGTACATACTAGCAAATGCGTAAGTTAAAATAATTATGATAAAATCACTATCGGCAGAAGCGGTTATTGACACGGCTGTTTGTTTATTGTTAGTGAAAATTTTCCACTGGAGCTCTCATCAGATCCGTTTAATATAAATTGTCTACATACATAAATCTACTTTTAGACGAGTTTTGAAACATTAAATAAAAAAAAAAAGTTATGTTGTAAAATAAATGATATGATATTTCATACTCAAGTATGATTTATGGTGTCAGCGATTTTATAGTGTTTGATGAGGCTCATTTGAGATTAAATCAATTAAAAGAGATTATTACCAAGAATACAGACAGAATACAGTCTATCAACCTAATCTTATCTTTTTAATACCGAAAGTAACATAAAACTGTAGTTGACTTTTACAACGTCACACTTTTATCAGATTTGAAATTTATTTTAACGACGAGAATAACCGACAAAATGAAGTTGGCAATTTTTCTATCACACAAAATGGCCATCGCTTTCAGCGGGAGTCAGTGCACAAAGTCGAAAGCTTTTTAGAGTTTTTGACAGTTTTAATCCCTCGTCAGTCACAGGGGTTGGCCGGTCCGAGGGGAGGCTCCATTGTTCCTGAAGGGAGAGTCGCTCTGTCCTGATATTTAATTGAACCTAAAACTTCACTGTTTGACTTTACAAACACTCATAAATAAATAAATAGGCTAATGCGCCGACATAGAATTTATACATTGATGATAGCCCTAGGTACCTATAATAAATAATTTGATTAACGAGAGAATATCAACGAAATACCTACATATAACACAATTTTGGGTCAACAGAGCACCATTTGAAAGTTATATGATTGAATAACTATATTCTTAACAATAAATAGCAACAACAGACAACTCGGCTTCAACTGTATCACAACTACATATGTGAGTCGCCTAGTTCCAAATCCCGATAAGTCCACAATATATAAAAAAAACGAGGATAAAATATTTTCTGGTTCTAAGAATGTTTTCAAACGATGCCTTATACTTGAATTATTCCAAATACCGCCAAGTGCGCCGTAAAAAAATATTGAAAATCAGTGTTAGTTCCAAAAATTGACAATTGCACTATGATAAAAGCTGATAAAAGTCATATTTAGAAACAAACAACGATAAGTCCATGTTTCTAATCTCAATATTTTGTTTAATATCAACAAAATTAAGTTTAAATGAGTTTAAACGCCATCAAGCAAATAAGTCTTTAGCAGAAAAACCGCATTTGCGAACAAGTGAGTTTTATGGACTTATCGGGATTTGGAACTAGGCGACTCATGTATAGAATTTCTTGTTATCGCTTGACACAATGAATTCGCACAACAAATACCGATAAGTTATTATTTTTAACACTTTTAGGTTATCAACTGTATATTTTTTCAGACAAACAATAAAATAAAAATCCCAATCCAATAAAAAAAAAAACTATCGACAGATAAATCGCCTAATTATTTTCGAGCATGAAATATTACCTTTGGATTATTTCGTCTTCAGAAATAATTAACGATTTCGTATAAACGACGATACAGACGATAAGTTGATGTCGATCTGAACGAAATTATCATTACGCGGTCGGACATACGATCGAACTATACAAAAATGTACAGTTACAACAATTGTACAAATGTAACTATATAGTCGTTGTGATGCAAAATCGTTGGTAATAACAACAATCATCATTCACTCGAATTATCGTTCGAGATTAGGTTCGTGCTCTCAATTACAGAGCAAACTTCAATCGTCGTGTAAGCACGTTAAATTCCTCAAATTAAGTACCTACGTTCAAAATGGAAAACATTTCGACAACAAAGAAAACCGGCACGGCTATCATACGCCTTTCTCTATATACGAAAAAAAAAAATCGGTACGCATTTTGTATAATTTAGATTATTTCATGATATTGCAATGTGTACATCTAAATACAAACAACTGATAAATTTAATTAGCTAGGTATGTATGTACATATGTACGTACGATATGCTAATATTTAGTATGTAGTTACAGTTGTGTATATAATGTGTCAATGGCTTAATGATTTAATTGCGATATGTATAATTGTTAATATTTGATACGCGATGCTCTGTGACCTGTGACATTACAGTAACGCTTATTACTGGATATTTTGACATCGTCCTATCTACGAGTTGGGCTTTTTTTTATTGTGGGCGTTATAATGACTTAGGAATAAAACCGTTTCGAATCGATCGTATATGAATATATGTTGAATTGATTTTGGAATTGGAAGAGCGGCATTTGTCAGCGCGTCTTAAGCCACAAAGCGGCCCATTATGCGGCCATCTAATTTTGTTACAAATGACTGGCCAGACCGCATCCATTTCAATTGTCTCGCATTGGCCATCATTATATCTGAATCTGATGATGGCAGCAGTGCACCTTTGTGTCAAGAAGACAAATTCAGGGTTGAAGACCAAACGAATATACCTACCCGCATAAAGAACATTTGAAAATTTTCCTCTGCTAAAGCTTCATTGAGGTGTTTCCTTAATGGAATATGCGTAGGAACACTACAAAGTAGACAATTAAAACACCGTTGATTATTACATTTCATTACAAATAAATAAACATTACATATAAACACAAAACAATGATGCAATTATTGGGCTATATTACGTATGATTGAAAATGCGGAGCAATAATGCCCAATAACAATCGCATATATAGGTACCTATGTATATCTATGTTCTAAGAGTAATTAAATTCACGAAATTGATAAGTAAAATACGCAAACTATAGCGATAATAAATTCAAGAACTTTGAATGTTTCAGCCAATTCAATAACCTTCAGGTCAAACTTCTGCAGGACAACAATTTGTTGTATTTTCTATATTCACACTACATTACCTTAATGCTTAATACAAACCAGACTCTACTGAATTGTATTTCGTGTACCTATACTCTATCCAACTTAAGAACGGCCTTAGCCCGCGCAACTAAAAACAAGGGGGCTGTAGCTGTACGATATTAACGATTTTGGTTTATGTTACAAGAAGCCGAGATGGTGACGAAGCTCATTGGTTTAGACCCAGGTGGCTGCGCAGATCGACTCTAAATCGGATAGCCAGTATACTTAACGTTAACCCTTTTGTATTGTATTCCACCATATATGTAAAATAGTAAACAAAACATAAAATTTTTGAAAACCAGTGGAAAATCGAAATAATCCACGACAAAGCAGTAAGTGCATAGTCAAAAGCGGTTTTTCTAACATAATATGTTATGTACATACATAGTTTTTTTTAAAACTGTTTTAAAGTTATTTCAAGTGATAGTTTATGCAAATTTAGCTTATGTTATATAGGTACTAGTTGCCATTTAAGATTAAAGAACTTTTTACAGATTCGAAATGAAAATGATAAGGTGGGCTGTACATATTAGATAAGATTAATCAGATAAGTCTTAAAAATTTTGTTAATATGTACATGTAATATGTAATACATTTTAGTGTACAACATTTTACGATAGTTCAATTATTCTTTTGATATTTTACGGCCAGCCCTAGAGCTGGTTGAGTGCGATCGGGAGGGAGAGAGTGAGGGAGGGGCGCGCATAAAAAGCAACAATTTTCCATCGCTAAATTGTAACTAAATATTTCATAAAGGTTTCACGTTTAAGCCGTGTAATTTGTGAAGTTTAATATGTATGGAATGGCGGCGCACCAACAAATTACCGATTGTATCTTTTATCTCCACTTCACCTAAATTATAAAAGGGTTTGTGTTGTGCCGTGATACGTTGCGTTTCGTTGTTCGTTCCAATCGAGAATCGTTACACGGCAAATGTCAAACTTTCTACCATGAGCACAATTCAAATATAAAAAACATTACTAATTAACAAAAAAAATACATAAATCGTCGATAAGTTTCACCCATCACGTAGGTAGGTACTATGTATTTATCAAAAATTAAACTCTGCAACTACGAGAATCCCAATAGTAATTCAAAACCGGAAACGAAACAATAGTATTGATGATGATTGCAGAATTGATTCGATTAGAAACGAGTTCAATAAAATTTCGACCGACAGATTTGGAATCGCTATGACGATCATACAATTTAGTATGGGAGCTTTTTTTTTTCAATGGCGGACTATTAAACTCATTTGTGACAATAAAAACGATATAATTGAATACAATAGCAAACGAAAAATAATTTCAATAGTTAAAAATTCCAAAAAAATGTACCCGACACAATCAATCAAAATTATTATTGGTAATATTTTGAGAAATACAATTGGCGCTAACTACACTTTAGTTTGGATGTGTTTTCGTACAATCGCAGTAGATTCTCGTTTTATACATATAGAGCCGACAATAGTTTCACAAAGTTAATAGCACTCTTTATGGTTGTGACTACAAACGAATCCCAATAGGTTAAAGTGCATGTTTTAGATAGACACATTATTACTTTGAATCGCTTTTAGGTATAGGTATATCTGTTGTGTCTGTGTACCTATATTGGTAATGGTTACATTAGATGCACATATGTACATACATACGTACTCGTATGTTTCTGTCATTATCATTTGACGTTTTTCGTGTTCAGGGACAAAAATGTGTACGCAACCGAAGCGTGTTTATAAAGACATTATTGAATTTAATTTCGAATCGGTCGACCATTATTTCGGTAATTATTTCGAACATGTCCCGTCAGCGACAAGTGCCTGGAGTGTCTGTAAAATTACGGAGAAACACGTCCGTCCAGAAGAGAGAGAGAGAGAGAAAAAGAGCAGCTCGGCTTAACACAGGATGTATCAAATCAAAATAATGTTATACCTCTGCGTATCTACCTACGAAAAAAAAGAGGAAAATAGCCCCGCCACTTCTGACAGTAATTGTAGTAGAGCCTGTATCACAACGTCGAAAATTTTCTTATACAACACAAAAAAATATATGTAATACAATTGTACAACGTATGTATGTCCAATTTATAAAAAAAACATGTAACCCGGAATGATCTATTTGTACATATTAAATTAAATATATTAATGTCGTATATGTATCTTAAATTTTATTATCATAATTAAATCACAATGTCCAGGTACCTATTTAATGTGAAATTTATGCGACAATCGTTTTCGTACCGATTCGTGTGTACCGATCTATCACCTGTCCTTTGTGTGGCTAAATTTTACGTTCACACAAAACCGCAAATCGTTTTCGGCTCACAATGAAAACAAATACACGAATATATTCAGATATTGTATTTTATCCGCACGATTGAATTGTTGGCCGAACGATAGAGGATAATTGCAGGGTCGTATTCGATCGAAAAAAAATGTAATTTCGCTTTAAAACGATTTCAATGACTGAAATAGGTATTTACGTTGTTTTTTTTCCGTTAATTTTAAAAGCGATTTACGATGTAACAAAAATTGTAAACGTTTTCGAAAAGAAATAAATACATTCGTAGACGTCATTCAATTACGTCCCATCCTGTTGTAAATTGTTTGCGTGCAGATTGTATTTGTAGAAACGGCCAATTACCATTTAATGGAAATGATGTATACGACATGAAATGCCGGATATCACAAATCTATATTTCCAATGGATATAGGTACATACATAGCGTTCCATCTACCCATCCTTGCAATCGATTCTGCAAGTTTATACGTAACTCATCTGTTTATGTTTGAATTTAAATATTAGTTTTCAGTCAAAAGATTTTAATTAATTTTAAGATAAACAGCGAAACCGTGTAATCAATAGTCCTTTCAAGCCAACTTTGTGTCCCTTTCATTTCAAGCATCATCCCCAGAGGCAAACTTTTCGCTACCGTCAAAATTAAATATCTCACCTTCGCTAGGGGCGTTTATACAACAGTACAGCGTTGCTTCGAATACAAATTTTATATTATTTATTACTTTTAAAAATAATACACATTAAAAACGAAAAAAATTAGCTTTATAATTACTAGATCTACTCACATAAAAAAAATGATAAAATTCAATTGTAGTAGACATTGCAAGCAACATACATATGTCAACACGTCAAAATAACATTCCACAAACATATCCAAAAGAAGAATAAACCTAAGCTCCAACACACAAGTCCAAAAACCTACTGAAAATTCAAAATGTTGACCTACATATATGTAACTACCTACCTACTCAGTTCAAATTTAGAAACACCCTATTAGCTATTGACCGATTTAGAATCGACTGCGCATACCTACTACCTGGGTCTTAACTAACGAGCTTCGTCACCATCTCGACTTTTGGAATAAAAATTAACGATAACCAACCAAAGTCGTAAATCTCGGACCCTCTTAGTTGCGCGAGAATGAGGTGCTTCTCAAGTTGGACAGAGTATATTGCTTATGTGCATCCCAAGCTTAAAGTAACAATGTGATCAATATTTGGATATAAAATGAGAAATTGGGGGGAAAAATCAAGTAAGACAACAATTTCAAGTGGCCGCGGCCACCTTCCAGGCATCTGTCAAATTTTATACAAAAAAAAACGACCAAGAATTCAACAGATGCATGGAAAACGGGCGCGGCCATAACAGCCAAGTTGGCCAGACTGCAGCCACTTGCAAAACCAAACCTTTACAGTTCAATGATCCAAGTGTCCGTCGCACTGTCGCAACAATTGAAATTGGAAATTCAACAGTTGGTGTCAGTGCTTATCGTTTGTCAAAGTGACATTTACTAGTATGGTGCATAGTCACTATACTAGTAAATATCAGGTATATCTGATACCTACTTAGCAATTGGCAGTAATTATCGGGATGGTATTCAGCGATTTTAGTATAAAATCTGGCCATAGTGATAAATTGGGGCAACCTATCATGTCACTATGGTATAATAATTTAGAAATAAAATAAAATTAAATACGTAAAATAAAAGAAGAACTATTAAAGTAAACTAAAAATATTTTTAACACCTTTAAAAATTACGCGAAAGAAATTAATATGCCTTTACACAAGATATCAGCAATAATTACTGATGGTGCTCCAGCAATGGTGGGCTGCAATAATGAATTCATTTGCCATTGCAAGAGAGATGAATCCTTTACGTACTTTAAGTATTATCATTGTATTATTTATTAATCAAGAAGCATTATGTGCCACTATTATCCAAAATCTTAAATGCACCCGTTACCGCAATAAGGCTAAGAACCTCTGTCATAGTGCAATGGAGTGTAGGCTTTGTCTCCGTATGGTATTGTTTTCGACCAACATCTATGACGATACAAATTTGATACTAGATCGTATTCAAAGCTGCTGTCACATCAAGCCTACAAGCATATATATACCTACGTAGAATAACATACATATGTATGTAGATGGGCCTTAGCGCCCGGCCAAAACGACCAGTGCACACAAAACGACCAGTGCACTGCTAAGCGAGTAGAGCAGTGTTGAAAAAAAAGGCCACTTCTTTGTTATTTGAGTCTGTCCATTCATCCCTACTCTTGGTAACTCGGTAACATGGTACTCATGTATTCCATATCTATGCCTACAAGTCATCAGTTCGTCAAAACATTATTATAATCTGTATTTTTCTCGCAGGTGAAAAAATACCAGACGAAAAAAAAAAAAAAAAACGATTACAAGTATTCAAGGAAATTCCACCGATGAAAGAAAGCACATACTTTCAAACGGTTGCATGCAAACTCGTATACGGTGCATACATTTTCCGGAAAAGTTGGCACTGCAAGTGAAATATGTACATACGTAGGTACGGAAATGTATGTATATTTTTAAGCGGACGAGCGAATTTCGCGCGTTTTCTTTTTTATTTAAAAAAATAATCACATTAATTTCAGGCGACTTAATCTCGCTTGGGCGCTCAAAGGTGGAATTGAATGAACGGCCCCCGCCAGCCTGAAAATTAATAGCGGCACTGGGGGTGAGAGAAGGACGATCGCAGGCTGTCTCGACAGCCAATTAGAGAGCGTTTCGCTCGTAGAGGGGCGTGGCTTCGTCGCCATTGGTCGACGGGTCGCTGCCATGGCAACGCTCGGTTCACCCCCCACCCTCGCACGTGCTGCTGTCAACTCCGCTCTGATTACAAGTCAGGATTTGAATGTGCGCAATTTGTTAGCCTGAACGCTCGAGATTTGGCACTCCGCCGCCGGAGAACTACTGCTGCTTTTTTTTTTTTCTCCCCGCACGCTGCCAACATTTTTGATATTTAATTTTCGCGGCGGAACCTTTCCGAATTTGCAAAACACGACGTTGAACATATGATATGATAAATATTGTATGATAGTGTATGAAGTAATGTCGCGATCAGAGCTTAATTAAGCTTTGTAATGAATAATCTAATAAAAATCTACTAGTCGTCATCCTATGACAGTAGGTGTATGGTGTACCGTTGATTGAATGGCTGTATGGCCATACAATTGCTTTCGTTTACGAACCAGCTTTGACAGGTGGCGGCTTGTTGCCAACACCGAGTTTATAATAACAGAACACACAGCCCATATCTAGTATGTCAGCACGTGAAACGATTGTATAGTGTAGCGTTGATTGGATGGGTGTATGGGTATAAAATCGCGCATGTTAACTCGAACCAGCTTTGACAGATAGTGGCTTGTTGCCGACACATCGCTGAAGAAATTATTTTTGTTATGTTGGTAATGCTAGCGTGAGCGCAACGACCCAGGGAGGCAAGTAGACGCTTACGCTAATATACCTATGTACATATGTATGTATGTAGGTACATAAATAAAACGTATATAAATAAAAATCATATGCCCCTGAAGTGAATTATGCGATTTTCCAGGAAATGTCTTTATAAAATAATATTTTCTGTATATATTCTGCCCAACTTAAGTATTGACAGATTATGTTGGTCAATGCCAGCGTGACCGCAACGATCCAGGCAGGCAAGCAGGCGGACGCTTACGCTAATATAAATAGTGATAGAGATGAATTTTTTTGTGCATAATTGGGTTAGTTTAGTATTCAAGTATTATATTTTTAGCCCTCCTCGAAGTGAAGTAGATTAATTTAATGAAATAATTCAAATTAGAGCTAAAATTGTGATCAGATGAGGTAGATTTTTTTCTCGCTGTCTATTAGGTATCCTATTTATCAACTTATATATGTACCTACCATATGTTTATCCCTTTTGTTATCAAATTATGTTATTTCTTATTCTTGGCACGGCGTATTTCCGTTATTGATTTCAGGAGACAGTTCTACGATGAACATTTTTACTGTTTGTTTATAGTGTGAATTTTTCTGTGAGAGTATTCCAACAATGAAGAATTAAGAATACGAGCATGTAAAGAATTTTCTTTACCTTCAAAGTAAATATTTTTTTATTTAAACTTACGGACAGGTACCTACGTGGATGATTGCTATTTTTACTTAGAATGTTATTTATGCACCAAAACCATAGGATACATTTTATTTTATTTATTTATTTAAGATAGCTTAAGACAACAAACTAGCTAATTACAACAAACAGTAACCTAAAGCTAAAATTAAACTTAATTTGAGGTGCTGTTTTAAGACTGCCAGGAATCTATCACTTTTGTTTACATTTCATATTCAACAATAGGTACCTACCCCTGTACAAGATACTCCTAGATCTACTTAATTGTAAATTTTTAAATATTAACTTATTCTAGTATTATGAGATTATGACTATGTATATTATATCCCCTTATTAAAACAAATTGGTAATACATTATTATCTAACATAAAAATATATACTCACGCGCACACTTTTAAGGTTTCATTCAACATATGTACGTACATAGGTACCTATATCTTATACTATTTAATTCATTAACATTTAAAATACTCCGCAATCAAGTATTAGGTATATTTAAAGAATTAGGCTGATATGCCACTTCACCAACACTCGATTTTTTTGAATTTCGACTACCAAATAGATGGCACATTTCACACTGTCATTGGTATCTAAAAATTTCTTGGAAATCAAAGGTTCGCAGTACAAATCGACACCAAATCCCTTTTCGACCTTTTTTTTTTGCGTTGTCCTACTCGAATGCAATTGTTTCGAGAATGCGTGCTATGTGATAGATGTTTTTTCGGACCCATTTTTTATAAACAAAATGGTTTCGAAAACGATGATAATTAGTCGAAAATCGTTTTTTTTACACTACATAGAGTAGTTTTCGAATAGCTTCGTAGCCCTCTTTTTTTTGTATGAAGATGAGCAGGTGGCTGGTGACTTTAAAAATGGTGCAATGTAATACGATGCTGGCCACCGTCAAAAAAAAATTGGATGTTGGTGGTGTGGCCAAGTGTAATAATCAGCCTTAAGGTTTTCGTAGACTAGTCCAATGCTCGAGTATTGTACGATATAAAATGTATCAAAAGGCAAAATTTGATGGATCGTTTTCACCGTGTCCAAAATTAACAAGCGATATTTGTACGACGAAAATGGCGACATTGAGCTAGAAAATTAAATGAAAAAATAAAGTGGCGGTCGTTCGCACGACGAAAGGTAATCGCACCTATCCTTTTTGTTAGCGCAACAGCCTTTTTGGCGGCGTTGATTGTGGCGATAGGCGGTTCCAAAATCGAGACAAGCGGGTAGAGGGGGGGTCCATGGGATGAACGGGGGCGGAGTTGTCGACTCTGCATTCCGAGGGGGAGGGGAGCAATTCGTGGAGAGAGAGAAGGGGAGGGATTGCGAGCCCCGCGATCGCCAGTTGACAGCAGCTGGCCGAACGAGACTCATTCGAGTAGCGCGCTACCCTGTACAACACATACTATACACTACTGTCACACAACACCTTTTTTTTGTTTTTCCACACGGATGTCGTGTCGTGTCGTGTAAAAGTTACATAGCCATGGTGCAACGACGTCGCGCTTGAGTTCAATCTCCCGTCACTGTCAACATGTCTTCCCTGCATTCGGACGAGGACCAGGAAGAGATCAACGTGGACACGGACAGTAGACTATCGGCAGGGTGCGACCAGTCGGATAGGGAATCGGATCGGGAGCGTTCCGAATCGTACAGCCCTCGAATGAGACACGATGGACATTCCATGTCGCCGGATTTGCACAGGAATCACCTGTCCAGTTCGCAGACGCATCCCACGCAGATTTCGCTACCTTTCAGCATTTCCAGACTCTTGGGAAAGTCGTTCGACGACGAGAAGGCGCTCGTCAGTGCGGCTAGACGCGGCGTGAACGAACTAATCGACAGGATACACAGGAGAGACTCGAACGAGGATACTACCGACGAGGAGGGAAGGTTGAGGAGTGACAACGACAATGATAACGAGTCGGATAGTGCTAGAGAGGAATACAGGAGGGTCAGGTTTAGTGTGGACAATGAGGTTGATCCGGATAGGGCCAGGGAAGAATATAGAAAGTTGAGAGAGAGCGCCGGTGGTTGTTTGAGTGTGAACTCTGGAGGTGGGAACTTGGGTTATGGTATAGGAGGAGTTGGACTAGGTGGTGGTGTGTTGCGTGTGCCAGCTCAGCGAGCTTTGGGAGCTTTGGGAGGATTAGGAGCTTTGGGTCCTTTGGGACCTTTACCTTGGGGTTTGCCAATGGATCCGCGCCATGCCGCAGCCGCCGCTTTCGCTCATCACGTCGTCAAGGATCGACTGAACGGTAAAAAAATATTCAATTTTACTTTATATGTACTATGCTTGTAAGTTCAAAATTAAGTTTATTAATAGTTTTGTGTTGGATTGGTGGTTATTGTTTCACCGAATGAATGTAATCCTGGATGGGCAATACCAATTTTTGTTTCAATAAACAAAAATCAAATTGTACAGTTTGAAGGTTTGGTGAAGGTGAGGGATAAATTCTAATGAGAATCTTGTGGGATCGATGGTGTTGAAAAACTGAAGAAAATTAATCGCGTATGCTTGTAATATTGTAATAATTATTCATACATACAAATTAAAAGTGTATGCATATTTCTCCGTCGGGTATGTCAAAAAGGATAGGTACGTGTCGTATTACATATAACAAACTGAAAGAAAATATAATTCTGTAATTTAATGGTTGTACCATCAGATATAAAAATGCTGCTCAACGTTTAGGTAATTGTTTTATAATTTCAGTTCTCGTACAAAAAGTTAAAAATATTATGTATAGGTAGGTTGGTAATTACATACGAAATAAATTGATTCGATCAAAGCTCAAAAAAAAATAATTTTTTTGATAAAAAAAAGTTACGAGCGGGAACAATGACGATGTAATCAAATTTAATGACGGGAATCTGTTTACGGTCGTGATTGCTATTGTATGGTGTAATCAATAGTTTAGAACGATTCCGATAATATGCAATTGATGATTTATGCTTAGGTACAACGTTTTGAAATTATACTATTACACGGCCGAATTGCCCAATAGTAGATCTCTATTTATGTAGTTATACTTCGCGAGTTTATTTCAAAATATTATGTCACGTTTTAAGAAATGACGTTTTAAACATTTAAATTTGATGTCATCCTTTTATTACATTTCCATTCACATTAAACCTTTTGCTTTTTTTTTTTATTATATACGTACATATTTCAGAGCATGAGCTATAACAGTCAATTAGGATCGGTTTTAAACTGTTCACCAAACCCTGACCTTTAAAGATCGACTTTTAAATTATCAATTGGTATACTATGCATGTTATTATACGTCTATTGAATGTGTAAAAGGTCACCAGCGTGATCAAAAAAGCCTTTTAGCCGTTTACACTCTTGTGTATAAATAAATCGCAATTTTCTTTGGAGAATGAAGTCAAAATAACTTTCATTTACGACGCGTCCTATCGGTTACGGTTATACGCACAGTTGATGGGGGTGGGAGAGGGTGGATGGGAGTTAAGGGGTTGGTGGGAGATTCAAACGGTGAGGGTTGGTACCACTTTTGAACCACATACCGCCGGCAGTTTAGGGGGACCCATGTGGCTTAATATTTTTTTATGTTGTCGGGAGTCTGGAGTGGGTGTTAACGTGATGAGAACCACCACCCATCTCTTTTTGCACGGACGGACGGATGGATGAATCGATAAAAAGCAAGCGTGCTTACTCTACCTTGCATCGTCAAATGATAATTTTTTTTATGACTTTATTATAATTTTAGTGGAACTAGCAAAAATGTTAAAATTTTTGTATTCCGTGTACCACTTTTTACATACATTTTATCTGTCCGTTAAACGAACGCCGACGTATGGAAACCAATCAACTTTAATTTTATAAATTATTTCAATTGGTTTTTTTTTTTTATTTAAGCTTATTCGTATCCGTTTTGTGCAATATTTATTCGGTAGGAAAAGGTCTATCTTTCATACGAGTAGATTAGAGATTTAAATTTGAAATTACTACTACACTATACTCTGTCCAACTTAAGATACATCCTACATAGTCTGACTGATTTAGAATCGATCTGCGCAGACTACCTGGGTATAAACCAATGAGCTTCGTCACCATCTCGGCTTCTTGGAATAAACATCAACCATAACCAACCAAAGTCGTAAATTTCGGACAACCAAAACTCTATTTTTTTTTAGTTACGCGAAAACAAGGTGCTTCTTAAGTTGAAGATTAGATGTTAAGAGTAAGTAAGATGTAGTAAAAGTATAGATATAATTATAGCTTAATTTTTTTCGTGAGTATTACACGTTGAAAATCGATGGGTGTTTTTCTTTGTATTGAAATATGAGTGGGTTAAAAATTTCGGCTACTATGAGTTATGAGAAATATGTATATAATGATTAAAATTTTAATGAAAATTTTTGATTATAGATACACACATTCTTTACATTGTAATTCATCACACAATGGAGACAAATCGAAACTGAAAGCTTTTAAATTTATAATAAAGTGGTTTCCGCCGTGCTACAAAAAAAAATGTGACACGCTCTTTGTTCAAAATGTAAATATAAAGAAATGCTTATTCATATTGCGAAATTTGATATGCATCGTAGCCGGGACTATTATGTCAAAAATTTTCATTTGTCACGTCAGTAAAAAAAATAAACAAGCACGTGACAAATGAAAGTTTACGCGCGGCTATCGATTCGTACGTTTTTTGTCGGGTTATAAAATAAAACGACGTATAAAATAAAATTTGTACAACGAGCTCATTTACATACATACTCTTTACCTTCGGTATACACACGTTGGCGGTAGCGAAGAGAGCGGATCTCATATCTCGTCGGGATGAAAAGCTTTCGCGCTAGGTTTTATTTTTCCCGGGTAAGTTTCCCGTGGGAGCGAGCTCGGGTTTTTCTCGGGAAAACCGCGGAGAACGCACGTGCGTGTATTTAGGCGAGCTGCGGCACTCGCAGACGGCCAAAATAACAGCGGTTTTATTTGCAAGGCGAGTTAGACCCCAATCCCACCTACCTTCGAACCCAGCCTCCATTTTTCCGACCCCATTTTCCTCCCCGATTCCGACAAAATACGCGCGAAACCCCGCAGGAATACAGCGCCGTGCAATATTCAAAGAAAATCGCGTTTCATTTATGGACTCGGCAAAATGGCGGCCGACCTAACCAAAGAAATACGTAAATTAATATGCATAAATATTCATCGTTTCGTTTTAAAATTTACATGTAAATTGTATGCGCGGGTAATACACATGTCTACGTTTATGGTTATTGAAAATTATACAATGCAATGTGCGAGTGTTGCTCCATAACCATAACACAAATTTTTTTCACCACAAAGCCAAGGATAATTGTTTCAAAGCGTTTCATAGAATTGATTGTATGTATAGGAATCATACCGTTTTAATTCTGTATAAATATTTAAAATTTTCTAGGTCTGTAATCAAGAAATACTTAGTATGCATATAGGTTGTTTTCATTCAAATTTAGTAGGTATCTACTTTTTGTATCATTGAGTATAATGCTGCGTCCACACCGACGAACCGAACAGCCAACGACGAAAGGCGTTTTATGAACGTCCGGACAATGGAAACCCTTCATCGTTCGCTGTACGGTTCGTCGGTGTGGACGCAGCATTACGATTTACAGGTTTTTCAAAACCAAACAGACAATCATAAAAATTGTGTGAGATTTTTAAATGATAGTAATAAGAGTGCTTACATCGAATTGTAATACAGACTTAGTATTATTAAAAAAATTTATTTTTATGTCACTTTAAGTCACGTGATATTAATTGTCTTTTTAATTAGTTCAAATCATATGTTTATATTTACATATGCATATTTTACTTTTTATTTAGATATTTAGCTCGGAAGCTATGTAATTGAAAAATAATAATTGAAATGTAAAGCTAAAAAGTACACTTATCTATTAGCATTTGTACAGATGTGTTGTTTTAAGGCTGTCAGGAATCTGTCTACTTGGTTAATTTTTTTTAAACATTCTGGCAGCCCATCGTAATCAACAGCACCTCTGTACAGGATACTTCTTTTAGATGCAATTAATTTTAAATTCTTGTCTATTAGTTAATTGTTACCCCTAGTATTATGATTATGTATATTCTATCACCTCATTAAATACTTATCGAATTACTTTGGTAACAAATTCTTATCTAACCGAAATGCAGTTAGATAAATTTAGTAGGAAAATCGTGGAAAAGTAGGAAATTGCCAATGATTTTCAGCATTTTGTTAATGTACAGAGATGCGGCTATAATATTGAGTGAAGAAGGCGTTATAGATTGGAGTCGGGTTCGAGGTTTTGAACCGCAAACAGTCGGCAATGTCGTAAAGCAAATCCGGCCCGTCCAATAAACGCTTCCAAGTTTGATATTGCTCCCAAACTCCAAAGTACTTCCACACCGTCAGACATTTATTATGCAAGAGCAGGAGCTACACAAAGACGAGGGTGGAGGTTGAGGAGGGGTGGCTGAGAACGCCATACAATTTTATATTTTATGATAATCTATAAAAGGCTCTATTCTACGGGCGTGAACAAAAAAAAACCGAAACAGCAACAGCGGAACTCTGAGTGTGCACTCGAAGCGAAATCATAATTGAAATATTAAAAATTGATTATTAATATGATCGCCGCTGTCGAATTTTTCCGAAAAGGGTTTGCAAAGATCCCTTTTGCCGCCGTAGGTTTATATATAGATATATATGTACTTATATTGGGGGGCGGAAACTTTATAAACCGCCCTGTCGTTTCGTATTAAGCAAATCGAAAAGTATGCTAGCCAAGCGGGCCAAACCCAGGAAACCCGGGGAACTTGGCCAGAAATCACTTAAGGATATTTTACGTTCCCTCGTTCTTGCGAAACGTTTTCATATTTCAAAACGCCTTATGAAAAGTATTTCTATCATACAGTGTTTCTTAATATTTATTATTTTATTTAAATCTATCAGATTATAAATAAATTACAATAGTCTACAAAGTATGTATGTAGTTTAGAATGCAGTGAAAATTATCAGAAACACTCTGAAAACCAACTAGTAGTTAAAACGTTATTGATTCAAAATTATATTTTGTCAATTGCTTATAAATATCGATGGGTTAGTGCACAGATATTGTATGACCAGTTTTGTTTTAAAATATTTTAAGTGACATACATCTCTTTTGCATGAAAACTATGGACGGAATGGACATATTATATATGTATTTGAATAATGCAATATCTTCTCAAATATACTATTTGGACATACAATACTTTTTAAACACGAAGGTTTGATGCAGAGGGACGTTTTGTGTATGATAATTATTTTTTTTTTAAAACTGGACATACAATATCTGTGCACTAACCCATTGTTATATACATACATATGTATTGTGTTTACTAATAAAATCTTCATTTTTTAAATTAAACTTTAAAAAGTTTAATATGTTTAAATGATAGTGATATATTACACTTTTTAATTGCATGAAGAGTATTAAACGCATAAAGATGTATAAGAAATGTTTATTAATAGCCAAAATCAAAATTTGTATGTAAAATCTAAAATGAATAAAACTTATGTCGAAGATTTAAATTGAAAATAAAACATTTGAGAACGTTCACCACGCGTAAATACATCACAGATATTGAAAAGCATAAACCGAAGAGGAAAAGAGCATCATCCGGCGGTTTTCCCGAACCATTCAATATTGGCGCTAGTGGAAAATTTTTCAGTGAAAACGCTCTTTTTAATAATTCGCTCACAACTCGACACGAAAGTACAATATTAGGTACGCTTAACAATTTTTAATTTGCACTAGAAACTTAAGTGGGCACACACGAAAGTTTCAGACGACGCCGACGCGCAATTTAGATAAATCGCATCGATTGCGCAGACAATGTACGAATTTATCTGGCGGCAACAATAAATAATTGCAGACAATGAATTAATGCCACGAACACACAATACTGTCGTTTCTAAAACTGAGCAATTAACATAGTGGGAAATGTATAGCACCGTTAAAACTTGTGAATAAGATATAAAGGTATTCTTTAAATTTCACCTCACTTTTCTATATTAAAATGTGCCTTTCAGCGAACGAGTGCACCGAGTTAATGCACAATGTAGTATGCAGTTTGCGTTTCCGAGAGTTTCACACCATTATGTTGATGGTAAACTGCACATAAGGCTCACTATTTTGTATGCTCGGTTTTCTTTTCATCGTGAAAATCTTTCACACTACTTCTGTTTATATAATACAAGGGATGGAAATAATAATACAATATCAAATCACGTAGAACTATATTCACGCGAGTGATAAACAAACCTGTGAAAATCTTTAGATAGTTTTCATTGCATGCAATTAATTTTTTAATACCAATCTGCACCGCATCCTTGGAAGAGCAAGTCTCATCTCACCCCTCCAGGTATCCACATATAAATAATTCCCACTTCGGGGACCACCAGGCACACAACAGGGGTCGTCGATGGGGGTGAACCATTTGTTTATGTGTGTCTGGAAAAAAATAAGCATCGATGAATAAAAAACTTTCATTGTTACATCGCCGTCGTATTGGTAATTTTTAATGAATATGTTATCAGACAAATTTTATTTTTAATCTCGTGTAAGGTACTGAATACACGTGTGCGAGTTTAGGAAACTGTGAGTACCTACCTACCATAAAAGGAACAAAGCCCCGTGCAAAAGTGCGGCCATGAATCATTTTGAAGTTAATCTTATTACGCGCGTAGGTGGGCCCCTCCCTGCCACATTAATACAAATGCTTTTGCTTCTGAACAACCCCCTACCCCCTCCATTCCCCGTGTTCAACTACCCTCTTTTGCACGAGATGAAGACACCAGGTTCACGTACCCCCTCGTATTTTATATGTAGAAAAAAAAAAGAAAAATACTCTCAGCGGCTAAGATATGATTTAATCAAAATACATAATAAACACGCTTGAAGTATATGTATGATAGAAAAAAAATTAGTTACCACTGAATTAATATAGATTAATGTGTTTATAATGTACTGAAGTCACTTTTCAGCATTTTACAGTTTAACAAATAATTACCATTTAACACATTTGGTTCTAATGTTCAATTCAAATAGATTTTTATAATTTATAGACTGCGATTTGTTTCTGTTCCTATACTCTCTCCATCCAACTTAAGAAGGCTGTGGCTGTCCGAGATTTACGATTACGACTTTGGTTGGTTATCGTTAATGTTAATGTCCAAGACGCCGAGATGGTGACGAGCCTCATTGGTTCAGACCCAAGTAGTCTGCGCAGATTGATTCTAAATCGGTCAAGACTAGGGTTCTTCTTAAGTTAAATAGAATACAGTACTAGTAAATTGCCCGTTGATGATCAACGAGTCTTAATTATTGACGTATTATAGTATGAGTGAGTTAATTGCGGTAACTATAAGTTTCAGGAAAAAAAATTATGTTACTAAGTATATGTAATAGCGCAAGGGTCTGCCTGGCTGGCAGACACACACAGGATATTTCTTTAGTTGGATAGAGATCTATCTATTAGCTGATTAGTACTTATACCGAGGTGTTGCCTTTTTAAACGGAAAGCTTTATTTTCGACTTTTTAAAGTTATAATGCGGTATTTGGAAATATTGCGATATGCGATAATAGAAAATACGGTATAAAAAACAATTTTGAAGATTGTTTTATATATACATAGATATGTATATTACTTTTACATACTATTAAATAACCGATAGAAAATATTGAATATTGTCGCATTATTGCCGATTTAAAATTTTCCAAATTTAGAAAGCATCATCGTAGGAACGTTCTCGCGTGGAAAATAATGTCCGCATTTCACGTGCGCTTAATTGTGAGATTCTTTATAACGTTAAACGAAATTTATAAATTGAACGAACGTGTCTGAAAGACTCGAGTTAAGTTTAATTGCACTTTTCGCCTTTGTGATTGGACGAGAGTGCGCTCAGACGAACGGAAAATGGGGACGGCCGAGAGGAAAAGTCGGAAAAATGGCCGTGTTCTCGGCCCCGCAGATTCTCAAGCGTTCGAAATTCAAACGAAAAAACATTCAAACTGACGCGAATTTTCACCTCAATTACAAATTTTAACGTTTCGCGCGCAATTGCCTTTGTGCGATTCGATAATTGAACATACACCGTGTTTCGTCTGCTGTTTTAATTTCAGTCGAACACAAAGCGCAATCTGCGCGCGCATCGCAATTATAAACGAATCAAATTATCAAACAACATTCGCGGTTTGAATTAGCGTTCCTCTTTTGAATTTTCGACGGGTATAATTGGACGTTTTTGAATTGATACGTTGCCGTGCGGCTTATATTCGTTTCGATATTAAGTTGAAACTCCTTAATTTGACTTTTAAACGATGACGCTAACGTTCGATACACACTAGTAACTAATTATACCGCTAACCGAATAAGGTGACGCGAACGAGATTAATGTTTTACACAATATGCACTTAAAATCGTTGCGGCAAACGTAATTCTTGACTTATCGGTCGTCAATCGTAACAGTCGGAATACTATTTGAGCAATTAGACGGTAAATTTTCCACCATTAAAACAAAATTTGCATACCGTGTTCCTTTTAACGGCCTAGTAGTGATTTAGTTTATATTGAGCGAGGCTAATCTGCGATTGGAGTTCGTAGTTGGTTTGTTGCATGTAATTATTTAGGGTTGTAAATATTTATAGACGTACATAAGTGAAACCTTAAAAGTGTGCACATGAGTATATATTATTTTTAAGTTAGATAAGAATGTAATTATCAATTTGTTTCAATAAGGGGATATAATATACATAGTCATAATATTAGGGGTAAGAATAAGCTAATAGTTAAATATTTAAAATTAAGTAGATCTAGGACATTGGACTGCCAGAAGACTCTGTAACAACACCTCTGTACAAGTGCTGATAGATAATTAAGTTTATTTTGTAATTTAGCTTTAAGTTAATTTTTTGTTTATAATAGCTTTTCAAACTATTTTTATTAAATAAACAAATCACTAAAAATGGAAATTGTTTTGAATTCATTGAGACAGTAAACTCACACACTATGCATAAAGTGCACATTTATTAGGTGCTTTTCTTCGTTTGTCTCCATTTACACAACAATTTCTCGGGCTTTGTTTAACGAACAATAATGTACATTACTGTAAACTCTTCTTACGGGGTAAAATGAGCAAATAGCGTTTTATACAAATACGCAAACCATTTGTAATGTACATATGTATGTATGTAGTGTTGTATTGCGCCGAATTGATTCGAAATTCAGTGTTCTCTTTCGGGTTTGCTTATCCGCGATTAATAATGTACAAATTAGCTTTTTGCCTCCATTTAAACGCATTAAGTTACTTTTTTGTTTGTAATTAGCTTTATAAGCTATTTTAATTAAATAAATGAATAGAAAACTTGGAAATTTGAGAATCTGTGTATGCTGTGAAAGCGAGCAGACGAGTCGGTGTAAATTGAAACAGTGTTAAATTAGGGAGCTCTCCCCGTCTGTGTCTCTCTTCTCGCGCAGATGTAATAATGCGATAGGACGGGTAGATAAGTTCATTGAAGATTCATCCGTGGGATGGGTACTGGGTGGTGGCAGGAGGAAAATGGAGGAGAGGAGGGGTCTCCTTGGTAAAAACCGGCTCTTTTTACGACCGGAAACGGAAACGCGAACGGGGCAAAACTCTGAAAACGCGCGTCAGCGTTGAGTGATGCTCGCAATCGGGGCACGCAAGCGCCATATTTATAAGCGGCCGGGTAATTTGTTTCCGGCTCCGGTAGAACAAAAAAAAAAAATGTATGAAAGCGCGCTCAAATTAGACGATCAATTGTTAAACAAGACGCTCCCCGTCTAAAAATTACCAAAAACGAAATAAAAAAAAAAAAACGCTCGCAAAGCGCAGTAAATTAGTCTCGAACAGTTTGAATGGTAAATCAACTCGCGTAATCAAAATAAACGAATTTAAAATTAGCCGAAATGCGCTGGGTGGGGTTGCCGCAAATTCATCCCCACAAATTTCCCATTTCCTCGGTTGAATCCCCCCCCCACTTCCCCCTATTTCCTTTCCGTCGGGCGAAAGGGGTTAAAATTATCCGCGCTCGTTTCGCTAATAGTCTAGTCGTTATTCATAAAGTGGGGTTATTGTGATCAGCGGTCTGCGTCATATCCGACAACCCCTTTTCGCCCAACGCCGCCACTGCAGGGTTACTCAGTTAATTTTAGGGGCTAATAAGGGAAAATTTTCATCGTCGGGCAATTATTTCGTTAATGGAAATCAATTTTATGATAAATATTCATATCTGCTATACTAGAGATGGAAAAGTTAGGAAAGAAATTGGAAAAATATTATACACATGTATATGTACATACATATGTATGTATGTACATTAGGATGGAGCGACATTGCAAAAAAATAAAATCGGCATTGTAATACATATGTATGTACCAAAAGTTTCGTTGTATCATCTGTATTCTTGTAAAAATACTGAAAAAAATCTGTAAATATGTCTTCAAGCCTCTACCTGAAGGCGAAAAATGAAAAGTTGTGTATTAATTTCGGAATCTGAACACAGAATACAAAATTTTAGATAACATGATTATAAAATTACCCTAACTTTGTTGAATATTATAAGTGCTTTTTTGTGAAAATCTAATTTATTTACGTATTCCTTGAACTATTCAAATAAGTGTGAATTTGTGAGCGCGGTGGAGGGAGGCATACGAGTACATATAGTAAAAATAAATATAAATTTTCCGATTAAAATTGCTATTTATAGAGATTGGAAACAATCAATTGGAAATTTTCATACAAGTATTAAGATCAAAGTACTGGTAGAGACCAGAAAAACTTTTTAATTAAGCAGATTTTTTTGGACAGAAGAGGTATGATGTAGAGCCAACTTTTTATAACTATGTATTTCAAAACGATTATCCCAAAAAAAATAAAGTTTCATACATCGACGCTCCACCCTAATGTACATACATATGTACATAATGTAGATGAGCCAGTTGTTTTATGTAAAATGGATCAAAAATTATAGTTTAACCAGAATGTCTCATTGATGAAAATCGATTGAATTACTCTTTGGTTCGTATAAAAAAACAATATATTTATAACGTATCCAGGCGATGGCTTAGTGGTTAGAGCGCTAGTCTCTCGAGTGAAGGTCCATGGTTTGATCCCTGTACGTTGAAATGATTTATTTATGTATTTATGATCGTCATTGGTAAGATCTGGATTCCACACCCAGATCTGTCGTCTCCTGTTAGATTTTTTCAATTTATCTAACTTTTTTGGAGATATGTAGTTCCACTGAAATTGGCACCACCTATCCATTGATCCTATTCGTATATCTTTGTGATCAGCTGGTTGAGTGATCAATAAAATGAGTTTGACGCCACACTCGTGGAATAATGCTATCGATTATATTCGGGTATTGTCTCTGAAATACTTTTTAACTGTTTGAGTAGGTATGCACCCCCGTGGGCAGTGATGGCCACATAATGACCCTGTAATTTGGATCACGTGAGAGGGTCGTTAGGGGTGGCAAGCGCCCAATGGCTAGTCGCCGTTTAATGCTCCCACTTCCACCCCCTCCCATTTTGGTATCATTACCCTCACGTGTGATGCCTAAACTACCCCCCAATGTCTTAAAAGTACATTAAAAATAAGTTGGCCAAATATGTTCCACGCAAAGAGGGCAAAATTTGAATAGTTTTTGAAGATTGAACATACAATTTCAAGGTTTAATAGACCGATGAATGATTCAAGCTTTTGAATCGAATATGTGCTGTCGATTTCGATAGTTTATAGTAGTGTTTAAATTTAACGAAACTGAAAATTTATTTCAAGGTAAAAGTGTGTACCTAGATAGTGACGCTCGAATTTTTTTTGCACTTTTCAATTTTCAAACGGTGCCATTTTTAATACATATATTTTTTTGTTTACCTACGTTTTATCAGGGCTAACAGGTAAAAGTAAATTGACTCAATTTAAAACACAGCCGGTAACAAATTTAAACTATTTAGTTTCCAATGATGTGTAATTGTATCGTCGGAAAAACGAACAGACCAAATCAATACAACAGTTTTGTCAAAATCAGACAAAAATACACGTCGAACAATAAGTAAGAGAGCACTGTTCAATTTTGCTTCGTTTAATCATAACAGCTCACACTAATTTCGTAGATTTAATACGAAACTCAACTTAAAAAGCTCATAAGTTTGATTGCTTATTAAGTTTCCGCTTTACTCGCCCCATTCAAGCACCCGTACTATGTTTTTCATTATTTTCTAGATTTATCAACGTATGTATTATACACTAATAAACAGAAAAAAAATCACCACTTTTGAAATGCATAGCGTGTATTCTCGAATAATGTTATCGAAATCAATTTCGTTACATACGAACGTATTATTTTAATCTAACAATACCATCTCGTTTCGTATCGCACGTTAATACAAACGACGACCGTAAAAGGCAACTTCTTCGTACGATGATTATCACACGGCCGAAATGAACGTCGAATTGTACATAATAATACAAAAAAATAATAGCACACACATAAATGTTCATTCGCCTCTTCGTGATAATCGCGATATACCCCCTTCCAAACACACACACACATAAAGCATGGAAAATTTGGAAGGAAATTAAAGTCGCTATCGTAATTGAGTTTTTAATACATTAAATTGTTCAATTGTTCGGGGCATTGGGCGGTTTAATGGCAGTTGCCTAATGGCTTCCTTCTCGTAATGAAAATAACATAAACACACACACGTATGTATGTACGTGTGTGCACGTGTAATACAACGTAAATTCAATCTCATAATTTGATCTTATCAGCGCGTAATGGCGGCCGCCTCGATCCCTCCGACGAGGAATGAAATAAAAATATCTAATTGCGCTATAACAAAATGGCCACTTGTTTCACAAAATGGCGCCGCGGTTCACCGAGACCGCAGACAATTGAGATTGCGATGAGCAGCGGGCAATTTGCCCATTTTAAATGCGAACGTTTTTAAAAATGCTAATAGCTTTCGTGCTCGATTGTGCGCGAAAGTTGCGCAACGCTTCAATGTGACGGTTTGTGTGTGTGTTGTGATCGTTTTGCGGACACTGCAATGATAACTTATTGTTATTGTTATAAATAAATATCCGAATTGAATTCGAAATATTGTGCGATTTGAATTCGGTTGAGGTTTTCGTTGCGCGTTGGTCGCGAGCGGACAAATTGGCCCGTTTTGCATAATGTCGTCGATAAAATTTGAACGGGTTTTTCCGTACGTACAATGTGCGTTTAATTTTGTAATAATTGTATTTTTTCGATTGTGAGTCTATTCAAAATTTTTGAATTGAGATTGATCGCACGACTGATTTTTCGTTTGCTCTATAATTTAAAAAAACGAGTTTAAAATTATCATATTATGGAAAATTGTTTTGAAATGTGAATAATTGGTTTTTGAACTTTAATTCAATTGTTTCTATATATTTTACATCTATTGAACACTAGCCGAATTGCCCGGCGTTGCTCGGGTGGGTGAATTCAAATAAAGCAAATATCGAAATAAACATTTATTCTCCAGTAGGTACAAACAAAAATTGATTAAAAATTTTGTATGGGGGCATCTGACCCCTTCCAAAAACCTTCTACGGTCTAAGTTAGAGTACCATGAGATATTATACTAAATTTTGTGGTTCTAAATTGAAAACTGTAGATTTGCATAGCGGACAAACAAACAAACAGACATTCAACTTTATATAGGAGATGACAAAACTTGTGAGATTGTTTGTATACGTAAAACTATATTCTGTTCAACTTAAGAAGCACCTTATTCTTGCAAAACTGAAAAAAAGACATTTGTTTCTGTCCGAGGGGCTATAATCCACGGTCACATGACGGGCAAACCGGCTAGTTTATTATAATAAAGTGGATCATTTCCTATCATATGTGAAGTGCAAGTATTTATTTTTTTAATTAATTTAATCACTCCATTGAAACATTTTACTGTGAATCGATTAATAACCAAATTAATTAAAAAAAATCTTTTAATAAAAAAAAGACAGTAAAATAAATTCGCTTTATCCGAATACTAAAACGCGGATTCAGCACAAGATAAAATGATTTTTTTTCATACATATGTATGTAATTAAGCGACTTTGTTTTAACAGACTGCCTACCTAATTTCGATATGCTCAGCTATTATGAAAAGCTTTCCGAGAGATTACTATAAAACTATTACGCAAATTTACATTTATAGTTTGGGTTTAATTTTTGTTTAAATTATATACGAAGCGTAGCATTGCTGAAATATATCTCATTATCATTTTCAACCGTTCACCATCCATTGCTGGATGAAGGCCTCCCCAATCCTCTTCCATTCCTGTCTATCTTGAGCAATCAGCATCCACTCGACTCTACACATTTTTCTCAATTCATCAGCCCACTTGGTCTACCTCGCTTTCTTTCACATCCTCTCGGATACCATTCCAGTATTTCTCGCGTTCATTCTTCTCGCTATGTTATACCAAGCATATATCTTTCCACGCTTTTCTGAGTGTACTGGATCTTACTTAACATTCTAGAATTCTGCATCCACGTTACACATCCATACGTCATAAGTGATATGAGTGTTATGACATAACATTATACATATGAGTGTTATGACTCATAACATTGAACGTATGCCTTTTTTTTTAACCATGGCGGATTTAAAAACAATGTTCATTCCTCCGAAAGAGCTCCACCCTAGTTTCATTGTTCGTTTTATTTCTTCTTCTTTACATCCAATCATATTCACCAATTGTCCTAAGTATAAATAACTATCAACTAACTATCTCTATAATATGACTATTTACTGTGACTACGTTTTGTGTGCAAAATTCGTTAAAAAACATAATTTTGGGTTTATTAAAATTAATTTTTAAACCTAATGTCATACTTTCGTTGCTTAATTGTGTTCATTCACGATACATTTTTTATCATACCAATAGTATGCGTTCAAATTAAATCCTACATTTTTGGACACACACGATATTATTTTTTTTTGTTCACTATCCATTATAAATTGCGGTTTGCAAGCCATAAACCAATGACATTATATTTTTAGTGTTTTACGACACAAGGTCACATCTTTTACTTATTGTTTTCGATACGGTTTAATTTTTTGCAAAATGTTTTCACGGTTCGCCACGCTATTGCGATTTCGCTCTTGCTCAGTTTTCTCTCGGTCCGAATAGCGCGGTGAGGAAAATCGTCATTCTTCGACGTTTTCAATTATTATAAAACGTCGAGTTGAACTTAAGCGAGCGGTTAAGCGACGAAATCGCGGCAAAAAAAAACGCGATCGCGTAGTATTATATTTATGTGGGTAATATTACTACTAGTAGGTATTTCGGCCGAAATAATCCACACCTGCCTGTTGAGGCTTGGCTAACCGCAAAAACGGCGTTTATTTTTATTTGTCATGATGACAAAAGAGTTTTCTCGGCCCCGGGAACACGAGTCACGAATTGCGATTGCGCAACGCAAGTCGCGGCCATATTATTCCGAATCCGCCATCTTGGACCAGACCGAGAACTATGTAATGCGGCCATCAGATAATCGCGGAGAATTACCAGTTTCGTACAATAAATACGTCGGTCGGTTTTCGTAATCGTCGTCGTTTCATCGATTCGATCTTAGCTAGGGTTACCATACGTCCGGGACTACGAGGACGTGTCCTCTTTTCATAAACCTATTACATTGAATTAATCTCACACTAACTGAAATTAGGCACACTGTACTGAAAACTGAACAAGAGACGAAAAAGCATGAGTATTAGATATATAAAAATGAGGTATTTTTTTTGTACATGACAGTAGCACTAAGCTAAAGCTACATATGTATGTAGGTTCCAAAATTTTGGAATATCTATTAACTAACTCACCGAGAGACAGATAAAGTAAAAACGTACTTTGTAGACGTTATAATAGCTATGGATTTTTATTCTGTTAGTATTAGGAACCGATAATTTTTTTTTAACGAATTTTTTAATGTAATTTTGTTTCGTTTGGGGAGAAAGTTAACCGACAGGTCTAAGAACACAATGATTTCAGACTCAATGGTAGGTTAACAATGTTAACATGGGAATAATTGATAGGAGGTGCCAATTTTTGGTATGTTAGATAAATTGGCAAATTATAACAGGAGACGGCCGATCTGGATTTAGTATTGTCTTGGCTACAATTAGGGTCGTAAACCTTTTAACATACGGGGATCGAACCTCAGCGTTTGCTAAAGCGACAAACGTTGGATACTTTATCGAGAGATTGATTTTTTTATAGCAGAACCAAAGAGTAACTGTAAATTCAATCAATTTTTCAACATCTGAGGTTCACCTCGCTGTTGTTTGTACCCGGAAGGAGTCCAGTCTGAAGGGGTGACATTCAGAGTGGAGGCCCTCCAGTCACAGGTTATTAGTAGGGACATTGGGTGTAATGTTATAATATAAATTGATAATAGGGAACAAAAAGAATAGAAAATAAGTAAATAAAAAAATAACGACAGTAAATTGTTCGCTAGTAGGTACTGCAGCTCTATAGTACATAGATACAACTTTATAGTGATCAATCGTATAGGCTGTGGTATTTTTGAAATAGTTAGTTAATACAACCATTACTGGATTCATCTGCTATTGTCATATGGTCTATGCTGCCGTCCTAAGCCCACTTAACGTAACTGACAAAACAACAATATCGAGATAAATGGACTTGAAAGTTTTATCCAAAATTTGTGTTTTTCTTCATATATTACTGATTTATTTAAACTTTTATTTTAGTGCATGAGGTTATTTTCTATAGTGTTTTGATAATTCTAAGGAAAAATTAAAAAAAAAAAAAAAGAATACTTTAGTAGTTACGTCACTTCATTATTCATTATCAATGTATACATATGACTATTCCAAACTTCAACCACTCTATTTGAAAAGAATGAATCTCTAACAATCTTATTTGATTTTTCTTTTCGGAGTCTAAGAGTATGACCTCTTAGATGAGGGGTCTCATTGAACATAATGATGTTGGTCATTTCACATGAATAATGATTATTTATTATTTTGAGTACTTCAATTAATCTCCTCGTCTTCAATGTGGAGAGATTCAGTCTTGTCAATCTTTCGTGATAAGGTAGTGACCGAAGTAAATATTGGATACGTTATTTTCGCTAAGTATTGGTGATACTATTTCTCTGCGCATGCAGATACGTTACATTTGTCAGTTACGTTAAGTGGGCTTAGGACGGCAGTAATAGTTGTAATCAATTAATCAATGATGATTTGTGTTGCGTTACAGCTAGTTTTCCGATGACGAGACGCATTGGCCACCCTTACCAGAACAGAACACCACCGAAGCGCAAAAAGCCACGCACGTCCTTTACAAGATTGCAAATAGCCGAGCTGGAGAAGCGGTTTCACAAGCAAAAATACCTGGCGTCGGCGGAGAGAGCGGCGCTTGCCAAAGCCCTCAAAATGACCGACGCCCAGGTGAAGACGTGGTTTCAAAACAGACGAACAAAATGGAGGTATGTACCAGACGCGTGTTTGTACTCTCGCACATACACACACACACACATTATACTTTTATTTATTATTTTTTATTAACGCCGAAGCCATTCTCACATATCTTAAGTGTGGCTCGTTAGAACGAACATTATATGTCCTTATTGCCTTTTCCAATTACGGTTAAAAGCCCCACTCGAACAAGCGCTTGAGGGTTTCTTTGACCCGATGCGTTTCGCCTTTGAATCGATCGCAGACACTACGCATATACATACATATAGTATAAAGGCTCTCGCACACCGCTGCGAACAGGTAGGAAAATCTCAAGGGTGGTATGGTGGGGAGTTGTATCGCATAGTCGCGATTTATTCAGTTAATAAGCCAAACAGAGCAAAGTTGGCTTTAACCGCTAAATATTCGGGCATAACCACGCGTTGTAAACTTTAGTTTGCCTTGAAACGGGCGTAGGTGGTGGCGGGGGCGACTATATATGTACGTCCATTATATATTTGTTAGCTGTTATAATAGATATATCACGTAAAGTAGTGCAAAAACAATGGATTATTATTAGAATTTAAACAAATTTGCAATAAATAATGTTAGATGCGCGTGTGTGGCATTAATGCACGAAAACTGAATACGCGTCCAAGAAGAATTTCCGCAGATTTCGCCAATTTCGATGACCTTTGTGGAAAAGTTGTATGTAAATAACTCTGACTTGAGAATCGTGAGTGGAATACAAACGTTCCGAATGCGAGGTGACGGATGGTTGTTTGATAGGTTATGTCAGAGTGAGAGAAACCGACGCTTGCGCAGGTCGCTAGGTTTGCCTAGCTAAGTTTTCATACACGATTTGGTAGCGGTGTGCGGGCGCCTTTATACCTTAATCGCACATACGGACACATCAGATGGAATACGACGAGTTTCATCGTACCTGTCTGCCTCTACAATATGTTCAATTGTTCAATGAACCGTATAGGATTCATCTTTTGTGATGTGCAAGTATGCTCATTCACATCGCTCGAGTACCTACGGCCATCAACTTTTACTGGCGTAAAACTGTGACTTCCTTATCCGTGCAAAGTATAGGTGTATTATAAATATGGTTATCTTTTAAATTACACGCGCAAGTTTTGCGATAAGCGCAAGCGGATAAAATATGACAGGCGACGTGTGTACACAATTAATTTGTACTACGCCTATCGTTTATGTTCGGGCACTTCTCGAATGCCTACTAGGGGTATACAATTATACATAGAGCTTGGCCAAGAATCCACTGGTATCAGCTTGTTTGTAGGAGCGAGCCTTTTAATGGACAATCTGTGTCCGTCTGTCCGTCCGATAGCGGACGGTGGCGCCAACCGCACCATTCTACCCAAATCGACGACACACTCAAAGTGTAAAACAAAAAAAAAGCAACACGAAACAAAGCAAACAACAAGAGTATAAAAAAATGTGGTATCGAAAGGTCTACGAGGACGTGCCTCCTAAAAGATATCTTGATCGTTACATTTTCGTCGTTTAAATGTTGAAATTTAAATAGGTGCTGCCGGAGACTAAACTACGCTTGTTTTACACTCGTTTCAAATGAATTTTTTAAATTTACAAAAAAAAAATTACAAAATATAAACATATAACTTAAATTCGAATGTATACGATGTCTCTATCCACAATATGTACGTAGATTAACTTCAATAGTGGAATATAATCAAAGTCGCTTTGTCTGTATCAAGTATATGGTAAAAGTAAATTCTATTGAACACAATGGTGCGTATATACATTTTTTTGGTGGAAAAAAAAATCGAAAGTGATTAATGATGATTTGAAAATGAAAACATTTTAATTAATTCAATAGAGCGAGCCAGGTAGTTCGATATCAGTTAATGACACGTCTATCTCGAACACGCTGTCTATATTATGTTCGAGTTTCTTATAACGCACTCATAAATATCAGAGTGATATTTCAACGAAAGTATAGTAGGTATCACGGTAGCGTTCGTATTGAAAATTCTTTGACAATGATTTGTGAACATTATCGCGAACGGTTGATGACACTTTCGAATGTCAGAGATGTTCAAACTTTGACACATTAAAAATATGTACACTACAATAGTGTAACACTTTAAGCGGATACAATCGATTTGACATTTTTCAACACGGTTACAAATTTAATGTATGTATGTATTGTAGTTTGAATTTGTAATGTATTCGTATTATGGATGAAACGAATTATGAAAAATGAGTTGAAAGCGACTGACTGAAGAATGAACCCCCATCGCTAAGTGAATTGTCAAGTTTTTTCATTAACGAGATGATAGTCTCGAGAGTTAGACGTATTTCACATTTATCTTCTTCATTAATATTAGTCAACAACGATTTTCATACATATTAATATTGTGTTCGTTCTTTTGCCGCATTTTGTTTTGTATTTTTTTTTAACAAAAATAACTGATAAAATATTGCGATCGCGCTGAAAATTCGACCGCGAAATTTTTAACCGATCTTTATGAACAAGCCTTACAATATAATATCGTTATTTGTGATTGGATTCATTTATTTATTGAACATTTGAACATTTTTACTATTATCTACTATTCGGTTTGCAGGCGACGGTCGGTCTGGCAACTTTTGAAATGTCGTTACGCGTGAAAGCACCTCTCAATTATTCAACGGATGGATTCTGGAAAATAAAAAATGGTTCATGGAGGCATGACAAGAGATTGGCGTTTGAAAATTTTTGACGAAAACGTAATAAAAGTTAAACAGGCGACACCGAGAAAGCGTCTTTTTGAAAACATGACAGAGATATTTTAAAATAATCCATATATAAATAATATAAAAGGGTAACCGTGTAAGGGGATAAAATTTACAGTCATGTAGGTGTAAGAATATGTCAATAGTTAAGAGTTTACTATTAAGTAGATCTAGAAGAAGTATCTTGTATAAGTACAAGCCAGAAGGTGCTATAAATATAAACCAAATTGATAGATTCCTGGCAGCCTTAAAACAACACCTCTGTACAAGTGCTAATAGATAATTAAGTTTATTTTGTAATAGCTTTTCAACCTATTTTCATTAAATAAATAAATCACCAAGAATGGAAATCGTTTTGAATTCATTGAGACAGTAAACTCACACACTATGCATAAAGTGCACATTTATTAGGTACTTTTCTGCGTTTGTCTCCATTTAAACACCGCAATTCCTCGCGCTTTGTTTAATGAACAATACAAATGTACATTACTGTAAACTCTCCTTACGGGGTAAAATTAACAAATAGCATTTTATACAAATACGCACACCATTTGTAAAGTTCGTGCTGCATGTAGTGTTGAATTCGCGATCGATTTAATTTGTTCGACTGCCAATCTACGTATTGCGTCGAATTGATTCCAAATTTAATGTTCACCTTCAGCTTCGTTTATTTGCGATAATAATGTACAAATTAGCTTTTTAAGCTATTTTAATTAAATGCATACAACGAGCTGAAATGAATACGTACACACGATACGAACCTATACACGGAAAGTTAACGCGAATCACAAAGAACAAACTGTACCTACATACATACATACATATGTATGTATATATCCGAGTAGGGGAAAATCGTCTTTAATCGATGTGTTACGCAATTAGACGCGTCTGTGTCACGATACGACGAGACGCAATGAAGGCGTAACAGAGTAACATTTCGGAGAGCAATCGCACCCCAAGTTAACGCACTTAGCGTAACTTAATTTTACCACAGCAGACTCACGCGCGACCATCAAACATTTACAAGGCAAGACGCGTGCTTAATACACACACGAACAATACACGAGGGTCGTTCGAAACATTACACACGTACAGACTATACTTTTATATATATATTTTAAAATAGCACAAGTGTATGTACGTGTGTGTGTGTGTGTGTGTTTTCCGTATTAAAATAATTCAAAGTTGAATTTGAACGACGCGAATAGTCATCGTTCGTACGTACATACATACATACGTATTATACATATATACGTATTGTATAATAGGTATGATGCGATGATAGGGTTAATGGATGGATCGTAGACATCATTGTCGACGACTTGTCGACTCGACAGTTGGCTTTCAACCACGTCTATCCATTCGATTGAACCACCTTGCAGATTTATTCAAAACGTCAACGTCAAATGCCCTCGTCACGCGTCTGCCGGGAATACTCGTACGGCCCAGGCGAAAACTATACGGTTCAAATTTAGCCATTCCAGGTATGAATATACATATATATACATATATATATAGTTTGAAATTAATTTTAATAAAACTAAAATTATGTTTAATGAATTTTGCACCCAAAGCGTAGTCACAGTAGATAATCATATTGTAGAGATAGTTGATAGTTATCTATACCTAGGGCTGTTGGTGAATATGACTGGATGTAAAGAAGAAGAATGAAACTAGGATGGAGTGCTTTTGGAAGAATGAACATAGTTTTTAAATCCAACATTCCGCTATGCTTAAAAAAGAAGGCATACGACCAATGCGTACTGCCAGTTATGACGTATGGATGTGAAACTTGGACGCTAAATTCAAGAATGCTACGAAAGATCCAGTGCACACAGAGAAGCATGGAAAGATGTATGCTTGGTATAACAAGAAGAGATCGCAAAAGGGTAAGAAGTATGACTAAAGTGGTGGATATAGCAGTACGCGTGAAAAATTTAAAGTGGCAATGGTCTGGACACATGATGGAGGATATGAAAGAAAGCAAGGTAGACCGAGTGGACGATAGGCTGATGAATTGAGAAGAATGTGTGGAGTCAAGTGGATGCAGATTGCTCAAGACAGACAGGAATGGAAGTGGATTGGAGAGGCTTTCATCCAGCAGTGGATGGTGAACGGCTGAAAATGATGATGATGATAGTTTGATGTGCTTTATTGTCGTTCAATTGAATGTGTAATTTAGTATGAACATTCGATAATCGTTTGAAACGTTTGATAATCGTGACAAACGTTACCGATTCGGATAATGATTGAGAAGCTTCGACATTCACAGTTCAATATAATACGTGTTAAATTCGACGCGTCAGCCGTGTTGTACTCGTACGTACGCCGAATCGTTATTTATTCACACGTAACAATTCAAGGAGCTTTCAAGCTCTGTCCGATGCAACCGTTTGCAAGTGTACCTTTGGGATGAAAATCAACCCCTTAATTGGGCGCATTGACAAATCAATAAATAATTATGCACTTCGTTCGGCAAATATCGGCGAAACACGCCGCGTAATAAATACGAGACCGCATCTGCCTTTTTTAAAAGGGTACATACCTATCCGGCTTTTATTTACTTTTTTTTGTCACAGTAAGTTTAACAGAGAGCACGGTCACGGTGTTACGGTTTGACTAATTGATACACCAGGTATTTTAAACGCGTAGGAAACAACGTTCGCACTTGGGTGAGCATCGTCGGATCGACAATTACTGTATCACACTAGCGAATCGTTTTTATTCTACGTACATTGTGTGCACATGTTGTATTTGTACAACCGCCGAGGAATGAAAAAATAGAATTAAAACGGCCCACTTTAGTACATTTTCATGCAGGTAGTTAAAAAAAAGCGCTTTGGCAATTTTTGCATACGCCTAGTGGTCTGGTTAGCGATCGGTGGTTAATTTCATTACGTTCGTTAATTAAAACGAACGTGCGATACTATCGTATCGCAAATTGTATTCATTACGGTATACAATACGTGCATTTTAATTAAGTTAAGCTTATACGATCCACGTACAGTATTGTACACATTATTTTTCGCATATATATCTATAGACGAGTTGAGCTGTTTCGTTATGCAGTCTGGATCTGTCACGTTGTTGGCGGGTGAGCTTTTTTCAGGCATATCGAGTGTCGTATTATAAATCGTATGGATTTTCAGTGATTTGAATAGAAGGTAGGAGTATAGTGATATCCGTGGGTATACAATGTACAAGTTGGCATGGTTGCGACAATGTCCCCCGGCTTGTCTGATCCATTTTGTATAAGGTACACCGCTAGCCAGTTTGACTTCTTTAAATATTAAAACTGAACCATTCCGTGGACAACAGTCAACCACCTCGGTTTTACCCTCCCCGTTCCTGTGCTTTTAGTCTCTCTATACCTTTTGACTGTTTCGAATGGTTACGTATGTTCGTGTAAGTGCGGCAGGATCGTCGTAAAATATAAAGTGATGGCGAAAAAATCCATCATAGGTAGTTTGGCGCTGTTGAATTTTACTTATTAGCAATTGTATATGTGGTTTAAAAGTATTAACAGATTAATGTCATACATCAAAATATTTACGTTAGGTTAGTTAAGGTTAAGTTAGGATGGTTTCGCAAGGTTTCACCCAAATCTACATTTCTATAGAATCTATAATTCTATCTTCTAAAATTAATTTATGAGCTTAAAACTATCTTTTGCCTAATTGCGTAATACTAACGAATACAAGTTTTCTTTGGGTTTGTGGAAAGTATTTTATTTAAAAGAAAAAATCAGGTATAGCCAAAATGCCAATAGGTAGGTACATAGTAATTTTAATTTTATAAATCAAAAACCCAACAGATACAAAATAAATTTAAATATATAAAAAAATTCTATACCTAATGATAGATCTTTATATATGTAGGTACATAGGTCTAGGTTAAATTTTGTCGTTGAAACAAAGAAGAATACATGTTACATAAAATAAAGGATCTGTTCTCATTTCACCTCATCATGTTTGATAAAAATAAATAAATTGGTTACAATTATTTTGATATCAATGCTGAAGCGATATATTGGGATCATCGAATAGTTTGAAATTATTATAGGTTGCTGTAGTGTAAAATAAATATAATCAATATATAACAATCTACACATTAAGTACATACAAATCACGAAAGCGTCATCGGGGGACGATTCCTCATACACGTCAGTCAAAATCTCGAAGTCGAATTTTCGCACGATCACAAGTAAAAAGACAATGAGATTATTTATTTCTAAAATAAAACCTAATCTAGCTATAGCGGTGTCACATTACTACATTTTTTTTACAACTTATACGTAGGTACATACCCGCTTTAAATTACTTTGATCGATTCAATACTGTATCCACTAATATGAATTACAGTTTCACCGATCGTTACAATGGAACCGTACGCTAAAAACCCGCAATAAAACACGCACGAGATTGACGGCGAACGTTTGCCGCGTAATTGCATCATCGAATTTTATTGCGGTTTCTGCGGACGAACGGATTTTCCTGGGGGCGGGAAAACGGGATGGGTGAGTTCGGTGAGTTTTCCGAGGGCAGGGGTTTTCCCGGACGATTTAGGCGGTTCCTTGGCTTTCTCGTTCCATCTCACTCACTCCACTGCCTCCATTTTCCGGTAAAGACGTGCTTTATTCCCTTTGTTGGTGGCCTGACAGGGCTAATTGCGTCGGCTCGTAGAGGAACGCGTAGACCCGTAGTCCAACCCAATTGAATTACAAGTTTAATTGCTGCCGACATCTACCCCATTCCTCCAGTTTTTCATCCCCTTTCTCCCTCCCCGTGTTCGAGTAATGAATCCCGCAAAGTAAATTTGCCCACGCGTACCCAAAACGGCGGATTAACCCCCTGCTAAAGTTGTGTATTATTTACACGACGACGACATTATACACCGTCGCGTGACCGACGAATCTTTTCGGTCGATTGTGACCACTTGTACGTATGTATATGGTAAAGTCGTTCATCATGTGTATTTACGATTGGACGTGATCAATTTTGAATATTCAAAATGGTGAATCGATTTCGATTGTGGCTCGTGGAAAATTATTCATAGATGGAATTGTGTAACTGTGTAACCGTCTAATTCTAAAATTTTCCCTATTTTTTTTTTAACATATACGTATTTTTTTTATTAGGGCTAAACAGTGGAATTGGCTTACTTTTATTACTTCAAATTTAATCTATTTAATTGTTTTCAGCCTTTAATTAATTTATTTTTGATTTCTAACAAAGGTCAGATTTTTTTACACACCGTTAAATTTATGTCACATTTTCGCTTCAATTACCCACGTTTACAGTTTCAACCCTGAAATATCAGTTATAATATATTATGAGTACTATGTAATGTCATCCATGACCCGTTTGTAAATTTAAATGAGCATGTGCTCAAATTTAATTTGGATAATTTGTTAAAAATGAATGAGCTGCATTCGTTGACTTGTTTTCGTTTTGAGAAAATTCAAGGTTGGCATTTCTGCTAACTGATGAATCTGGGTGAATGTTTTTAGCTTTATTTTTTGATACTTGGATTTAAATCATAATGTACTTACCTAAGAAAAGGTACTAAGCCCAAAGTAACATATTTTTAATTATTATGAAAGAATATATCGTTGGGTTAGTAGTGCACAGATATTGTATGTCCAGTTTTTACCAAAATTGAGTTATCATACACAAAACGTCAATCTGCATCAAACATTCATGTTTAATAAGTATTATATGTCCAAATAGTATATTTGAGAAGATATTGCCCTATTCAAATATATAATATGTCCATTTCGTCCATATTTTTCATGAAAAAAAGATGTATGTCACTTACAATATTTTAACACAATACTGGACATACATACCTACAATATCTGTGCACTAACCCATCGATATGCAGTTCATTTTAATAGTGCTTTGTACTTAGTATGAACAAATGGACTATGTTCTCATTTTATAAACTTTTTTTTTATAATTACGCATTATACCTTTTTTTTTTGTGCTTAAACTTGCTTCCACATAATAACAAAACTTTTCTTTAGGTAAGTTTCAAATAACAAAAAAAAAAAAAATGTACCTCTATATTTTCTTAACACTTTTCAATTCCAAGAACAAATTAGGAAATCTATGGAACATAGTCCATTTAAAAAAACAAAGAAACTCGATTCCGTTTTGCGCCGAAATTGTTCTCGCTTTATTCTTAATTTTTTTTAATGATACGAATTTTGTAAATTCTATAGATTGGGCAAGTGCACGACCGTAAGCAGCTTCACTTAATTTTTTTCAAGTCAACTTTCAAAAAATGCAACTCAAATATCGAACGCATTCACAATTTATCGTGATTTTTGATTGACGTATCGAGTTTGTGTGTCTGTCTGTATTTTTGGTCGTATTATATCGATTCTTGTCGAACGAATACACTTCCTTGTTTAGCTTGTTATTTACTGCACATTGAACCAAATCGGTCAAAATAAGTTCCATATTTTTTTTATTTACGGAAAGTTAGTCGTTTTAATAACGGACGGCGGCAAACAACGCGTTAATTTTAATTAAGTTTAGAGGAAATTTTAATTTCGCTAATACTCTGGCGAGCGTAGTGAGTGACTCATAAAGTATTCAACGCCCCAAAGGGTTAAAACGCGTTTGAAATAATGAAAATTAGAAAGGATTTTCCAGGCTCGCACACAATGAAATGGCCCCGACCGGTAAAACCGTCTCCTCGCATTACCTTACTTTAGACATAAATTTAGTTAATTTGAATTTGAATATATAATATGCACAACACGTACTTAATCGCGCCATGAAAATTAAATTGAATCTTCAATCGTATTATACAACAATCCACCTTATAAGTAGGATATATGTACATATGTATGATTGTCATTTTGTTGTATAAATAAGATAAAACGCACTTGAACGCTTATGAAATGGCAATCTATAGTTGTGTAGAGTTTGCGTATGAGCTGAGCAAAACAATAAATAATGTAGCGTTGAGATAAACCGGGTTTTGAGGTGTTCATTTGCGCGCGCAACCTTTCATTCGGCCGCTGCAAGGAGCGCTCGGCTAAATTTATAACGGAATTTAAATTGATTTTAATCCAATTACGCTGCCGCTTTCTCTTTAACTCGTTGCGTCATTAATTTTCACGGTTGCGAATTAATGTTGCCGAATTTCGGGCATGATTAATTATTATTGCGGCCGAATCACTGGAGCCGACGGGGAAAATTCGCTCGGTTTTTCCGGCAGCCAGTTTTGCCCGTCGCGCGTAAATCAATCGCAAACAATTTCATTTCACTTTTTAAAGTCGAGAGGCTTTGTTTCGTTGGCTCCAAATTAAATAAAACACAACATTGGATGTACATTATTATCGCGGATAAACGAACCTGAAGGCGAACACTAAATTACGAATTAATTCGGCGCAATACGTACGTAGATTGGGAGTCGAACAAATTAAATCAAATCGCGAATTCAACACTACATGCAGCACATACATATTTAGCAAATGGTGTGCGTGTTTGTACTATAAAACGGTATTTGTTAATTTTACCCCCACAAGAAGGGTTTACAGTAATGTACATGTTTATTGTTCGTTAAACAAAGCGCGAGAAATTGTGGTGTTTAAATGGAGACAAAAGAAGAAAAGTACTCAATAAATGTGCACTTTATGCACATTGTGTGAGTATACTGTCTCAATGAATTCAAAACGATTTCCACTCTTATTCATTTATTTATTTAATAAAAATAGTTTGAAAAGCTAATTAATTATAAACAAAAAAGTAACTTAAAGATAAAATTACAAAATAAACTTAATTATCAATTAACACTTGTGCAGAGGTGTTGTTTTAAGGCTGCCAGGGATCTGTCAATTTGATTTATATTTCTAATACTTTCTGGCAGTCCAATGTATTCAACAACACCCCTGTACTTAATTTAAATTCTTATTATCTATCTTATTCTTACCCCTAGTATTATGACTATTATGAGTCATAATTTATGACTATGTATATTGTACACTCCTATTAAATACCTATTGAAATAATTTGGTAATAAATTCTTATCTAACTTAAAAATATATACATACTAACATGCACACTTTTAAGGTTTCATTTACAGTCATCGAATTCAATTCATTCAACATATTTCCTATACTAGTTAATCTATTTACATTTAAAATACTCCGCGTGGCTCAATTTTGCAATTTCTGCAACCTATCATTAATTGACTTATTTACTAAATAAAATTAGGCAAGTTAAAGCTCTTTATCTAACTTTATATTAAGCTACATATGTATAGTATCGAATTTTTTATATTTATTTTGATAACGATCAATTTCCAGACCCATATTCAATGTATGGATATTTTATTTTATATCGAAAGGATTATCTAATATGTACAAGCATTATGAGTTGTGAATCACTCCGAGTATGCTTTGTAACGTGACATTTGAGACATATCAAGTATTAAATAAAAATAAAAAAATCAAAAACGACTGCCGCACACTAACAATAGAATTAGTAACTACATACATATATATGTACATATGTATGTACATACTGAAAAAATTAAAATGTTTAGATTTGATTTTTGTTAAATAATAATTATAGCAATTAAACCATATATTTTTTTATTCAGTCTTACTTAAAGAACTTACGGTAATTAAGATCAGCTCTGATTTAATATATTTTAAGAGTAGCGTTAATTATTATTTTATCACCGCAAGCGGTGACCAACGACACGAGACCGATAGTGGCCATTTTTTCATACTTTAAACAAAATCTACCCGTTGACTAGTCAAAATACGCATGCACGCAAAACGAGAGCTTATTAAGCACGCTAGTAATTAAAAAAAAAATGCATAACGATAAGGTAAATTAGGGGCTTTAAAGCTCACGTAGACGTTAAGTACGCGACGACTTAACGTTAAGAGCTTCCAGCGTTAACATTATGCGAATAGGGAGGGGCACTAAGTAATTTTGCGGCCAGAGTGTATAGCAATTAATATTTCGGGATAAGCACCGACGGAGAGAGAAGGGGATGGGGGGGTTGAATTGCTTGAAACAGGGGGCGCAAACCTTTGGCGCTTTCAAATGAATCGAAGGAAGGAAGGGAGCTTTTCTTAGACGTCCGGCCACTTAGCATTTATTGTTAATTGAAATATTAATTTCGGCCGCATAGTTTATGCGGTCGGTTAGCCAGTGGCGTGCATATTTAAACGTCCCAGCGTCCCTTTTATCTGCGAGAAGGGAGAGAGAGAGAGAGAGAACGGACCGAGTTATGGTGGGCGATTAGCGAGCAGGTTCATTAAGTGCTGTTTCGCTATTAACTTAACACTGTAAAGTCGCACCGGGGCCAAAACTCACTTTATACACACTAGACTAGATTGGAACCCTGTATCGATTACGTAATTAACTGTATTATGTTTAATACATGTACACTAGGGTGGAGCAACATTGCAAAAATTAAAAATTGACATTGTAATACCTACCAAAAGTTTCGTTGTATCATTCGTATTCTCGTAAAAATACTGAAAAAAATCTGTGAATATGTCTTCAGGCCCCTACCCGAAGGCGAAAAATGAAAATTTGCCTATAAATTTCGAAATCTGAACACAGAATAGATATAAAATTTTAGATAACATGGTCATAAAATTACCCTAACTTAATTGTACTTTTTGTAAAAATCTAATTTATTTACGTATTCCTTGAATTATTCAAATAAGCGTGAATTTGTGAGAGCGGTGGAGGGAGACATACGAGTAAATATAAGTATATAGGAGTAAAGTAAGTATGTATAGTAAAAATAAATACTAATTTTCCAATTAAAATTGCTATTTATAGAGATTGCAAACAATCAATTGGAAATTTTCATACAAGTAAAAGTATTAAGATCAAAGTGCTGGTAGAGACCAGAATTTTTTTTTTAATTAAGCAGATTTTTTTAGACATAAGAGGTATGATGTATGTAGAGGCAACTTTTTATAACTATTTCAAAACGAATATCACAAAAAAAAAGTTCCACACACCGTCGCTCCACCCTAATGTACATTACACAGGATGATTTACTAAAAATGGTACGTATTGTGAGGAGTAAATTGTACCTAAAAGTCAATCGGAGAAACAAGTCACATCAATTTATGTATGTGTATTCTGAAATCAACAGCTATCAAAGTTTGCTTATGAATGGGCGAGAGCCAAAGTTAAGTTAAAGCCTAACCTAACCTAACCTAACCCACAATGTAAAAAAAAGTTTGTTGCCGCTTAAACGGTTAGGTTAGTTTAGATTAGTAATTAGTAAAAAAAATATTTTATGAAGACTAAGTCATTCTATGTATATTAAATTACCATTACCATGCTACTGCTATTGTTATGAAGTTTGGTAATTTCATACACTGTCTTCCCTTCATCACTTTGAGCTGAATTATTTCTCGACAACATAAATGTGGAATAGGCAACTTTGTCACTCACCTACTTACATTTGAATATATAATACAAGCAAAAACTACATCTAAATAGACTAATCTAATGATAAATCTACACTCGACGCATATTGTGTGAATTTATAGTGTCAATGATTTCAGAACGATTTCCATTGTTAATGATGCAAATCTTTATCTAACGTTATATTAAGCAAATGGTATCGAATTTTTAATTTGTAATTTGATAACGATCAATTTCCAGATCCATATATTCAATGTTAATGGTAATTTCATTTTATGTGAAAAGTTTCTATAATATGTGAATATACTCCTGTATCATGTATAAAAATCGTTTCCACTATGTCTCTAAATTTAATTAGTATATTTTTAAGCCACACGAATTTGAATCGAAACGACATTCGAAAGGCATTATCAAGTATTAAAAAAGATGAAAAACGACCGCTTCACATTCACAATAGAATGAGCAAACACAATAAAACGTTACTTTAATGGCCGTTTACGAGAAAAATCGGAGTGGTCAGTCCGTAAATGGACGGAGACAGTTCGGTTCGGATAAAAGTTAAAATAAATAAATTGATGGCGCACTTTGATGGGCAATAAATAAAGAATTTAAAGGTTCGGTTAATATCCTCGTTGTAAAGAGATGCGTCTACAGTCCAATAAAAAATGTCGAACAAATTTTAATCGCCTCCTTTACGATTATTAAGACATTATGTTCGAGTTTGAATCGCCCGTGGAATATTTGAGATTTGACTCGAATTCAAACTTTATTGCTCGCGATTAACGTGCGAGATAGCATACTTGCACACATTACCCGTGCATGTTTGTACGTATGTATGTATATGTTTTTATTTCATTTTAATGTTAAATTTATTTTTATTGTTATTGACAAGTCTCGTTCGCTTGCACACGTCAAAAATGTTAACTGCGCGTTTCACAACCGGCGTGCATAAAATTGTATTGAATAATTTAACGCGCAAAATACCTACAAATAGGGTTTCAATGAATTACTGAATGTATACAAAACGTTAACGTGTGCTACCCGAAACGGTTTCGCGTCCCCCATACATTTTTTATTGTCGATTCGACTGTTCGAACGTTCAGTGGCGTGCCTCATTTTCACGGCTTTTAATCGAGCTATTAATTCGTTAAATCGGAAGGAAAGCGCCAAATTATTCAAGCCGTTTAATGACACGTCAATCGTTATTATTTTGTCAGTTTTTGGTGGACGGTAGAGGCGAATCGCGAAGGGTTAATTTCGAACACATTTATATTGAGCGTGTCATATTCATATTGGATCAATTAAAAGTTGATACTTTCAATCTACATATACATATAAGAGCCACAGAAAAGTCCTTGCCAAGTGTTGATTCCCGGAAATCCCGGAATCAAGTATATGTACGTATGTTTATATAAAAAATTAAGTCATTGCATTGGAGTCATGAACGAAGGCTCGTCTTAAATCTCGATATGGTTGAAATACTTTTTGGTGGCTTTCGACTGTTGCTATCGCCGCCGGCAAGATTTTAATAAAAGTTAACCCAGATCGTTTCCTATCACAATGAGTTAAGTTTATTCCGACTTAAACGGTTGCGGTGACAGTTCCATGCAAAATTTGATTTGATAGGTATTTATATGCAGAGATTTTAAATGTTGAAAGATTGGAAGAGAGAGAATGTAATTTTGTTGAATTCATTTAATTACATGTTCTATAAATGAATGAATCGTTAGAGAAATTTGAAGTTGACGACTTTAAATGGAACAGATTAGGATTGCGGAATGTTCTGAAAGGACAATTGAAAAATGTTATAAGGATGAAAAAAAAGGAAAACCAGCTATCAACCAAATTATTTAAGAGTGTATACAAAAAGTAAATGTCATTTATCATTCTTTTTGTTTCTAGTAGGGTAGAATTGAAGTTGGCCAAGGTATTAGGAGTAATAAGAGTGGAAAATTTGAAATGCAAGTATCTATGGAACCTTTTTTTGATTCCATATGTTACAGCGAAAGCATATTTCAAGTGAAAATATATTTTCCCTGGTACAAATATATTTTTACCAATTCAGACAGTGAAAATGTATCAAACAATGAATTTACAGTTTCACTGCTCAGTATCGGTGAAAGTACATACATATGTATATTAAAGTAAGCGTATGAGTTTGTGACTTGTTGATGTTGGCCCAAGTCGATGATGTGTCATCCTACAAGTGTTATAAATAATAACTAGGATTGAATATTTCAGCAGATTATATGTATGATTCGATTGATGTAATTTCACCAGTGAGTTAAAATATATTTTCACTAGTAGAATCTATATATCTACTGGTGAAAATGTGCTTGGATATGATTACACCGAAATGTCAGTGAACATATATTTTCACTTGAAATATGCTTTCACTGTAACACATACGTACACTACTTGCAAACTCCGATTAGCTTCTGACAAAAGAGTTATACAATAAATTAAGAGTGTCGGGGGAGTTTGCACACTCTCACGATGAATCTTAGATTCTACTAAGCACTTCTGGCGATTATGGAATGGACAACTAGTGTGTCCGAGCGTTGATACACCTTAAACAATTTCAATGCAAATTCTGACGGATAGACAAACTTTACCTGTATGTACCTACATACATATATGTATATACATAGGTAGTATATTATATGAATTCTTTGTATGATTTAGGAGGCAGACTGCAGAGGAGCGCGAGGCTGAAAGACAGGCAGCGAGCAGGCTGATGATTTCACTGCAGGCAGAGGCACTCAGCAAAGGATATGGTGGAGGACCTGGAGGTCCTGGATCACAGGGCCAACATGCACCCCCTTCTTTAGCAGCCCTGCAAGGACTTCAGCCATGGGGTGTTGCCCCACCTCAGCATCCAGCACATGCTCCTCCACCACCACACTATCTTCCACCTCCACCACCCCCAGTGGCCTCGCCTATATGCTAGGCCTATCTATATCTTGTGTAAATAGCAATGGCACGAGATATGAACGACTCAAAAAAAAAAAAAAAGTTTGTGTAGTTCTTCGATTAGCCTAATCATTGCTAATGACATAAACGTTTCATAGTGTGCGATATGAATAGTTACCTGGCGGAAAATGGAGCAACATCAAAACCCACGTTAATATACAAGTGTCCGAGTGAAAAATACCACGATAATGAACAATCTCTCCCCGATTGAGATCTTGCATATTTTCAGTGGTGCTCAAAAGTTCTTAAAACCAACATTTCGTTTAATTCAAGTTTAAATTCTGTCGCATCTTTGACTTTGATGACCGAATTGATTGACGATCGCTTAATGTATGTATGTGTGTTTTTTTTTTCAACAACGATTTCCAAGGAATGACATTCAAATTATGGTTTTATGTGCAATATTTATCTGTGTAATATCAAAACGATCCGAATTTTAAAAGCGCGCGATTGCTCGCTGCTTTACATCCGTTTCATCTCTACAAAGTAAACCATTTTGATGTAATTTTTATACTGCGATCGTAAAAATTACAAAAGTTTTCAATGGAATGAGTTATTTGCGTCGAATCCAAATAAAATACATACAAATGTATTTAAATTGGATGTACATAGAATGCAATGAAAAGTCATTGAAGCAATTAAAAAGAATAAATTGTACAATAATATATGTATGTAAATAATAATTAGCGGTAGTGTGATTTTTATCCATCGTTTGTCCTTTATAAAATATATAAAAGCAATATAATGATTAATGTGATATCATTTCGATTATTTTGTAAATAAAAGAAATATCAACGATAACTTATGGGTTATTTCATACTATTTATAAACAAATAATGTTTTTTTTCGTTTGTGATAATATTGCAATTAGAATTTAGATATTGTATTTGTATATAAGTGAAGTAGATATAGGTATAAATATTCACATTGTAAATATTATAGAAAATATGTAGATATCGTAGTGTTGTAAAGTAACTAATCTTTTTCAATTTGTGATCTCTTCTATAATTGACAATTTCTAATTTAATACTAAGAAATTATCTTTAAAGTAAGAAAAATCAAAAACAAATCATTTGTTAGATCGATTTTAAAGTTGAGAAGAAATTTACTATGCAATAAGATAAATTTTGCAAAATCAGTATTTGTATTGTGTACTTAAAATTAAATTTAAAAAAAACATGACTTATTGTGTAAATGTACATATCAAAATAATTTTATGTTAGAATTGTAAATTTAATATTGTAATAATAATAATAATAATAATAACGAGCAACTGAATCTTAGATACATACATATATACGTGTATAGCTAATGTGGTTAAATTAATGTTAGCATATTGAAAATTAGTATTTTTAGCTTTAACGAAAGGTCTACGACACTGTGTAGAGGAGTCGAATTGAGGTATTTGTTCAATGTTTGGTTTCGTTTTTGATTGGAATTTTGAAAAATGTAAAAATAACATAGAAATGCAATTATGAAAAAAAAAAGAAAAATATCATTACACGACTGTAGACATTGTTTATTTCTCCACATTTCCTTTTGTATTGAAAATTTTATCAAAACGAACATTATGATTGGTTCACCGAATCTACATTGTATATACATATGTATGTATGTACATACATACATACATAGATTGAACTTTAGCGATGACGCAGTAAATGGTTTCGTTTGAAACGTATAGGTAGAGCAAGAATAATAATTCCAAATACACAATTCACATACAAATAATAACTCTATAATAATTGGATTCATTCGGTTACTACCGAAACGGTCTAAATGTCAGTTTATATAAATTTAATTGCCCGTCATTCAGCTTGTCCACGTTTACAACAGGCAACCGTTTCGTACGAAATGCACAGGTGTTCCAGTATCAGTACCAGACTCGTTCAAATATTACCAATTTAATTTGTTCAATCGTAAATTAATTTTATCAAATATTAATTAATTTACACACACGCACAATCGTTAAATATTTTGATACATCGAGTGCTAGAATAAATTAACAGCAAACCGATATAAAGGTAATTTACAACGCGTCATTGGAATTGCTATAGTTTTTTTGAATCGATATAAAACTTCTACTGCCATACCACTACTAAGTGGGTACGTGTATTTTTTTTTTTAAACGTAGACAGATAACGAAATCCATTATAAAGTTTCACGTGAAAGTTATTCTGGTTATTAAAGCAATTTTTCCCTCGTTATTCGAATTTTGTCTGTATGGGGTCCCATCGCGTGTCTGTCTCACAATTAGGCACAAATCAAAACGTGACACGACATTTGACCGGATACGAACATAAATGGTGGCAATCGCAAACCCAAAACCATAGAAAAAAATACGAGAAAAAAATCTAAAGCGCATTGTCTTTATTGGTCAAATTTTATTACGGCGGATATCGCACAAGAAATGACCCAAATTTTCATTTTGATTTACTCAAAGTTATTTTATCGACACTGTGATGCTATCAAACTTTCCCCAACACACCAACCTCACGACTCGTATGTTTGTGTACTGTTTCCGCAGATTGATTGTTTTAAAATCCTTCTACAATACAATTGTTGATACAATCCCCGTATCGTTTTTAGTGTACTAAAAAAAGAAACGATCTCGAATTGAGTCGTTTATTGTATTACGTCAGTTGTGGCGTGATGGGGGCGAGCGAGCGGAGCAATCAAACGAGTTCAGGTAGAAAATTGGTATCGGGGATTGTGGTTTTAATGTCTCGAAATGACAATTTCTACGAATGTGCTCGGAACACAGATTGAGACCCGAAGGGTATAATCTAGAAAAACATCAAATTACGGGTTCCCGGTATCGCAGCGGTATCACAAAACCCGCGAGGGTTGTCAAACGCTCACAAAACGCGTGATGATATCCTTAATATACATTTTTTTTGTACTTCAACCGACCGGTGTATGGTTAGATGCGCATTTAGAGCTTAATCGGTACAGTTTAAATCCTTTAAAATAAATGTAAGGTAACAGTTGAACGATTTTCCCTACGCGTAGTTATGTAAAGGTGAGTGTATCTACCTATAAACAGTGTTCGAATTGAGGATCGTATTACTACCTCTGATAGAATTTAAGCTCACTCGTTTGTATTGATAGTATATATAGTGTGTTTAATTGAGGTGTTTAAGACGCAGAAGGGTAGCGGTGTGTGGTTGGTTGAGTATTGCTGATTTGTAGCCTTGGCTATGGGGGTGGGTTTGATTGATTGCCATCAAGGGTGGGTACGACAGGTTTGTGGAGAACGAGGAAGAGGGATGTATGGAGCCCTCAACACTTTAGTTAAGGGATTATGGCACATTTGATGCGGGTTCACGCTGCCAACAGGACCCTTTATCGACATCACCTTTATTGCTATTGAAGTGTTGGCGGACGATCGAGCACTATGGGAAAATGTTTTTCCACTTTCGTATAAGAACTAAGAAAATGTTTTCCACGTTTCGTATAAGAACTGGGAAAAGTGTTTTTAAGTTTCGTATAAGAATTTTCTAGAAATGAATTTATTAAATGTAGCTACTTCACTTTTCTTTCACAGTGAAGTGTCGTAGAAAGATACTTTCTGGTGGTTTCCCGTTGGCGTTCAGAGAAGACACATATGTTACAGCGAAAGCATATTTCAAGTGAAAATATATTTTCTCTGGCGTTTCAGTGAAATCATATTCAAGCACATTTTCACTAGTAGATGTATATGTATATACATATATAAAATATATTTTAACTGATACTCACTGGTGAAATTATATTCGTTTCCGAACTGTCAATGAAATTAAATTTGACAGTTGTGAAATGACCAATCGAATCATATAATCTGCTGAAATATTCAATCCTAGTTATTTTGTCGCTTCTTCTTCTTATCGTGCCGTGCCCGTGTTCAGGCGTAGACTTTTACTAGTTTGTACCGATTATATGTAGTTTACAATGAGTCTTTGTCGATTTTTTAACAATTGACTTATAATTGTTGGTTTAAGAAGAAAAGAGCACGTGTTGCTACCCTTATCCTCAGAATCTTCAGATATAACAACGCCACCGTTTCGGTTCGTTCAAAACACACCTGTAGGATGACACATCATCGCTTACTTTAATATACATACTTTCACCGATACTGAGCAGTGTAGCTGTATATTCATTGTTTGATACATTTTCACTGGCTGAATTGGTAAAAATATATTTTCACTGGAAATACGCTTTCACTGTAACATATACATACATAGGTAAGAAGTATATCGGTGTGCTTTGTTTGTTGGGAGGAAAGTTAACCAACAGGTCCAAGAACGATCCAGACCCAATAATAGGTCAACATAAGAATAAAGGATAGTAGGTGCTAAGTTTTGGTGAAACCGTCACACAACTAAGTGAGATAAATTGGAAAATTCTAACAGAAACGGCCTACATGGATTTAGTAATGTTCAGATCTTGCAACAATTGATGATAATACTGTGCAAAAAAAAAAAACTACCAGACACTAGTCAATGTTTACTAAGTTTGACCCACTAAATCCGAATATGATAATGAAATTTGTCGGTTAGCTCTTGTTTATGAAATATGAGCGTTTAAAAGATGAACAATTTTTCCGTTTTTTTTTTTTTTACTTTTGCGGTCTCAAAATTTGATACTTTTGTGTTCAAAATGAGCATTGAAAGCAATAGTCAGATATTTTTGCTATTAATTGTCATATTTGAAAGCTTTAAAATATTTGTAAGTAATCGTCTGGCAAATTTTAATTTTAGATTTTTTACCGGTGTTTCTCGGTCAGAATTAGTAATAATTTTTCGATCTCCGCTCGGATTAAGGTCTACTATGTAATACGCAAATATAGGTACATACACGCAATTGGCTCGGATCTAAATAAAGCATTACTTCAAATTATTCCGATTGTCTCTTTAAGTTTGACCTTTGTTCAACTTTGGAATTAGCCGTATAAGTTTTGGCACCGCTATTCAGTCGCATGTACATGTACATAAGTAAAGTGATATTAAGCGTTGCACGACTATACGCAGTAGCTCTATGGGAAAAATTCACATGAAATATTCACACACGCAGCGCGCACATGTAATCTTAATGGAAATGCGATTTTCAATTCGGTCCCCGTTTAATTTTTCCCCGGGGGGAGGGTGTCAACCCCCTCAGCGCACTTTCAGAGTAGTTAGTCTGCTGGTGTTTGTTAGTTTAGGGGTGCGAGATAAACAAACACACCGTACAAACAGATGAGTGCTATTCAAAGTTGTAAATATAAAACCTATTCACCTACAAGCTTATTTTGTACTTTATTTTTAATATTTGGCATCTCTATGGCGAGTGTACGTGTAAGTATTTCAGATATTGTTATTTTTTTTGCCACATAATAGTCATATGAATGAATGTGTATATTTTTGCGAAGGGCGTGTAGGTGCAAGTGCCCTCCCCCTTCTCCCAGTTGCCGGTTGAACCCTCTCTGGACTCAGACCGGCGGTTTATCCGATTACATTTTAATCAACAGTTGATTGAGCCGTGGAGGGAAGGGGACCTCAAACAATATTATAACTGTTGCTACGAGCGACTTCCAGGATCGACAACTATTGGGGTGCGAACAGTTGTAAACGATAAAGAAGAAGTTTAAATACACTGAGCAACAAAAAATCACGTTTTTTAAAACCCAGAGCGGAGATTGGTCAATCTTTACTAAGTTTGACCCACTGAATTCGAATCCGATAATGATTTGTGTTGATATATGTAAAAAAAATATATTTTTGACTTTAAAAATTTGCTAGATAATTAATTATAAGTATTTTTAAGCAATAAAAAATCACAATCAATTGCAAAAATATCTGACTATTGATTTCAATACTCACTTTGAGCACAGCGATACTATATTTTGAGTTATAGACTGCAAAAGCCAAAAAAATTGATGTTTTTTTACATTTTTTAAATCGCGAATATATCATAAACGAGAGCATATCAACACAAATAATTATCGGATTCAAATTTAGTGGGTCAAACTTAGTAAAGATTGACCAATCTCCGCTCTGGGTATTTTTTTTGTTGCTCAGTGATAATTAGTCTGTTTCGAAACCAAATTACATATCTAATCATTGGCAGATTCTGCCCCAATTTTGTAGCTTTTAACAAAATTTAGCTAATTAGAAACAGCAAATAGTTCGTTCGTTCGGTTAAACCAATTTTTAGATTTACCGAATGGGTGCTTCTGAGTCTTGTGCGTATACGCTGTTAGTTCCAGTCGGCAAATTAAATGTACATGTGAGTACACCCGTCCCTCGATTTACGCGGGTTTTTTTTTACGCGATCGTGTGCTTGCGTGGTTCGTGTGCCGAATAGAGGCCAACTGGGGATACTACTACGATAATTCAACCGTTAGATCAAGGTATCATCTCAATATTTAAAGGATATTATATCAAACAAAAAATGTAAGGGTGTTGGCCTCATGTGAATAAGGTGTATCTCTTCAAGGTGGCTCATATTACATTACCTATCGAATGATTCGTTATTGCATTGCATGCAAAAAAAGTTGAACACACCTGCTTTATACAATCAAATGGTTCGGAATAACAAGGGCCGGTTATTAGTTCACTGCAGGGTTTCCAAAATTAATGAACTCATCCTACAAATAAATGAGCGTTTTGCTTTGATACCTCAATATTGTTTGCCTAAAAATTTCACATTGCGAAATTTCGCACACTACACACATACATACACTGTACAAACATCAATTACTATGTATACATAATAATAACACATCAAATGGATATCGAAGACGGATTTCGACCGGCCGAAGGACGCAAGAGTGATTGCGTTGTATTTCCAGCCCCGTTTATTCTACAGGGTTTCGAGTGTATTATTTTTAGGGTTGACTGAATCACTTTGCTATGCTTTATGATCTTTAACCGGCCAGCGGGGAGTATCTGTTTCGTATCAAGGGGAATTATATTTGTCGTCTGTTTTTATTTGTTGCACCCTCCCGTTTTTGCATTTCAATGCGTGCGAATTATTGAATTAGACACGCATACAATATGCACAAGTGCACTATCGGCGACGCGGCTCAATTTGACGGACGAGTTTTAACACTAATTACAGTATCGAAAGTGCATTCGATTCGAGTTGTCGGTTGCGATTTTGACACGGTGCTTATCGTGTCAACGTTTTAACGAGGAGGGGGTGGTGGTGACACGTCATAATGAAAGTGTTAATTACCGTGACAGGTTTAATTAAACAGTGCGTAACAACTGTATGGACCGTCTCCTCGATTTGATCTAATAATTGAAATCGCACTGTAGGAAATAAAAGGCGAGCTCACTATGTACATACATACTAGCGTTGTGTCAAATTTATGATGTAATATTAGAGTGTGTTTGTATGTGTGGGGGATTACGTATTGGCGCAATTACCCTTGCAGAGGAGGCTGCCGCATCTCTTCACGCCAAATGACATTTTAATTCGATTATTGGGGGGGCCCGGCTAGCGAGCTCTCGTACCCCCTCTCAAAAACACGTTATTGCTATTTTTCAAACGTGGGGGCCGATTATTGCACGGCCGATGCAGTGCTTCTCAAATTTTAACCCGTGGACAGTTGATTAGGTAGTCATAGTGATTTTTGACCGATTATACGTTTGCAATCACGTTAAATGTGACTGATTCGTACGCCACTATACATATACCAGTGTAAGCCCGTTGAATATCAACGCCCGCTGAATTTCAAATTACGTAAAGCGCTTTTTTAATAGAGATCCCCACTAATTGATCGCACGGTTGTAAGTGACAAAAAAAAATTTATAGCGCCATCTATGTATTATAGCAATTCCGTAGTATCTATAGTATCGATTTTTTTTTTACTTTACTATTTATATTATAATTATTAATTATTATTATATATGTATGTACATATATAATAATTATAATTTTGTAAAAATCAAAAAAAAAAAAAAATAATAGTTTTTATAGCGTCATCTGTTTAGGCATCTAAAAAGGCAGAGTCACGATTCCTTGTATAGGTAATGTTTAAAAAAAAAAGGACTAAATTGGCCAAGGGCGATAGCGGATGGCATTAGTGTGACTTCTCTCGAGCCTGGTGTCCTGGGTTCGATTCCCACTCATTCTGGTTTTTTAATTATTTTTCCTCAGCGAGCGTTATCAGCAGACAGACAGACAGACAGACAAACAGACGGATTTCAGCTATTATATATATATAATAATACATAGATAGTATGACTGTAGGCTTAAGTATTATTTTAATAGGACTAAAATTATGTTTAATGAATTTTGCACGCAAAACGTAGTCACAGTAAATGGTTATTTATACCTAGGACAATTGGTGAATATGACCGGATGTAAAGAATAATGAAACTAGCATTGAGTGCTTTTTCGAGAATGAACATAGTTTTTAAATCCAACATTCCACTATGCTTTAAAAATAGGGCATACGACCAATGCGTACTGACGGTTATGACGTTGGATGTGAAACGTGGATGCTTAATTGAAGAATGCTAGGTAAGTTCCAATGCACACAGAGAAGTATGGAAAGATGTATGCTTGGTATAACAATACGAGATTGTAAGAGGAATACATGAGTTAGAAGTATGATCAAAGTGGTAGATATAGCAGAACGTGTGAAAAAGTTAAAGTGGACACATAGCGAAAAGAATGGATGGCAGATGGATGCGAGAAATACTGGAATGGTATCCGAGAGGATGTGAAAGAAAGCAAGGTAGACCGAGTGGAAGATGGGTTGATGAATTGAGCAGAATGTGTGGAGTCGAGTGGATGCAGATTGCTCAAGATAGACAGGAATGGAAGTGGATTGGAGAGGCTTTCATCCAGCAGTGGATGGTGAACGGCTGAAAATGATGATGATGATATATAAATAATAAAAATAGGGTAATTCCAGGGAGAACGGAATCATTAAGTTTGAACCTCACACTTTGTATGAAGCTAGCTTTACACAAGGTGTCCGTTTGCCCCGCAATTATTCCGTCATATCGTAAATTACAAGTTGGCGTGTATCTTTGAGTAATTCGAAATGCAAACTTTTATATCGTTTGTCAGATTTGTTTAATTTACAACAGCGAAAAATTAAGAATGGCAATTTGTCGCATTGAAAATTTATTAAAATTATATTTTGGTTCAAGGATAGTAAAGGTGGTTTTACTGTCTGCCATAGTGAAGTAACTAAGGAAAGATACTCTCCAGTGGTTTCCCATTACCTTCTGGAGGGGAGCAAGGGATAGAAGGAACGTACAACGATTTGGTACATAGTAAGTAGTTATTTCGGTGGTGCCAACTTTATAGAACCGTCATACAATTAACATTGATAAATTGGCAAATTCTAACAGGAGACGGCCGATCTGAATTTAATAATATCCAAATCTTCTCAGTGACGATATTTTTAGGGTCGAAAATCTTCTTTAGACCGGTGGGACCCCAGACTGAGATCTAGCCACTGAGCTATCGCCTGGCTTTTATAGTAAAATGTCAACTTTTAAAAGATGAAAAGTGAGCTTAAAATCGGTTCAAATGTTTCAAAATATACACGAAACATTTTGATATCGAGCAAAACTTAAACGAGTAAAATAAATAATATATTAAATATGTATTTACAATAGTTTAACTGTTGGATATCCTTGGAGAAATAAGATAACAAAGGCAGCGCGGAATATTTGTCATCAAGTCAAAAGTTTGTATCTACTCATTAATTTCACCATGCGTCTAACTTGACTCATATGTACATATGTATGTACATATGTATTTGTTAATAAGTAATTATCAACACTACATTACACCGTATCGTATTATTACATTCTTTGATCAAAATTCGACATTCGCGCAAAGTATTTACGGTTATTTTCAGTTCGAATTTACACCGCGAACCGTTTTCGCCCGATTTCGGAGCGTTTAAGCGTTTTGAATTTTAATCAAAAAGTTTAATCGCACACGCGCTCGATTGGTTCGCAAACGAAAACTGCTGTAAAATAAACCAGGCATTGGTTATTACATTATTACACCCACACACACACGGGCTGATTTTATGAATTGTAAAAGATTGGCATATTGCTCGCGATCGTTAGCACTCGAACACAATATGTACATAGTATATATCGCATTTCATTTTACGGGCCAATCGAACGCATCGACAACGGCGCCAAATTCAATTAGCGATCGCGCAAAAATTAAGAGCTCAATAAAAAAATGAATTATCCTGTTGATGTGACGCCGACTGTGCCCGAATATTAACTCGGCCAGACCGAACGCTTAACTTAATTATAACGCAATATATTTGGATAATAAATTTTGGCAGTCGCAATAAAATTGCATTTTTATTGGTGATCTTTGTTATGGGCGCGGAGGGGTTGAACGGACTCACATACATCTCTGCGTAGAGTAATTGTTTAAATATTTCCCCCGGACACGCGTCAAACCGAGCCAATCTCGTAAATTAGCCGTGAATTGGTCTGATTTGCAAGTGTGTGTGTGTGTTTGCGCTTTTTTTTCGGTACTCCTTTTAAAACCAGTGGAAAAAATAACAAGTTAGAAAGGGTGAAGTGTGTGTGAGAGTAGGGGCGTGAATAGATGGTAGAATTGGGGGATGAATCATTCATTCGATCCGTGTTTGATGTTTACTTTATCTGTACAGATTTTATCTGCCGATAGGGTGAGTTGCACGTTGCGATTTCACTATATATTTAGTATATTATTCATTATAAATCTATTTAAATCGAGCCTAAATAATCATTCCAGTACAAAAGCTTATGAGGTTTTCTATATGTAAATTGAATAAAGAAATAATTTTTCATGAACGTCGAAACAAAAGTTCTACATATTTTATATTAGAAACGGGGGCAAACTTGAGACCGTCATACTAAATTCTTCATTTTACGGTCTTATCTTATTTTTATTCGTATGAAAAGAGTGACACATCTGGATCATACTATTGAGGAGCTTTTCCGCTATAATAAATATATAAAATATTATAGCAGTGCTTTATATACGTAGTGGCCGTCAATTTCATGGGCTAATTTGAAGGAACATTAGCTGTCATGCTATTTCTATCGCGATTTTGTGTATACGGCATTATAAATTTGAAACCAAATGCAATTTTTCAAAATCGAGTAAGTTTGTACCTACCTATATAATAATATTAGTGTAAGCCCGTTGAATATTAACGGAAGTGTTTGACGCAATTGATTACGTAACAATTTATCAAAGTTGCGAACCTATCAAGGATTAATATTTTCAAATTATAGGAGGCCTCCCATTACCGGTGTTGGGTGAACGCGTTGGAGCTAACTCACACAACCTGGTGATCACGGGTTCAAATCCCACTCGCGACGTTCGTGTTTTTTCAATTAACCGAGGCGAGCGTTATCAGCAGACGGACAAACAGACGGAATTGAGCTATTATATAAGCCCGTAAGCGTATTATGTAAGCCCGTTGAATATCAACGGAGCGCTTTCTCATCACCCGTACTGAAAAATAATATTTAATTTAATAGTTTTTATAGTTGTTGCATCTATGCAATAATGCGCCATCTATGGCGCGTTATAATACAATAACGTAACAATTTAGCAAAGTCGTGAGCCTATTTTTCATATTAAATATCATTTGGTTTGGCTCACCGCGTAAGCGCTCTGTTCCGAATCAGCGATACCGGGTTAAAATCCCACTCGCGCGACGTTCTGATTTTGTAATTATTTACATCGGCGAGCGTTATCAGCAGACATACAGACACGGATTTCGGCTATTACATACATATACGTATATATGTACTAAGCGCAAACACTAAACAATTGCCACACTATGTATTTACAAATGGGTTCAGTTAATCGTAGGTATATTTGGAATTTGTCCCTCAAGTGGTGAGTAACGTTACTGACTTAACATCGTCGTGAGTTTCGTCTACAAGGTGACAATTTTCGCAAACCCGTTATACTAAAATAAACAAGCGAGTCTTTACACCTCTATGGACCATCTGATAGCGAACTGGATTTGTATATGTAGGAGAACGTTCATTTCAGAGCCGTATCTCGAGCCGATGGACACAATTAGCGTTAATATATTAAATCGTCACGTAACCCGATAGATACATACATAAAATTAAACTCACACCCACCAATACGAATACCGAAAGTCGAAGCGGTAAAAGTGTTCGGTTAAAGTGGTGCACTCACCCTGTTGAGGCTGTCCCACAGTATCATGGGAGGGTAGGATTCGACGATGGGGTTGCATTTGTGGACACGGATATTCTATTACAGTGCATCAATAATGCATCGACTGCTTCGGCGGATCTGCTGCAATTCTGCAACGATTTCGAACGCTTCTCAAACTGTTGCACCCCCTCGCACACACACACAAATTCAAATTTCCCATTTTATTTTTCATTTTGTCCGTTTGTTGTCTCGTTTTATCGAGCTTTCGTTTTCGTAAAGTGTGGCGTGGGACGGGCGAGCGTTCTCGCAGCGCATTTAGCCTCACAATCGGCGCTCTCTCGGTGTCATGATTTATCGCATTTTATCACCGTGGTAGAGTGAAACGTAAAATCGGCAATAAACATTTAATGGAATGACTGTTCGTTTCTCGGAATTGACGTTTCCATAATTGATTAATTAGCGTTGGATGGTTGGGCTATCTCGAGTGCGAATCTATGGCGGGCGGGCGCGAGTTAAAAATCACTACACTGCAGTGGAACCACTTTGGATTTAATTAATATCGATCGATACGCAAGATTATAACGTAATCATTTCACATTATATTTTGACTGAAACAACAGGACTTTTATTGCCTAAAGTTTGCCTGTGTGTTGGTTGGTATGTCCGTCAGGAATCGTTGCCTTGCAAATGTCGCTATTGTTAGCCCGTACAAATCTATGTCAATGGTTAAAACCCGATCTTTTATTTCCATTGAAAATTTGAATGATTTATTTTAACCGTTTTGATTGTCAACGGGCAATATTCAAGTTAAATTATAAATCAGATGTGGTTTGTACCAACATATATGTATGTATCTACATATATTCACACTGTGCATAAAATCTAAAGTAAAACGAGACGATAGACAAGCTACCAATCTAAACACATTCTACACTTATTACATTATTACATTATTACTACTACATTCTCACGTATCAACGTATAATATTTAAAATCAGCTTGATGTTTTAATTCAATTTATATGTGTAAATAGAAATTTTCACTTTCATATTAAGTTGTAGCCAGGTGATAGCTGAGTGGTCAGCGTTAGTCTCTCGAACAAAGGTTCAATCCTAGTATGTCGAAATGATTTTCTCGACCTCAATTATCGTCATAGGCAAGATCTGGACATTACTAAATCCAAATCGGCCGTCTCTACTGTTTAGAATTTGCCAATTTATCTTAGTTGTGAGACGGTTCCGCCAAAAATTGGCACCTCCCATCCATTATTCCTACGTGTATGTTGTATATTCTTGTGTTGGTTAACTTTTTGGTATTGAATGGGCAACATTTTCATTGTGCGAAGTTATAGTACATATAGAAACAATTATAATTAAATTGAACGCAATCGCATTTTCGCATTTTCGTCATCGTCATTTCGACACGCGGACAACTTTCCACAGATCGTATACGAGAGCGTAACAGGTTATTTCCCCTCTCATTTTTTTTTCGTTTTGGGCTTTTTTTTACGTACATCGTACGTTTTTACGACACGGAAAAAAGTATACAATTGCAGTATTTATTTATCCCAATCCGCATATACGGGGAAAAAAAAAAAAAAGTGTCGGTCATCCGAGGAAGTGGTGAAGGATTCACCTTCTTTTTTTCTTCGCAAAGTTCGTGTGTGATCCTCCGCCCCATCCGGCCTCTGGCCATTCATTATAGCGGTGTCATTAAAATCAACATGCTTTTTTATAACTTGACGCAGAATAACAAAAAAAAAAAAAAAAAACATATCGAAAGCAAACCAACCCTAATTGGGCGCTAAAGATCGCGCTTATTCCCCGATCGAAACTCTTTCACGTTTTTTTTCCCCGACGAACATCTATAATTTGAAACGTGCTTTATACTACTTATAGTGAACGGGTCAATACGTGACATCCTAAAGGTTCACACTATAAATACAGGAAAGTTTCTTCTGCCGATCGTCATTATTTTGAAACACGTATGAACATTATTGTTGTGCGTTTGCGAACAATTATAAATAATCAATGCGTTCAACGTAAACGCGCCCCTTATAAAATACGTCCCTTATGAAATAGATAGGAATATAAAAGGCGGTGGAGCGAGGGGGTGGAAGCTCTCATTTTTACGATATGATAAATAAGTGATAGGATAATTTTCCCCATGGGGACGGGTGCATATGCGTTACGGTCGAAAACAATGCAATATCAATCATACGATACCGTTGTTGTGCAGAAACCAGGTGATAAAGGTTCAATGTGAATTTCACTGCGTTGTAATCAAATTAATAGTATTCCACTTATGCAAAGTGCTTTAACATGTCTCGCCCGTAAGTATGTTGTATAAAATTGAACGAAACAATTTATGAACTTTATAAGAAAAGAAAAGACAACCAAAGACTTAAAGAGTGTGAATTTATCGTAGTATTGGAATGTGCACTAAAGAACTTAAGCTATAGTAGAAGTACAAGCATTGATGATATGTAGGTACATACATAGGTATGAGTACAATTACGGTCGAAAATTTTATTCAATTTTCTCCGAGGTTTTTTAATATTTTTATAGCTTCTGGCAAGTTTTCGATGTTATTAAAATCCAGATAGGTCGCCTCATGTCAGAATTTGCTAATTTTTCTGAAGTTCCATACAAAATAAGCACCAATTAAAATTCTTTTTTACTTTATCCATATACCTGGTAGGTGTAGATAAAGTATTGTCGTCGTGAAAAAATTCTACTTCGAGATTTTGACTGATATGCATCAAGTTTTTGGGAAAATTTCTGTGTGTGAACTCTCTATATTTCGAAAATTGTTAATCCTACTACATACACTGCAACTTCATACTATTATGTATGTATATACTCTGTCCAACTTGAAAAACACCTTATTCTCGCGCAACTAAGAAAAAGGGTTGTGGCTGTCCGATTTACGACTTTGGTTGGCTTCGTTAATGTTTATTCCAAGAAGTCGAGATGGTGACGAAGCTCATTGGATCAGAGCCAAGTAATGTGCGCAGATCGACCCTAAATCGGTCAAAACTAAGGTGTTTCTTAAGTTGGGCAGAGTATATACAGAAAATATTATTTTATAAAGACTTTTCCTAGAAAAATGCACAATTCACTTCAAGGGCATACTCCTATCTAAAAAAATAAATATTTTGATTTTCATTTATATGCATTTTACATGTAATATTACTACATATATATATTAACGCAATCGTCTGCTTGCCTCTTTAGGTCGTTGCGCTCACGCTAGTATTGCCAACACAACAAACATAATTTATTTAGCGATGTGTTGGCAATAAGCCACTATCTGTCAAAGGTGGTTCGAGTCAACCCATTCAACGAGCCATACACCCATTCAATCAACGGTACACTATACAATTGTTTCACGAACTGAGAGACGGGCTATGGGCTGTACTGTTATTATACACATTAGTGCGCACTGGTGGGGTTTGGGGAGTAATAAGTTGGACAGTACATATATTATTTCGTTCGCTTGCAAAAGGCAAAGGGAAATCATTGTCGAGAATCTTTTCTTGTAACTTCAGTATTGCAGATGTTAAAAATAATTTCCAAAAAGTGAAGGACAATTTTAAGAAGATTTCATATAAATACATATAATAAATTAGTTATGTATTTTGGAATGTTAAATACACCCGATTCTCTTTTTACACGGGGGATACGTTCTAGGGACTAACATGCAAAAAAACCGTGTAAAAAAGATATGTACATTGACAAAAAAATTCTCGAAATCAAAAATAAATCGAATTTATTTATTATTTATATATGTATATAAATATGTTCATTAGTTGAAGTAATAAATTTACATGGTTTTAGATTTTAATTTAATTTAATATAAAAAAATATATTCATTCAGTTTCGCTATTTGACAATAAACGTGCCCGTTTAGTGCTGTTATTTATTTTAAATTTTTTGTAACCGTGTTAAAAAAAAAAAAAAAATTGGTCCGTTTTCCTGAACCGTGTTATTTCAAAACCGTGCAAAAAGAGAATCGGGTGTATAAACGTAGGTATATAGAAAATATGAACATACATACATTGAAAAAGTGTATCTTTTAAATGAAAGTTTTCCCATTTTTTTTTCCAGATTGAGTTGTGGGATTTCAATAATTCAACAGTGGTGTTTGAGTGATTTTTGACGTGTCCAAATTTAAGTGGACAATCGATGGTCACCCTAGCGGAGGCCCTCGCCTACCGAACAATAAGTTCCACATTACGCTATTGTCATGGGGCTCACCCTCCCCCCCCAGTTATATAAACCAGAATGGGACCATTCAAAAACAAGTCACGTGTGTTTCGTTCCTTGAAGGCACTAACTTATTGTTTTGTTACGTGCATTACTCGGAGATCGTGACGTCGAGATGACTCTATAGTCGGAAAGGTCAAACGAGGGACCGCGACCCGAAACTTTTTATCTGCGAGTGTGTTATTTTTCCAAAACAATCCTAACGAGGCATTCGACCACAATGACTGCATATAATTTAAAAATAAATAAAAAATTCTTGCGAAAACTATCAATTGCCTCGTGCAGATATACCACTATTATATTCAAAGTCTAAGGTAACGATTCTATAACCAACGAGGCATACATATGTAACTATGCCAATTCTATGTCTAGGATAGTTATATGGGTCGGTTTTATTTTAGATTTTTTTTTGAACTGATCAACATTGACGATGCCTGAATCTCGACAATAATAAGTCTTACGAGTATAGTTTTATTAGAGGGTTGCTCTATATATCCGAGCGATACCGAACAACGGTTGAGTCGGTTTAGTGGAATTCCGAATAATATCTCAGAACAACTGTTTAACCTTTCATGGTCCTTAGAGTCCAGACGCGCCATAGATTATGCATCGTCGAATGATAACGAAAACGAAGACAACAAACCAAAACCGAACAAAATAAATAAAAACAAAGTTTATCGGAAGAATGTGCAAATAACGTTGCATAATAAACAGAAAAGGCTGCAACCACACACACACGCACACATTGCAATTTATCACCACTGTTAAAGGTCACGACATTAAGCATTACGCTTAAAGGTGTCTGTAAACGATCAACATTTTTCAGCAATATTGCTCGTCAACCATCCAGCAACATTTTCGGCATCGCATGCGCAATATGTGTAACAGTAATGTGTGGCTCAATGATTGCCGGCAAGTAGTTGCTGTTTTATTATTGCCCAGATTCACCTCAGCGACAGAGATGATGTGAGATGTATGCGAGAGAGCGGGAAAGAAACATATATTGGCGATATCATCGGCAACATGTCAACAATACTCGCCAACACACTGCTATACCAGCAATAGTGGAACAACAGTGTCGGGAAACACGACTATATTTCCGGCCCACATCACCATATTGCAGTTATAAATACCGGCAATGCATTGACGTGAATATGTTGATCGCTTACCGGCACCTTAATACACACAGAGGTAACAAGTGTAACTTTTTGACTTTGCATTAGGTGTTCGATCGACTTACACTCACTAGTATGTATGTATGTACAGCATTGTCCAGCGTTGCACAATGGTTATCACATGCGGTGTGATTTAAATTTGTACAATTGGAATTGATTATATGGGAGTGTGTGTGTGTTTAATTTTATTGGAGTGGTTTCCCATTCTCGTTCAGTGTTAAATAGTTTGCTTACAAACCGACTAGCGTGAAGAGATATCGACAATAAAAGCAGACGGGGGATGAATAAGCGGGGCTATGAGGGATTACGGGGGTATTATCCAGCACGTGAGGGTGGCAAGGGGGTTGATAGGTAGAGGTGCCCACCCTTAGTTAGATTGGTTTATAATTTCATTTGTATCGAGCCGCGTCCTTATTGTATGGGTGCGCGTTTCGCGATTTTTGCGCGGATAAACCGCCTTTTATCGGACTCCAATCGCTGCGCTTATGTGTTGTGTGCTACTGTGTGTATGTGTGTGCTATTGTTGTGCTAAATTTTACAAGCAGTTTATATTTGAAAGGGCTAGAGTTAGTCTATGTACATTAAAATCGTTTGAATGAGGGCGTGATATGTCACATATTTATGTAAAACTTCCGAATTTTATTCCACATACGTCAGTGCGTCCCAAACTTTTTAGAACCGCGACCCACTTTTTAAAACGACAACATTTCGCGACCCACCTAGTTTTAATGGACGTGATGGGGGTAGGGGGTATTTAAATTATTTTTAATACTTAAATATATCCAGTTTTATTTATTTTTAAATAACTTAGATATAATTAACGAAAACAAGTAGCTGGGATAAACCTTGTACATGGACTCGTCCAGTGGCAATGAGAAACATGTACTTTCACTAACGCTTTGGATCAGCTCATCTTCTGCCCACTCGGCCATTTCATCGATTCTGCGTGCAATCGTATTATAAGCGGAATCGTTTCTTGCTCTTAACATCAAACATAATTCCAACCGTGTCTTTTATTGATGGTAGTACTAAAGTCTTGCCAATTTTGTGCGGCTTACTAGCTTGCGCGATTTGCAAACTAATCAGGTACGAGGCATGGAAAGATTTTTTAAATAATTAAAAAAAAATTACATTCTTCAGAATGTGAATTTTGAACTTCGGAATGTGAGTTTGGGAAACGCTGACATAGGTAAAATGTTGATTCGATACGGTTAAGTTATAAGGCGCCCGCACACCGCTGCGGATTCGTAAAGCGCATGCTTGGGTCGTTGCGTTCATGCTAGCACTGCCAACATAACGAACAAAATAATTTTAGCGGTGTGTTTGCAACAAGCCGCTATCTGTCACAGCTAATTTGAGTCGACAACGCGACTTTATGGCCATACATCTATTCAATCAATGGTATACTATACAATGGTACACTATACAATTGTTTCACGTACCGGCTAACGGTCTGTTCTGTTATTGTACAAATCAACGCCCACTGGTGGGGTTTGCGGAGGTGGGGCTAGAATCCACCGTCACATGACGGGCAAACCGACTAGTTTAGTAAAAGTAATTTATTTATTAATTTAAGATAGCTTAAGAAGCTACAAACAAAAAGCAACCCAAAGCTAAAATTACAAAAAAAAAAACTAAATCTGGTGCTGTTTTAAGGCAGCCAGGAATCTATCAACTTTGTTTATTTTTCTGAGATCTTCTGGTAGGCCATCGTATTCGACAACACCCCTATACAAGATACTTCTCCTAGATCTTAACTAATCTAATAATTCTTAACTATTAACTTATTATGACAATGTACATATGTACATATATTATATTGAAATATCTTGGTAATAAATTCTTATTTAATATATAAAAAATATATACTATATAATATGCACACTTTTAAGGTTTCATTTACATTCATCCAATTCAATTCATTCAACATATATGTACATATGTATCTTATACTAGTTAATCTATTGACATTTAAAATACTCCGCATAGCTCTATTTTGCAGTTTCTGCAACCTATCTTTAATTACCCCCATTTACTGAATATAAAAATGAACCACAATATACATATGTACATACATATAATGTGAAAATAAATCAAATTGAATTTTCGACAAAGTATTCAGATACTGCAGTCTATTAACCGTATCTTCATTCACTCGTACATACATATGTACATATATTCAAAGTGTATCGGGCAAATTTTAAAGCTCAATTAAATACTGATTCAATGAACGCGAAGCACGTTTTAAACGGCCAAAGAGCATCCCGAAAAATTACAGTAGCACTGATTGCATAAAAATAAAACAAACGACCGTGATAATCGATCGCGAGAAACGGTAAATAAAGGATGAATGAGTGGTCCTTTACACACACACACACACAGGTGTGTATTTACACAATTATAAAAGCCATATAAGAAGACATCATTAGGCAACTACCAAATTATACACACACACACATGGGAAAGTATCGCGTTTGATTGGCCCTTTGTTTTTGTCGTGTTGGGCCCGTTTATATCAAAAACCGGTGGCTAATTCACGTAACACCGGTGGGCCTCAGGACACTCTCACAGGAGTTATCAAGCCCACGACGTGCGGGGCCTTTATTCATTAATTAAGATAAATCCGTTCGTTTCGTTATCTTCGGCAATTAACGTCGTATATAACGGCGTATCGAGGCTGATTTTTAAGAAGTTGCGTGCTCCCGTTTTGCGACGCAATTTTTTTCCATACGCGGATAGTATAATTGAGCGCAATTATTGTTGTGTGCGAAGTTGCCTTATCGACGAATGTGTGTACTGTGCAAAAAAAAAAAATAAGATATTATCGTTCGGATGCACAGATGGGAAACGCGAGTCGTTTGTGCGCACGCACGAACGTGAATGTAAATTAATATTCAAGCTCATCTTAAGCTATATAATTACGATTACAGTTGAAACGGCCGAATCTGGTGAGAACGAATCCATTTTGGTCGAATGGAAAATGGCGCAAATAGGAATAAGATAGAAAGCGCACAAGGTCTGAAAGTGGATTTGATCGAAAGGTAAAAAATATCGAAAAAAATAATAATGAGACACGTGAAGTAATCTCTTTTAAGTTTTTAAACCAGTGATTCTCAACCTTTTTTAATCGAAAAATGTGTTTTCCGTGTATTTTTTCGATATTTTTATCTTTCGATCAAATCCACTTTCTATCTTATTCCTATTAGACCTTATGCGTTTTTCATCTTTTGCTTATTAGACTTTATTGGCTTTCTACATTGTTTCTATTAGACCTGTACATTCGACCATAATGGATTCGTTCTCATTGGATTCGGACTTTTCAACACCACCCTATAATTACTAGGGTATTGCCCGTTGATGATCAACGCGTGCTTATTATTGGTGACCATGGGTTACGCGAAAAAATTAGCAATTTAAATTTTCAATGAAAACTATTATTGTTGAAAAAAATTATTGTTTTTACAATTTCAACAATGCGTTTGTACGGTCCTACAAACATCGGTCAAACCAATAAACAGATTTTAGCTCTTTATAATTGGGTAGTGGAGTATTGTTTCAATAATTAATTGATTTAGAATTTGTTCGAGAAATTTAAAAGTCTCTGTTGCCGGTACGAATTAGGAGTGATCCTTTTCGAGTTTTTATCTTTTTTTTTTGACAGTTGGCCGCCCTGTGTCACGATAGTCATTATGAATTGTACGAAAAAAAAGGAGCCAACGTCCGGCTGGCTGCATCTAATGATGGACCGCTCGCTCGCATAAACCGCAAACTATTGCCAATTTGATTCATTCAAACATAAATACGACACATAGTAAAATAAGGATACGATGATATTTTACAATATGTACCCATACCTACTAAACCCAAATTAACCCTTTGAAGGTCTCCAATGTTTACAGTGTAATTCTTGAGGAAGAAACCAACTTATTTCATTCCGATTAGTAATAAATGTATAATGGTTGTGTACGTTTCTGAGAATTGATTACAGTACCTTACTGACAATCGTAAAGTCCAAAGGTCAATAAGCAATTATGTATATTTGAATTGTGCAATCACGAATACTGCCTTCATTTGAGTATATTGCTTATATTTATTACATAAATTGAATAATATTGATATTATTAAACTCAAAGGATATATTATAAAACGAATATAGTCGGTAGGCTAAGCGACAGCTGGCTAGATTTTTTGTCTTTGAACTTACTATGGCAAAAAAGTTAACTTCATAACAGCTTGCCAATTATATTCAACAGCTTCAAAGCGACTCACAGCTTTTAAATATAATATTGCTCATATTGCCTTAAGGGTAAATCCGTAAAGCAATTAAACTTAAAGTTGAAAATCTTCATATCAAAACGAGAGCCGTGTTTTTTTTTATTCCCATTGATATAAATATTACAACAACGCGACCAGTATTTAACCACCGTAAAATTGGATAAAAAATGTTATTTTATTGCATCAATCATAGAGCAAGTGAGTCTTGAGATTCGTTAATAAAAAGCGATCGAAATTCAAGACCATAATAATTGTGGATAACGTCTACAAAAATGATTAGATGAGACCCTCGGGGGACCGGAGACCCAAAAACGGATTTTTACAACGGCCATAATCCCGTAAAAGCCACTGTGCATTATATAACCACTATCACATATGTACCATATGTTTCAATATGAACATAAAAACGTATGCGTATTAACGCTAAAAATAATTTTCATACCACACAAGTGGAAAATGTCTAAAATCTAAAACGGATAAGATAAGTGGAATTGCGATAAATCATCGGCGTTTTATAAGCACCATTAAAAATATACGATGATGGATTTACATGTGCGAAAATAGTAAGCTATAATCACCGATGGAAGAATCGATTGCTTCATTGATCAAATATGCGATCGGATGACATTATATACCTGTACGTTTTTAGGTTTGTCCTCTGAAGCGACTCGAAAAGTTTCGTGGTGTTTATTTCGGAAGCTGTGTCCTTTCCGAGATTTAATTCGAATTATTGCCCGCTGTAAATGCTGAACTGTTTTACGATATGATTATAGAATGGAATGTAGAGTAACGTTTAAAGGTTGGTTTATTGCCGTGTATGTCTATTTAAAATCAGGCAGGAGGTCAAAACGTTTTAGTTACAGGTATGTACATACATATATTCCATATTTATATATTTTAATGATTTTTAAATCATATCGTAGATTAGTAAGGTGAATAACAAATTAATACCTCATATGTGTCTTGCTTTGATGAACTTTCATTAAAAAACGATTACATAATAAAGAAAAGAGACTCAAACGCGCGGTTATTTTTAAACCCAAAATAAACAAAGAATTATTTATTACTTTATTTATAAATCCATCTACAGTTCTATTAAATTAAAAAGTTACATCGATACTTCATTACACGTTTGAATGTCAAATATAATATTATAAATTGGAACAATGAAAACAGCCTACTCGTGTGTGATTAATCAACGTCAAATATTATCTCGAGTCTTTGAGACGCGATAAATAACGTTTTATAATTCAATAACCGTATGCGTAATGTCAATTTGGATTTTTTTTATGCTATTCATTTGATTTTGAGTTTTATTACAATATAATTTAAGAAATTTCATTTTAAACGAGCGAAATTCCATTTGAAATCTACATACATACATATACAAGTTTAGGTCTTTTAGGCGGGTATGTTAGATCGCTAAGTGTTTATCGTTAGAATGATTCCGTTTTCATTTTTATTTTATTGTCAACTAAGAACGTCTGGCGCCTGCCACACACAACACCCTTTTAAACCCTTTAAACACCGATAACGAATAAAATAACCTAGCGTTACCTACATAAAAATAAGCCGCGCATTATCAAAGTACTCTAAATAACACTTGTTCTCCAGACTTAAACTCTCGGATTAAAAATGTGGCAGGAGCGGGTTAAGTGGAGCAATGAAAACATATTGCAATAACATTTTATTTAAAACATGTACCGGAATGCAAAGTGTCGCAGTCCAGTCATTCACGGGTTGAACGATAGCCGAAGCATTAAGATAAAGAAAAACTGGTAAAACGGTAACAGTTGACCATACTCTATTATTGTAAACTGTCGACGCCATTATTATCATCTAAGATTCTAAACGGTGACGACTTCAATAACGAACGTGTGCCATCACCATTACGCTTTGCACAGCTCGATTAATTATTTAATATATCGTTACATATATATATTAAAGTGTGTAGTAAAAAGTTTTTGAACGCTTTTAGCATGAATAATATAATCAAAAGTGTATAGTCAGTAAAAAACTATGATCGTACATATGTACATACATATGTAGTCTCTTCGTCGCATTGGAGACATTTCCGATCATCTCTAACTAGGATTACCGTACGTCCCGGTTTGGGCCACGATTGTCCCGGTTTGAAGGTTTGTCATTTTGTACGGGTCTATCGTTTCATTCTTTTGAAAATGGACAGATGGCATCACGAGGCATAATTTGCTATGATATAATTTGCTAAGGCATAAGTTGCATAAACAACTATCGGCATATGTATGCTTTTGGCGGAGAGTGTATGTACATATGTACATATGTACATAGGTTACTGAAAATAAATTGTTGATCAGGTAGTGCATAGCAGTCAACAGAGGCTACCGAATGTTTCTTGTCTTGTTTGTGACAAATAAGAAACTGTGTTCAATGAATTATGTACTCAAAACGTAGTAAGCGTAAATAGTTACTTATTTCTAACTAGGACAAGTGATAAACATGACTGGATGTAAAGAAGAAGAAATAAAACGAATAATGAAACTAGGATGGTGCTTTTTTTGGAAGAATTAAAATTATTTAAATCCAACATCCCGTTATGCTTTAAAAATAAGGCATACGAATACGACCAATGCGTACTGCCAGTTATGATGTATGGATGTGAAACGTGGATGTTGAATTCAAGAATGTTACGTAAGATCCAGTGCACACAAAGCATGTAAAGATGTATGCTTGGTATAACAATAAAAGATAGGAGTAATAGGAATACATACACAAAGTAGCAGATATAGCGGAACGTGTGAAAAAGTTGAAGTGGACATTGCGAGAAGAATGGTCGGCAGAAATACTTGAATGGCAACCGGGAGGATGTGGAAGAAAGCTAGGAAGACCAAGTGGACGATGGGCTGACAAATTAACAAGAATGTGTGGAGTCAAGTGGATGCAGATTGTTCAAGACAGTAATGTAAGAGGATTAGAGAGGCCTTCATCCGGCAGTGGATGGTGAACGGCTGAAAATGACGATGATAAGAAACTGTGAATTTACGGATGCCTTAAAGAGAATATTCTGAAAAAAGTGTGTGTCTACGTTGATCGCGTAAAATGTGAACAACGTTCGTCTGATATACAAGAAAATATTTCGCCTGCGGTGTATTTTGCCAATTATGTACACATGCGAATTAGTCCATCGCTTGTCCTTACGCGACCCGTACACGTTCGATTGCACCGTGTGTGACCCGTGTTACAATAAATTGGCGATTGATTGAGGGTGAGGCGAAAGTGGCTGCCGCCGATATCGGCGTCTCACCGTAGAATCCCCCTCCTATAAATCTGTTGACACCACTGAGAGCTTTTCGGGTCGCTTTTCCAGTTTTTAGAGCTTTTTTTTTCTTCATTTTATTATCTTTATGGTTTACGGCGTGATGTATAGGCGGTCGCTCGAGCCACGCACTTAACCCATTCGCCGACCGGATTTCTAGACGCGTGTAATTTAATACTTATTGACTAATTAAGTTTGCGTTTTTCTACACTTACACCAGTCTCATTTGTTGCTGTGGGATGTGTGCGCGCGTTTCATATATCGCGCGTATTAATCACGGCGTGATAAGACACCGCTCCCGTACAGGTTGATTGAGAAAAGATGACATTCTCCATTTGCCCGCGCTCAGAGCGAAGAGTCCAGCTAGTGATCACTACAGAGCAATTGAGAAAATTGAGCATTTTGGACATTCATTTACGGCTATTACTGTTTTTATTTCCATAAAAGCGTTGCTGATACCTCATTTGATGAAGTTACATATATACTGTAGTGATTATAACTTTCTATAGGAAAATAATACTTTTTTTTATACGGATAAAAAGGTGTTAAGTATATTGAATGATTGCCAATTTATTTACATTTATGATGAAGCTTTACTTATACTACACCATTTGTGGTACAAAACTACTACGGAATTTAAGCTTGACTGTGAGTGATTTTTAATGTAATCAATTGTAAATTCGATTGGTGCCGATTTTGAAAATGATTCGGAGCTTTGATCGTTGCGATTGAAATTCAGCAAATGGCAGCAAGGTGAGGAATTTAAGTGAAAGGGTATAAAAAGAGTGTACAAGATAATAAATTGAGTAATGCGTATATGTATGTATGTACATATATATGTACATAATATTGATATGATTGTGATTGTGTTCGTACGATTGTCGATCGGTGTAAGTTCAGTGATGCTCGTATTAATAAGATGACATTGTTGACCAGATTGGCTCATTAAGCAGAGGCCGAGCTTAATCTCGGTTAAAAAGAGGAGCGGTCTCGTTATAAATAAGTCAAAGCCTTAACAAGGCATTATATTAAATAGCTTTTAACATTCCACGCTCTCGATATCTGAGTGGAGGGCCACGTCTCTTTAGATAACGGCCGGCCGGGGACCTTTCATACTCCATATATTTAGCACTAACTAACAGGTATGTATATGTACATACATACACATAAACCTACCTGCATACACCCATGCATACATACGGGTGTAGGTATTCATATAAAATAACCATAGGTAAACTCAAGACCCGTTTAATTTAGTGGTTCGGGTGTGGCCAACCCATGGCTTTATCCGTATATTTGAGGAATACAAAGAGTAACGAAAATAATTTTTTAAACTGAAAAAGTCAAAACGCAAATTTTGCTCATCGTTGTGGAGTACGTAAGTATGTACATCGAACATATATCGCAAATAACGTATAGGTATGTATGTATGTACAAATGTATATGTATAAAGGCCTCACAAACGGGAGCGGATAAATACGCTCGGTGGCTCGGTGTTGCACATTGTATTATAACTTATCACCATACATACATACATATACCACCGAGCTTATTTATCCGCTCGAAAATAATAATCCGCTCCGGTTTGTGAAGCTCTTTAGGCCGGGTGCACACTGGGTACGTATTCGTACGAATTCGTGTCGTACGTATGTGTTGTCCCTCACACGTATGGCGTTGTCTCTCTCTGGGCGTGAGACATCGCCATACGTGTGAGAAACAACAACATACGTACGACACGAATTCGTACGAATACGTACCCAGTGTGCGCCCGGCCTTAGGCTGTGCCTAAATAAATACAACATTTTCAGGAACTAACTTGCAATTTATACAACGATATTATACAATCCACAATATCTGCCAATTTAAAGAATTCCTTCTGTATTGTTTTGATACTGACATATGTGAATATTGCTCGCCGTTGATTTTGCTTCATATACATATTAGTTTCAAAAGTAACGTTCATTATATAACGCAATTGATCGTTCAGAATCCTGATTTGAAACCATACTAATATAGTCAACACCAGAAATCTCACTAGCGTTATGTCAATTTTCAAATACATAAAATTCATATAGTAAGGAAGCCCAACTGAGCTCAGACTCAGAGACAGCTCTGCACTTAAGAAGATCAAGAACCCAAAAACACAAAATGCAACATGTAACGTGACATTCAATGCATAGCATTTGGTGAGAGACATTTTGACGTCGAGTTGATTGATTGTTTGCATCAGTTTAACTGTAACTTTATAATTGAACAGCATGTCTATTATCCACATTGAAATGGCCACGGTTAATACGCACAGATCGGACATGGAGTAGAATAACTTCATCACCATTGACAATTTTTCATTTGTGAAATACGCCGACATCTGTTGGCCAGTGAGGTACGCGGATGTAATTACGTGTAACATTACGTATAACAGGATATATTTCCTCTTCGGTTCTGTTCTGTTTTCGTACGTGTTGAATATTTGAGAAGCTAGCAGTTCGTGTAAGTATATGAAAGGTTTGTACATATATTGCATACAATGCAAAGTTGTTCTTATCGAGAGATTTTTGTTGCACGTGTTTCATGTTCATGAAATCGACTTAACAAATGAACGGCTTTTTGATATTGAACAAAAATACTAATGGATATTGATTATTGATTTTATTAATTATACGTATAAATTATGTATGTATGTATGTAGGTACTAATCGGAATTACTCGTTAATATCCAAAAAAACCTTTGGTTCTAATTATCTAATTGATATGATTTTATCAAACACTTGATATTCCAGCGCTGTCAACCAATTTTTATTTTATTACTTTATCCTAATCGGATACTAAGTAAAGTATTCGTGCGAAAATTCGACCTTGAGATTTTGACTGATTTGTATCAGGTATCGTCCCCTGATCACGTTTTCATGATTTTTGGAAAATGACTGTGTTAGGCGAATGTGTGTAGAATCGCTTTAACTCAAAACCCGTTAATTCTTATTACACTGAAACTTCATATTTATAGGTTTTTTGCCGGCCAATAGAATCCATAAGGTTTTCAAAATTTGTTGTCAAACGGAAATGGTACTTTACCTTGTAAGTCCCCTTATTTTGACTTTTCTTTTGGATTTTTTTCCTCCATAACTATCAGATGAATTTAACTGCAATTTTATGTATGTACCTATAGTACAATGACCTTCAAAATAATATAATTTGTAAATATTTTTTCCAAGCGGAAATAGTATTTTTACTCCCACATAATATACATATGTATATGCCAAATTTCAGCTTAATTTATATGATAGTTGTGCTGGAAAAACTTCCAAAAAATAACAGGAAAATAGGTGACTTTCCAAACGAAATACCACTGCCGGTTGACGAAAATTTTTGCAAGCCATAAGCAAATAATGGCCGGCACAAAACATATAAAGATTAACAAGAAGTATGTCGCAGTCACAGCTTCATTTAGACTTTGAAATAATCGAATCCAATTAAAACTAGCTGGTTCACCAGTCACACGACAGTGTATTCCAACCACACCTGTGTGCCCTGGTTTGTACAATAACAGTACAGCCCATTTGAATGTACGTGAAACAATTGCATAGCGTACCGTTGATTGAATGAGAACCATAAAATTGCGTTGTCGACTCCAACCAGCTTTGACATAATACAGCCAATTGTTGCCAGCACACCGCTAAAACTTTCGTTTATTATGTTTCAGACAGGCAGGCAGACGTTTCCGCAAATATATTTATAGTATATTTTTCAAACCGCATAATATAAAAGCGATTGATTAGCTTTCACAGTTTCCCAGTTTCGCACGCAAATAAATTAGCATTATTTGTTTCGTGGGGTCATTATCTATTAAATTTTTAATGTAGGTGCAATATGGAATATATGTATGTACATAACCATGCCGGATTTCATTTTAAAAGTTCACAAATTAGCGATATTACGATAATTACGCACATTCTAAACATAATAGACCAATATTTTAGCACCTCGCCGCGAAGTGGCACCCATGATGAAAAATAAAACTATCAAAGCGATGGTTTTAGACGTTCGTAAAAAACGACGATAATTAATAATTTCGAACGCGTTATCGTTAAAAGTTTACTTTGCGTTACCGGGCGCTGCCCGGCCGACGACGGTGGCGTCACGATTCGGATTTGAAAATTGCCATGCTCCGCAGAGGAGGATCCTCTGGAGACTCGGCCTGGAAGATGGGAAGCGTAATTCGTTTCGAAACGTGCAGAGGTCGTATATCTTTGGACGGGCCCCCCCATAAAACGGTGTGTGCGCGAAATGTGAATTGGCCTGGTCGTGTGCTCAATATTTACAACGCCAACAATGGCGAATAATAACGACGGGCCGACAATGGCCGCCCATTCCCGTTCCTCCAGGCCAATCCACTCTCATGGTTTTCCGATGGGTAACTCTCTAAGTACGTTTCCAATTGGAGAAAATTCGCTCGTTCGCAGTGGCGTCTCGTCGCTAATGCAGATTTAATTATTTATTTAGTCGGGTGCTTGTGTGTGTGTAAGTACTGTTCGGCGAGTCGACAGTTGTGGTTTGATTCTATAATTTAAATTAGATTATTGCTCGTTAATAACGTGTGAGTGTGGTTGTGTGAAACATAATAATAGTTAAAATTTCAATGAAACATACATACATATGTAGGTATTCTATCCAACTTGATGAGGTCGAAAATCCGCGCAACTAAAAATAAATGGGGATTGTGGCTGTCCGAGATTAGCGGATTTGGTTATCGTTAATGTTTGTTCCAAGAAACCGAGATGGTGATGAAGCTCATTGGTTAGTCTGCGCAGATCGATTTTAAATCGGTCAAAACTCTTCGGCTGCTTAAGTTAGATCGTCATCATATTCAGTCGTACACCATCCACTGTTGAATGAAGGCCTCTCCAATCCTCTTCCATTCCGGTCTGTCTTGAGCAATTTGCACCCACTTGACACATTCTTCTCAATTCATCGGCCCATCGTCGACTCGGTCTACCTTGCTTTCTTTCACATCCTCTCGGATACCATTCTAGTATTTCTCGCGTCCATCTGCCATCCATTCTTCTCGCTACGTGTCACACGTTCCGCTATATGTATGTATGTGCCATCTTGGTCATGTTTCTTACCCATGTATTCCTCTTACGATCTCTTCTCGTTATACCGAGCATACTTCTTTCCATGCGTCTCTGTGTGCACTGGATCTTGCGTAACATTCTTGAATTTAGCATCCACGTTTCACATCTTACGTCATAACTGGCAGTGCAGTGCGCAGTGCATTGCGCATTATTTTTTAAGCATAACGGTATGTTGGATTTAAAAACAATGTTCATTCTTCCAAAAGCACTCCATCCTAGTTTTATTTTTCGTGTTTTTAAGTTAGATATAGTATACATATGTACATATATAAGATTTGTATATGTATGTAGATATATACGCTATCCAACTTAAGAAGGACCTTGTTATCGCGCAACTAAAACAAAAAGAGCGTTGTGGCTGTACGAGATTGACAACTTTAGTTGGTTTATTACAAGAAGCCGAGATGGTAATGAAGCTCATTGGTTCAGACCCGGGTAGTCTGCGCAGATCGATTCTAAATACTAGGGTCCTTCTTAAGCTGGATAGATTACAGTACTAGGGTATTGCCCGTTGATGATCAATGAGTGTTAATTATTGTATATAATGTACATATATGACATATACGAGTGAGTTATCAATTGCGGTAACTGCAAGTTTCAAGAAAAAAATTAATATAACTAGGTATATGTGTATATGTAGTAGCGCAAGGGTCTGCCTGGCTGTGTAGCCGCAGAAAGTATACATAAACTCGCAGCGAGGGTAGCGCGAAACGCTACCATTTTTAAACTGCCTACTACAATTTTGCTACATTTTGTACTAAATACACTATAGGTATTTACATACATAAATGATAACCACCCATTTACATACATAAATGATAACCACCCAAATGACACTGTTAACGGGCATTGACTAGTAAATAAATAATAATTCAAATTTTCAATGAAAACAAAGAAGTGTGCGTTCCTGACAGACTTTTGGCTTTTATCGTATTGGTTCGATTTCTTCGATTCTGTATAAATTTGCCATGGTAGGTTAGATTTGGTGAAAATGAGTTACTGATTTTATTGTCTGATCTGATCCTTTTTTTTGGTGTAATGAAAATTTGGTTTCAAAATTATACTTAACGAATAATTACTAAAATTTTAGTTGGTTGAAAATGGTTTTTGGAAATAAAACATGCGAGTTGATTCAGTGGTGTATTTTTCTTTCAGTTTAAATCTAATCTAATGACAAATCAACATACACAATATAGAATATCATCAAATTATCAAATATTGTTATATTATAAAGACAACCTCGTATCTACATATCGTTAATTTAAAAACCCACAAAAATAAAATCAAATTAATACAATATAAATATTATAATATAGAATAAATCACTGATACAATATATTCATAAATATTTATACATTTATACGCGCACGCAGACACAATTCATACATTATGTATTTTTTTTTTTAAATTTACACATATTGAATTTAAAATTATTTATAAATATTGTTGTGTTTTTACATTATAATCACTGAAATATATATGTATGTATTTATAATATGTATATAATGCTTATGTTATTATTTTTTCGCTAAATGGGAATCTCAGTCAATTTCAAGTTAAAAATACGAAAACAATTTACAAAATTCTAGTCTATCTAAATAAAATCATAATTATGAATAATTATTGTACACTACTGGGATTAAATCGATTCATTGGGTAGTTGTTGTCTGAATAAAAATACAAAAAAAAATCATAAGATACACAAAATAATAAAAAAATGTTAAAATATGAAATTCATAACATGTCAACATTATTTTTTAATCACGTCATTTTTTATTTAAATAAAATTATAATAATTAAATCTGCATTTTTACATAATTCCCATTGATAAATTTTTATGAATTAAATTGCGAATTTTTTGATTAATTTTGAAATATTGTCAAAAATGAATTAAATCACTACAGTAGGATAGCTAAACTACATAACAATTTCAATTGCAATTTTACAAATTGATCTTAAAATGGAAATTTAAACATCATTCATAAGCACACAGCGAAACTGACACTTTCATTTCCTTTTAAGCACATTAATAGTTTTACTGAAGCATATTAAAAATTATCACTGAAAATAGATATTTTATGATCAACAAGTTATTTTGTACAAGTAGGTATCTTCGTTAGAATGCAACATGAAATAAAATATATTTTGTTTAAAAAAATTCATCTTTGTATGTACATAGTCAAATTACGAAGAGATTCAACGTAACCACACCTAAATTCAACAAAATCATTAACAACCAGATCTAAAAAAAAAAGTTGCAGACATTAGCAGTAATCAAAATATTAAACATACATTTAAATTGGATAAAATGGTGTCGAAAATTTAATTTACTGTTGTATAAGAATATATTATTGAAATTGTTTAAGAGTATACGGATAATAAAATGGCCATCTCATCTATGTGTATAATTTGCTTGCCTAGCGCCATTGGCGTTGGTTATTTGTCTTGAAGCGCAAGCTTTCTTAGCTAGCAGTTGAAAGCATTCTTCGCAAACACGGACCGGTTTCAATTGACCGAAACGCGGGAGAGGAATCGAATTAGCACTGCATGAAGCGCAAAATACTTTTCCTAAAAGAATAAAAAAAATTAATACATATTTTAAGTTCAACAGTAATCCAATTCAAAACGTTGAACAATTATTTGATAAATGCGTCATACCGCAATTCCTGCAATGATGTCTTCTCCTGAATGCCGTAAAGTGAACTCCACATCTCATACAATCGGGAGCTGCAATGTCCGGCACCCATTCCGGAGCACGTTCGAATCCGGCAGATATGGATTGCGTCCTAAGCCTCCTGTCTCGGATGCAAACATTATCGTTTATCACGTTCTCTCTGATTTCTTGGTTCGATCTGTAATGAGAGTTATCGTTGATGTAGTTCTGTCCGTTTACTCCATAGCGCCGTCTGTCCGTAACATCGCTGAGATTATCCATGTTTCTACTGTGCACATTATCAGAATGCAATTCGTCCGAATTGGGAGTGGTAGTAGTGGTAGTTACGTCATCGGAAATTTGATCATTTGAAGTCAAACGATCGTTTATATCCTCCGCATTATTAGATATGCTGTTTCCATCGTCAGTTTGCTGATCGTCACTCGATGAATGCCTATTGTCGGTGGATTGCTTCGGTCTCGATACAATGGACGAGATAGTATTGCGTCGACTTGAATTTCTCGAATCGGAGTTTGATTCGTCCGAGTTCTGTTTCGACGGTTGGGAGTGACGTCTCTCATTCAGGTCGTTTTGTGCATTTTCATCCAAGTTCGGTCCCGAGAGTCCGAGATTTTGGTTCGAACGTTGGCTGACCGGACTATTGTTGTCTGCGTAGACCTCTTCGGCGGAATGTATACTATCGAATGAATCACCGTTCATCAGCACTTCCGACTCGGAAACTTCGTACTCGATCGCGTCACTCTTTTGACTTTCATTGTTCACCGTTGACGGTTCAGGTTGTTCACCTCGCCGTGAGTTGTCATCTTGCGAAACATTCGCCCCTTCGGTATTTTCAGTTGTTTCCGGTTCAATTTCAGGCGTTTGATTCATCTGGAAGACGGATTTGAGAATGTTCCTCAAATCGGAAGCGAAATTGGTCTGCAGTTGGTCTGCCACGCCGGCGATGCATACAAACAAACGATGAATTAAATCTTCACTAGATCTGAAAATTTAATACGATAAACATTCAATTAAAAATATAGCACTTTTCCATATTTGATTTGTGTAAATATGTACCTGAATTTAGCTCGCGTTTGATGTCTTGATGCAAACTCTTGAGCTTGTAGCGCAAGAGCTATTTCTTCATCGTCGGCCCAATCGGAGTGAAAAGAAGATGTTGCACTCGATTGAGACGAACAAGATCCACCGGGACTAGAATTCACATTAGAAAAAAGTTGAGCGTTTGAACATTGTTTAACATTAGTCAATATGTAACAATTATGTACACTCACCAATCGTCAACTAGCTGATCCAAATTAAGTTTGATCGGACTTCGTTGTTCCATATGCGATCTATTTTGTAAAATTACTCGACCTGGCGACCACATTCTACTTTCTCCAGTGGATGGCCTGGACTTGGATGATTTCTTTTTATTCTTCGGGCTCGATTTTTTCAACTTCCTCTGGTTGAGAACTGCAATGGAGCTCGACGTAGACGTGGATTGTTCGCGAGGGTGCAAAGAAGAAGTGTTGCTTGCACCGTTAGTGCACGGAGATGATTCATTGGTCGTCGGTGATAATTCATCGTTTCTTGAGCCAATGTTACTATTATCTTCTAAGGAGGGTTTACTTGAACTATCGGTTACGTTAACATTACTTACATTATCAACACTTAATTTATTATCACAATTATCAACCTTAATATTAATATTATCATAAGAAACTTGGAGATTGGAAATCTCCGATGTCGTATTATCAGCATTTTCAATTACTTTTGTATTTATATTGCATTTGTTAGGATCACAAGAACACATATGACTATCACAGGATCCACAAAGTGCTTCCTTTTTATTTGAATTATCAGAAACTGTAGAATTGTCACTTATACTAATATCACTTTTTTTGGCAGAATCGTTAGCGCACATCTTTGAAAAATCTTGTGGAATTACTCTATGAGAAGGCCCAGCCTCATTGTTTTGAAAGTTTTCAGTATCTTCATTGTATTTTAAATGTAAAGATCCAACTACATCGGAAGGGAAATATTCAGCCATTCCATCGTTGCTTCCTCCGATATTTATAGTACTGATATTCTTATTTTCACCGTCGAAACATTTAATTTCAACAGATATGTTACTCGTTTCGCCTTTAGAATTCAAATCCTTAATTTCCGAATCAGGCGATCGGTCCAAACTGGTATTCTCTGTACATATACCGGAATCACCTGGCGTTTGGTCGTTTGAGTCACTTTCATAACCGAGGAAAAATTGAGCTTTATTTGTATTTGGCTGCTTTTTGAATACAGACCCTCTCGTTTCTTCGTTTGAAGCTAAAGCTGAATTTTCAGGTAATGAGTTGTCAACGATAGAATTTTGGTATTCGTTTCTTGATACAAAGGGATCGGGATTTGACATGGAAAGTGGTTCACCGAACACGTCATTCTCTATATTCCTAATATTTGTGGATGACGATATTCTGACCAATGGGGCGCTCATCGAATTTAACATAGACTCGTCATATATTGAATTATTGTTCGACATGGATGCCATTATTGCAGGTTCTTGGCTTATTGCGTTTGAAATAAGGTATCCATGGCTAGTTGAAGGCATATTGCTCTGTTGTGATAACATTTTTTCATTTCTCGAAGGCGAATATGTGACATTGTTATTGATATTATTAAATTCAGGATCATTGATACTTGCTCCTAAATTAGAGACATCATTTGTCGAAAAAGAATAAATTTGTCCAGACACTTGATCGTGCAAAAGATTTGTAATGTTAGAATCAATGTGGGGCATTTTTGAGTCCTGTAAATTGTCAGAATTTTCTCTGTAGGAAATTGATGAAAGTTTATCGGCAATTTCTGAAACTTGTTCTGAAAGATTGGAGACTAGATTCTGGTCAGGCACCAACACCTCATTGGATAAAATCATATTCATTACATCTGAACCGGAGAGTGGATCAAACATAGAAAGACCATTACTAGAAAGACTTCTTATAATTAATTCATTGGAAAGGGGACCCGACATACTCTCATTTCGACTAGATTTTCTACTTCCAATTGATCTATTTGAATTTCTTCTTTCATTTTTAGCAATAGCCAAATTGATTTTTTCTTGAGAATCTTCGTTGTCTGAATCTTTGGTGTTAGTAGAATCGTTGTTTACTGTTTCGCAATATTCTACACTTAATTTTATATGATCGTTTTTTTGAGAATGGAATGTATTTTTGTCTTCATTAAAATCATCTGCTATGGTTGAATCCGGTCCACCAACTCCGGCAGATGCTTCTGTCTCTCTAGATATTATACTAGCAAAGAGGGAATTATTTCCAAATTCTTGTATCAGTGTTTCTTCCATATCATCTATCAATGTAATATTACTCAGTCTTCGCATACCATCCAAAATGGGAGAAAAAATTTCCATAGTTTCAGGAATATAATCAGCTTCCGTTATCAGAGTGTTCCTATAAAAATTTGTAAATATAAATTATCAAGTCTACCTACGTAATATTTTAAAAATAACAAAATTTACATTACCTTTCACTACTTTTTTTCCTATCCTGACTCGAAGATGACGTTGGATTGTCTTGGTATGGGGTTTCCCATTCACAGCCCATTTGATTGAGCATATCTTTGCAATGAGAGAAGTCTGAATAAAATTGAGTGACAAAATCTGATATTGCAGGATAACAGGCACTATCTATATTGATCAATTTAGAAACAGACATTAAAATTAAAATATAATTAATTAATCTTGTGTGTTAAACCATTTCAGAGTTCAACAAATAATTTAAATGAAGTAACTTACTTTCATTTGAAACATCAACATTAAATCGTATATTGGCAATGTCTTCGTTAGTGCAAAGTAATTTCTCTAACAAATACAACTCTCGCCTATCCAATGTCCATAATAGTTCCCTAATTTTGTGCAATAAATTTCTAAATGGTCTGAACATATCCGACATGAGTTCTGTAAAAAAATTCACAACATCTTTATTGTATGTCTATTTTATTTAATAAAATTTAAAATATAGTATAGTCGTATACCTGGAGGTTTGTCAATACTGAGCGGACCATTGGAATATATTAACAATCCACTCACGATAGCTAATCTTGGAATAGCAAACATCAACGCTGGATCGTAATCATCGACCTATAAAATTAAAAACTATATAATATGTTTTATATGTATGTATAAACAATAATAAAAATACTTAGCATAGCACTTACTTGATCCTGGGTTAAAAGTCCAATGCGTCTTGCTCGTTGTAACGTTTCAGAGAATAAGACACTTATAAGTTGTTGAACCTCAAACTCCCTGGGCGATTTTACAGGTACCATTGCGCTTACATAATAAAATTCAAATTCAGCAAATAACCTGTTTGATAAATTTGCACATTATTCACATGACATTTTTGAATAAATTTTCAAGTCTATACAGTACCATTGCACACGTACGAACCTGTCAAATATTTTCAGGCTCTCGTGCAACATTTCCGTGCACGCTGGAGGAGGAGGGGCACCGTATCGGTTACACCGAAGACAGTGCTCTCGTAGTAAAGCTCTCACCGTTTCCAAACTACGGGTGAGAGCACGGGCTAGCGGACGCATAGCCGTCGACTCCTCTTCGCGGTGCATTATAGATGAACCAGCAGCCAAACACTATAGAATTTGCAAAATATTCAGATTGAATAATTACAGTTCATTTTGACTGACTGACTCAAATAAAACCGACGATTCAAAACAACAAACCTCAGCGCCAAACCATAACTGTCCCGCTAAATTATCTTGAAGTACGTCTTCAGGAAATTTAACACGGAAGCCTCTGGGTGTCCTCTCGTTACCGAGCAGTTGATCCATTATTTGTCCGGTTATGTTCAAAACTCTTTCCTTTAATTCAGACAAAGAAATCATATGTTTAGACTGTTTCAATGATTGAAAATGGCCTGTATTTTTTTTTGGATCAGCAACTTTTCCGATATTCAGTAAATTATTTTAATCAAATCGTGAGTAATTTTAATAAATGGTCAGTAAGTTTTATAAAGGTCAGTGCTTGAGTGATCAGTAAATATATTAAATAATACTAAACAGTGAATAAATTTATACTGTAAAATCGTTATTTAATAACCGTGTGTGAAAAGTTACTCAACAAAAATATATTTTTTACTGATAATTTATTATTTTTACCAACCGTTTTTAAAATATAATACTAACCATTTTATTGATAAGTTACTGACTGATTAATTAATTGTTGTAAGTAATTGAGCCGTTATTTTTTAAAGTGGTGTAAAGTCCACTTTTATCATGAGTGAATTCTTTAAAAATAAATAAATCACTGTAACCGAAACTACCATTAACTCAAAATTGGACTTACACCACTTTCAAGAATAACAGCTCATATTAATACTTAACGGCAAGCAAATAGTAAGTAAACAGTGGGTATTCGACCGATTCCTTAATTTTTAATGACCATTTGTGAAAAAGTTACTTACAAAAATTTATATTTTTTACTGACCGTTTTCTAAATATGTATTGTACATTGTACATACATATATGTAATACTGACCATTTCCTTGAAAAGTTACTGACCGATTAATTAGATGCCTTTAAAAATTAACAGTATACCTGTGCGTGACGTAATTGATTGACGAGTGTTGAACATCTTTCGGGATCTTCACGACCATCAAACGAATCCAATTCGGCTGCCACCATGTTGAGAGCCTCGTCAGCGAAGAAAAACTGTGCCAATAGTGAACGATCATCGCGCTGAAATTAAAATAATAAAAAAGTCAATCAATTGTACATAGGTATTGCACATTTCTGTGAAAAGACGAAGAGTTGGATGCGAAACTTCGATTGCACAATACGACAACGATAATATTCGTAAGCCGACTATGACGTTGGGTCATTATCAATTCAGTCAGATTTCACCACAATGATGATATAAAAAAAAGATGCAAAATATAAATACAAACACGAAATCGTGTTCTTTGGACTCCAGTCACTTTCGTTAGGAAGTGGCGGTGCACGGAACGGGAACAAATTTCTCTTTTCGTTGGCGTTCAGCTCACGCTAACAACGGCAAACATACTTGCAAAATGCATCAGACCATTAAAAATTGACAATGTCGTCGAAGAACAAACCGCAGGTGTGCTGCGGGATTCATCATTGAACGAGGATGAATAATCGCATCTCATTGAGGATGTCTGACCCACATGGCTTGGGGTATAGTATAGTCCAGGGTTGGCGAACCTAAGGTACGTGCGAAAATTTAGATTGTACGCGAACGATTTACATTCGTTACCGTAATGGGAATAATATCAATGAAGAATTGATCAGTTTAACATCATTAGCAACAACAACAAAAGGAATAGCTGTAAATGCACTCGCTGAAAGACAAACCAGATCTTTCCAAAATTGTGTCAGTAACGACTGATGGTGTTCGCAGTATGACTGGAGAGGAAAGGGGTTTAATCAATTTATTTACCAAACGTATTGGACATTCAATTCTGGACTTTCATTGCATTATACATACATAGATCAGCAGGTTTTTTGCGCAAAGTGCGGTTTCAAGTCACTATTAGTCAGATGTTATGAGCCTTGTAACAAAATTGTTCAATTTCATATCTGGACGAGGGTTAAACAAACAATTTTTTTAGTATTATTAAATGAGGTAAACTCGGTGTACAATGGTTTACTGATGTATTATACAACAACGTGCGATGGCAAAGTCGCGGAAAAGTTTCGTTGAGTGTTTAGAAGAAGTTAGGGTTTATTTAAATAACGAGAAAGTCATTGAAAAGTATAATCAGTTAATGGACATCGAATGGCTTTAAAAATTTATGTTTTTTTTATCGATTTGTGCTTACATTAATAATTAATTAATGAATTACATTGATAATTAATTCAATATTAAACTGCAAGGTGTTAATGAAGCAATTATTGTCACGTGTGATTTAATCAAAGCATATGAAGCTAAATTTCAACAGTTTTAGATATTTTACAAATACAAAAAAAAAATTACAAATTAACACCAGATCAAATTAAATTAACAGCAGATTTGGAGATTTTCGAGTGGCTGAATCTGGAAGATATTGAAATGCAATTAATCGAACTCCAATCCAGTTCTGTGTATATGGAAACAAAAGTTTGTCGATTTGGGCTTTTTTTTCCGTTTTCGAGCGCTTTTTATTTCCGCCGATAATGATTATGTGATGATTAAAAGAATAATATCTGTAATTTCTGTTTGTGGGGGAAGGCGGTTGAGTTGGGCTTTTTGAATGATCGTATCTAACGTAATTAAAAAGAATGCAGAAGAAGAAATAATGAGAACTTGGACCACTATCCCAGAAATCTTTAGCTGTTAAAAAAAAGTAGCGATGGCGACATTATCAATTTTCTCTTCTACATATGTATGTACATACATATGCTTGTCAGTCATTATTTTCCGAAATGTAGTTCAAGAAATAGAATGACTGATGAATCCGTGTATGACGAAATATGAACCAGATATAAAGCATTTGACATCGAATGCACAACAGCAAAAATCTCATTGATAAATAACTGATATGAATTTTTATTGGTTACGATTTACATTTCTATGAAACTCTATTGTATTTTTTAAACTTTTTCAATAAAATTCTGAAAAACTTCTGAAACTTCTGAAAAACTCTGTCAGTCAGACAGTAGATACATAATATTTGGGATATTTTGGCACGCGCACGTAAAAAGGTTCGCCATCCCTGGTTTAGTCTATGGCAATTGGAATCAGTAAGGTCACCGAGCTCTTCCTCGGAGGCTTAAATTTGATAATTTGCGGTTAATTAATCCGTTCATTATTCCCGAGGGATAACAATGTACATGATAGGGTATCATCATCGCCATCGTTGTGTAACGCACCCGATATTTCATCCATCGGGTATGTTGACAATGAACGGGGAGGGGAAACATTCGAACAATCTATGTATGTTTGCTTTAAATAAATAATTTGCATAAACAAGAGGTCAAACTGACGCGTAACATTGACTGACATCATCGATTGCAATGCAGAAATTCAGATGTATAAAAAAAATCTATTAGATATTAAAATAGTCAAAACACCATTGTTGTAATTATGTACATATGTATAATGAAAAAAAAAATAGCAATGAAATTTTCCGCGAATCGGCGAAATGCGACGTAGAATTTAAATTGCGCTAATTTAAGTGACGTTCCATGTCAAAGCTTTGACAATCCAATTAGAATCTCGGCAGAAATCATATTTAGAGCGATCTTTTTCCGGTTGTTTCCAGATATTGAATCAAGTCCAACGAACAAGTCAACAGCTCGCAGTATGCTTGTTCATTAAGTTTTACTCAACTATTGTGGATTACGATTGGTCTTAAACAACTCAATCCAGTTTTTTTTTTTTGAGTAGACTTATAATGAGCAAAAGGTTATTCATCAATTCATCACATTGAGTTATCGAAGTCAGGCTTTTGTTTTGTTCAGAAACGACATCACACACTACTCCACTCTTTGCGTAGAGAAATTAATCAATTTCCCCCTCTTTCTGAGATTAGAATATTATATAATGAATCTCTAATGTTAGATTTTGGCGAAAATGTTCTTTTTTTTTTTTGCTCATTTCCAAATAAATTAAACAGAATACCCACTCATAACAAAACTATTCTTGACATTGATACGTTTGCATAAGTTTTCTCGTATGACTTCCCATTCTAAACTGAGGATGAGTCACTTTGGAGCGTATAACTGTAGATCACCTGAGTTTTGTGACTCACTCGAGGTCCACCAGCAATCTACCTGATAGAATAGCCTGATTTACAATTTCACACGAACGAATGCGCCAAATCATTGCGAACAGTCTATTATTTTACGATGACATTTACATACACAGTGTGTGCGTCACGTCCGCCCAAAACCAAGGTTGGCTAACGCTTACTGGGTTAAGGGCACGCAAACTCTATCTACCCCACATACAAGACCAATTAGGCAGAATGAGAAATACTGTCAGCCAGGACTGAAATTCGCCAGTGTTCGACAGAATCTCATTTTCGAAACACATTTGGCCATCGGCAATTTGCGACGCGTCGATGTGGAGCACATTTTTTTTGCGGTGCACGCACATTGCGAACGATGGCTGTTACGAACACCGGGAAGTGGGCAAAACAATGGTTCTGGCCTGTACCATCGCCATAGTCTGTGTGTATCGGTGTGGCAATGAATATCGGGCAAAAACTCGATTCTGCTACTACATACAATATTGTGTGCCACGGCCGAGGTGAAGTTGCCGACTCGTCATAACAACAACAACACAAACACCTGTTGCTCGATAAGTTTTCATCCAGCAACCTTTGGATCGGTGTCTAAGCACGTGATGTCGTGTTTAGGCAGGGGGTTGGAAAACACGCTATGGTGGTTGCGTGCAGGTCCGGTGAAAAAGGGATTGTCCTCAAACGAGGTTTACGACCGAACGTATACGAGTCACCGTAAAAAAAAAACTGGGCCTTGCGGAGTGGTGTTATCTGGTACAACAGTATAATATGCTTGTTGGTTTGAAATGAAAAATCTGATACGTATGTATATAACATGTATGTATAAGGCTTACGCTACACAGAGGCAACGAGTGTCAACAGATAGCTGGTATAAAAAGTGCAGAACAATGAAACTTCTAGTACTTTGTCATTAATGATAATTTTGTTCAATGCCAAAATTGGGAAAAAATAGGGGGAGATCAGTCATTCATCATTGGATGAAGGCCTTGACTCCACATGTTCTTCTTAATTCGTCTTGGTCTTTCATGCTTTCTTTCACATCCTCTCAGATACCATTCAAGTATTTCTCGCGACCATTTGCCATCCATTCTTGTTGCTACATATGTGTCGAGTCTTCAACTTTTTCCCACGTTTCGCTATATCTTCCACTTTAGTCATGCCTCTTACCTATGTATTCCTCTTACGATCTCTTCTCGTTATACCAAGCATGTACCTTTCCATGCTTCTCTGTGTACACTAGATATTGTGTAGCATTCTTGAATTTAACATCCACAAGTCATAACTGGCAGTACGCATTGGTCGTATGGCTTCTTTTTTAAGCATAGCAGGATGTTGGATTTAAAAACTACGTTCGTTCCTCCAAAAGCAATCCATCCTAGTTTTATTCTTCGTCTTTACATTCGGTCATATTCACCAATTGGTCCAAGCATAAATAATTCTCAACTTTCTTTACAATGTGATTAACAACATACATTCTATAGTGACTCTCCTGATAAGTCGCTAATGACAATTAATTGAATCAGTTGAATGCTCGACACGTCAAATTGCTGGAATAATACGTGTTTTATAAGAAACACGAAGAAAATACATAATTTTTATTATGTATTTTCTTATTTCCAGTGATATCAAAGGCTTGTGATTATATTAGGTTTTTACCTAATATAATCACAAGCCTTTGATATCACTGGAAATAATTTTAATCTGTGCGAAATTTGCTGTGGTTTTGAATGTGCGTTCTATGAATTTTCTCTTTGACCACTACGTGTTCGGTTTGACATTAAAAGTGTTTCTCAGAAACGTTTCCATCGAATTTTACGATTCGTCAAATATATTAATCCCACTCAGTTCGCGAACAGTTGGCATCGAAAATTTGCGTGTACGAGAATAGCTTAAAGTTATAAACTGGTACAAAATACGGAATAAATTACGATGCGTTAAAATAAAATTACCTGCTCATACCAAGGTTACATTATATCAATTTGGCCATTGTCATGCGCATCACTTTTCAGACATTATTTTTGACGCAATTACGCGTGAAATATGAGACGCCAAAATGAAAAAAAAAAAAAACAAAAAAACAACCTTTTAAATACACATTAAAACGAATTCTCCACGGCGACGACCTTAATACTCGGCGAGATAACGCTGATACAATTTGTTTGATAAAGCAATATAATTAAGAGGTTCGTGAAAACAAAAAAGCAGCCATGTTTACAGACATACGAACACAACTCATAATGGATACCATTCTCGGGGGATTATTAGCTCAAAACAAACTAATTAATTAATCAATTAACTCACAATGTACGTAACTAATGTACCTACGAGCGGAAAATTTAATCTCATTTTGGTGAAAGGGCGCGCACACTTTTCGAGTTTATTAGGGTCGGTTTCATGACGGGGCGTAAATAGAATTTGATTTTTAAGATTGATGACACACACACAATGACAGTTGCTATAGTGTATTATTATTGTACGATTGAATATGTCATTGACGCTGATGTACTAATGAATACATCAACATGGGGATTTTCAAGCGTACGTTCCAAGTACATAGTGTTTAAAAATGCACACTTCGTGCAAGTATTTATTGCATTTTGACATTTTAATTGAAAAGAAAAACGTAATTGACATACGAGTAGTACGATAAAAGTAGTTTTTCTCCCAGTTCTATGTACTGGTACTGACAATGGCCGTGATGCAAACATTGATAAGAGCACAATAGAGGAAGCAAATTCTGCGAAAACGGACGAGGAAATATCGATGTTTTATTCATACGTGATAATTGAGGAAAATTTTCGTTTAAAGTTTCCCCTTAGAATAATTGTCAAATAAAATGTGCGTAAAAGGTGTATAAAAAAATACGCACGAAGATCACACACGTCTCGAAGCGAGTGTCATATTCCTCGATTGCAACCCAATATCGCCGATGCGAGATGCGACAACAAAACCGGTTTCGACGCAAACTACTGAATCTAACAAGATCGATCGTCGAATGCGAACCGATCGATAGATACCCAACAGGAGAGAAAGTGAGAGACAATGCAATGAACCGAAAGAAAAAAAATCGTCGTATTTTAGACGCCATCGCGCGCACCACGAGCTTTACAAGGCTCGATAATTACCCATCGGCAGATAAGCGAGACACACACCAATAGCGATTACATGTCCAAAGCCGTGTAATGAGCTGCGATTACGCGTGCTAAAAAAAAATCGATGTGCAATTTTCAGCGTTTCCCGGACGTTGCGGAGGAAAAAAATTCGCAGTCACACAATAATATTCGGCAGGCTCGTCAATCGCAGTACGCGGCCGTGGAAAATGGAAACGTTTGCGTGGAAAATCGCGTTAATTTTTATCAAAGAATCAGATTCAACGTTCGAAATCGATACGGCAAGTAGGCGTACGGTTGCGGTTCTCTTGACTGGTTCAAGAATTAACGGTTCGAGATTCGACAACGTCGAAAGGTTTGGATTAAACTTATCGCACCGCCGCCGCGGAAAATAAAAATATGCAATTTATTTTCGCGTGCACGAACGAGTGGGGGGGGGGGGAGGGAGGGGTTTTGATAAAATTTCACACACGACTCGCAACAAAATCGAATCTATGTAATGTACTTTCGCTGTTGGTGAATTCAAAAAAAACTGTTAGAGCACTCGATCACATCCAACATCTGCAACAACGCCAGGGGAACTTTCTCCGGCTTCGCGGTCGAGCGGCGACCTCGTTAACGTCTGGCTCCGAATCGCCACTTGCCACACGTATATTATGATTATGATATACTGGCTAACTTAATCCGGGTACGATCGTTTACGATGCGAACGCACGTCGGGTGTCGTGATGCCGACCCTAGCTGCGCCGCGCGATGATACATCCGAAATTACGCGACTGAGATCCACTGGGAAATGTCCGAATCCACATTGCAGATTCGATATCGCACAACGCACTCTTTTTCAAAACTGTACTATACATACACTATACAATGTGTTCAATTTAAATTTAGCGGAAGCACACAATAGTGGTAAATGTCGTGTACGAATATTTCGCACGCATAGTACTATTTCGCAGAATTCAGTTTGAAAACCGCTGTTTAGTCGCGTGGTTTTGTTTTTTTTTTTCAAACAATTTTCCTGTTTCTGACTGCGCCTTTAAAAGCAACACCAATAAGGTTCTTCAAGGCATTCAATTGAATGAATAATCTTAAGTATGTTCGTTCGCGATTGATTGAAAGGAAACTGCATTTTTCATTTTTACTTTATACTTCGTACTGCTACATTCAAGAAAGCTACGCAAGATCAAGTGCACACAGAAAAGCATGGAAAGATATACATATGCTTGGTATAATAAGGAAAGATCGTAAGAGGAATACATGGGTAAGAAGTTTGACCAAAGTGTACGTATGTATAGCAGAACGTGTGAAAAAGTTGAAGTGGGCACATAGCGAGAAGAATGGAAGGCAGATGGACGCGAGAAATACTGGAATGGTATTCGAGAGGATGTGAAAGAAAGCAAGGCAGACCGAGTGGAAGATGGGCTGATGAAATGAGAAGAATATGTGGAGTCAAGAGGATGCATATTGCTCAAGACAGATATTAATGGAAGAGGATTGGAGAGGCCTTCATCCAGCAGTGGATGGTGAACGGCTGAAAATGATGATGATGACTTGGAACTATACATAGAGAGAAACACCGACCGATTCAGAATCGATCTGCGCATACTACTTGGTTTTGAACCAATGAGCTTAGTCATCATATCGCCTACTTGTAATAAACATTAACGTTAACCAAAGTCGTAAATCTCGGACAGCCACAACCCTTTTTGTTTCAGTTGCGCGATAACAAGGTCCTTCTTAAGTTGGATAGAGTACATAATATACAATATAAATCTTATACTATCCAACTTAAGAGGCCGGAGAGTTTTGACCGATTTAGAATCGATCTGCGCATACTACTTGGTTTTGAAGCAACGAGCTTCGTCACCATCTCGGCTACTTGTAATAATGAACATTAACGATAACCAACCAAAGTAGTAAATCTCGGACAGCCACACCCCATTTCTTTTTAGTTGCGCGAGAAATGTGTGCTTCTTAAGTTGGACACAGTATGTATATGTATGTATGTGTGTTGTATACGTACATGCCAACAGATTGTTCCAATAGAAATAAATCTAAATATGTAGTTAGATTTTTTTAGGCTTTCAAAGCGCGTTCTTTCTTTTCGCGTGTCTTTTGGAACAGTTCGCACATCGACCTCGTGCGAAAATTTGACATTGAGATTCCGATACATAAAAGAATACCGTTTCCTGAACACGCCACGCCAACTTTTGTGATCTGTTAATTTTAGTCACGCAGACACGTGTCAAAGTTTTGACATTGCAACAGGTTTCCGAGCTACGTATGTAGTTTCTGAACGTTTTTTGTGCAAATAACACGTTTTTAGTGTGTGTACAAAAACGTTCATACTATACTCTATCCAACTTGAGAAACATCCTAGTCTTGACCGATTTAGCATTGATCTGCGCAGTCTGAACCAACGAGCTTCATTAACGATAACCAATCAAAGTTGCGAATCTCGCATAGTTCAACCCTCTTTTTATTCAGTTTTGCGATAACAAAATGCTTTCTAAGTTGGCTAGAGTATAGGCGCAAGTAGACTACGCCAAATTTTAGTAGGTAAATAGCACATATGTATGTACAAAGGGTAAATTGCGATGCTTATTAATTCGCAGACGACGCACACGGCTTACGCACACCCTGACCCCAAAGAGCAAACATCCCCTAAGCCTCAGAACGATCTTGACATAGTTCCACGGACCAAAGGAAGGGATGGCTAATCGATAAGGGCGCAATTTCAAATCGGCTTTCGATAATAATCCTCAATTATTATGAAAGCGTAATAGTGAGCGTTTGTCGTATCCAAGTAATACTGCAGTACCTACCACCACGATATACATAATGGGCTCAAGGCGAACACTCGCCACCGATAAAACGCATAGGTGATGCATGCGGCGACACTGACTTTGAAATTGCAAGATTGCAAAGTGCAGAACGTAAAACGCACACGAGTGAGCGTGAAAAAAATCGTTAAAATGGCAATCAATCGAGTACAACTAGTACCTACACACAGAGAACGACATTTTGCCACAATGATTTTCCAGCATTCAAATAGTTTGTGTGAGCAGCTTGTTTTTCGTGTACAGATTAATTATTTGTGTATATGTACTGGGACACTTATCACACCACACGTTATGTGACGTCGTTGCTATGAATTGTGACGTGGGGTGGGGTGTTGCAAGTGTGTATCTGCGCCATGCAAAATCCTAGAAACTCATGCGTTTAGGATTTCGTCAGAAGACGTGTGTGACGTGGCGTGTGGTAAGTGTGAGCCCTCCCTGTAATGGTGGCCATTCACGATCCGTTTTCCGCGGGGTACAGAACGGACGTCTCATCAAAACACATCGTGAATGGGCTAAATCCATTGAAAACGGTCAACTTTATCACATTTAAGTTTTATCACACAGTTAATAAATAATAACTAATGCCCGTTGACAGTGTCGTCTGTTGGTCATTAATGTTATCGTTTATGTATGTACCTATATACCTACTTATAGTGTATTTAGTAGTACAAAATGTAGTGGGTAGTTGAAAAATGGAAGCGACTCGTGCCGTAAAGCGTATGTATGCGAGCGTTCCACGGCTACCCAGCCAACCTTTGCGCTATTATTCATATAGTAATCATCATCATTTTCAGCCGTTCACCATCCACTGATGGACCTCTCCAAGGCCTCTACAATCCTCGTCCATTCCTATTTGTCTTGAGCAATCTACATCCATTTGACTTCACACATTCTTCTCAATTCATCAGCCCATCGTCCACTCGGTCTACCTTGCTTTCTTTCACATCCTCTTGGATACCATTCCAGTATTTCTCGCGTCCATCTGCCATCCAGCTGATTGCCACTTCAACTTTTTCACTGGATCTTACGTACATACATACATAACATTTTTGAATTAAGCATCCACGTTTCACATCCATACGTCATAACTGGCCTTATCTTATGCCTTATCTTTTAAGCGTAGCGGAATGTTGGATTTAAAAACTACGTTCGTTCTTCCAAAAGTGCTCCATCCTAGTTTCATTCTTCGTTTTACATCCAGTCATATTCACCAATTGTCCTAGTTATAAATTATATGTTGGTGCAAATGTATCATACATAGTTTTCATATTCGAAAAATTGTATGTATGTACATACATACGTACATAGTTTGTTGCAGTCTATGTATGTACATATTCCGAGTAAAGTCACACATTGATAAGTTTTATATGAAAACACATAAATTGATAAAAAGTATTAATTTCCATTCTATGTATTATCAGTGTGTATACAAGATCCGCCCAGAAAACTCTACAATGCGATTATAAAATATCTACAACTCAATTATGCACACTTTTGAAGTCAACTTACAATCTGAAAGATCTGGTATTTCCTTTTTGGAAATTTAGCACTAAGTTCTAAAGACAGTGTCGTTAGCACCTTGTATGATAGTGCAATGATTTTTCAGAAGCATTTCGCATTGTCAATGATCAACAATGACCGTTCGGCGACCTCAAATGAATCATTTCCCGTATTTACCCATTCACCAACATCAAGATACAATTTCACACACATACAAAGAAACATGCTCTCGATACATATTTAGCACGTTTGTGTGCAAGTTGTGGCAAATTTACTTAAGATAGGTTATCGGGTTCAAATACATACGTATGATGAACAGGATCACGTAACAAAATACAACTACAAATGTATTTGTATTATTGACGAATGTATTGATGATCATCATTTGTGAAAAATATACGCTATTATCGAATTGTACACAAGCTCGCAATATAAACGAGGAAGAGAATGAATAAATTGCGCAAATTCGTTTTTCATAATGGATTGTGAAATTGGACAACACCAACAATTTTGGGTCAAACTGAAATACAAATAAATATGCGATTTCGACGATTTGCATCACTCGGTCAATAAATAATCGACGTGGAGATGACCGATGACACTGCAACGAATGCTGCAATGTGATGCAGTTGGCATTTGTAAAAAGATCCAAATAGCAAAAAAAACAAAAACTTTAACATAAACTAAAATTATTTACACCACGTTGATAATACGTATAGTATTGAATTATTCTGATAAACTATAGTGATGTAAGAATTTTTTATCGTACAGATGAAATATTCAGAAAAAAAAAATGCAAATTAGAAGAAAATTTCATCAAAGTGAATCTATGCATTTTTCGTCATACAATTATATAACAAATAGAATTAATGTTCAAAGTGATAAATTAATACATACAATATTGATAAACCGACCGATTAATATGAATAAGATAGTGACGACGTATCAATGTTGTGTACAATCATACAATATTCAACAAATAATGGCCAAACAGTAGTTTTCCAAATGAAACTGTATACGAAACATACACCAGAACAGTGTTTCTTCAACTATCTCGTGCGGACAAACAGATACAAAATAATTAAAAGTATCATTAAACGATATTAGTACTCAAACTAATTCTGATCAACACATTTCACACTGAATATTTGTCAAATGTCACTAAAAAAAATCCAGATAATCGAAAAAATATTTTCGCATTAACTTTTGTTTAAATGTTGGCTCGCTTTTTGTAGCAAAATTAAGTATCTATACTCTTAAACATAAAGTTGAATTGAGTCACATTCTTCCCATATTTCAAACCACTTAGCACCGTTAAACGTTGAGTGTGAAGGATCAATATTTTCATTGTCATCAATCCCATCCTGTTCATCTAATGATATGTTCGATATTCAAAATTTGGAATCCAGGATCGTTGTTAGCATCGCAATTTAACCACTCGCTGAAATCTTCCGCATTGCATATTGGAATGTCTTTTATTGACTCTGTGATTTCTCTTGTAAGAAGTATCTTGTACAGGGATATGGTTGAATATAATGAACTGCCAGATGGTCTGAGACAAATAAACCAACTGGACAAATTCCTGGCAGCCTTAAAACGGCACCTCTGTACAGGTACTAATAGATAGATTAGTTTATTTTATAATTTTAGCTTAAAGATACTTTTTGTGTGTAATTAGCTTTTTAAGCTACTCTAAATAAATAAATAAATAAAATAACATCTTCATTTAATGAATTAATTGCATTTGGATCACTAGATCTTATCAACGACCTTTTAAGTACTTTGTTCCACGACTTTTTCAACGGAATTCCAATTTTCCGATGATCATACGAAACGGGGAGACTTGGTACGTTTTTAAAATATCTAGAACGCCTTGAGTTTTCAATAAGAAGCAGTTGGTGTCTGTCTGTCTGTTGAATTGGTTAGTGATCGGTTTTCTACTGTATTCCTACAAAAATTGCAACCGACTAACTAACCGGATAACATACAAAAAATCAATCCAATCGAGACTAACTGTAATTAAATCAAAGAATGAGTCAATTTCAGGAAATGTACATATAATACCATGTACACTATCTGGCATATACACATTGCACTTTCAGCAATTTCGATAAGACTAGTGAGAATTTCAAGTTCAACCACAATGGAAAATGCATTTTTTTTTTACATAACGTTCGATCGTATATGAATAATATTACTTTCGAGCGTATATAAGGGGTAAAAATTGCGCGAGATTTTAAGTTGGCAACACTGCATCCCGGAAAAGTGACATATGGCACAACGGGGAATTGTCATCGTTGACGTTGCGGATTCGATTTCACCTGATGACGAACCCACTTCCGGGAATCAATGGGGTACCGGAAGTGCGAGCGAGGGGGTGCTCCGCCCCGATGGGGGCACCTGGGGGGGATGAGGGGTGGGTTTCGTACCTTGGGTTTGTAGAGCCACTTGCGAAGGGAGTCCATGGCGGCGGCCGTGGCGGTGACTGGCCTCACCAGCCGCATGGGTCGAGCGAAGCGAACGCCTGATCGAGCACGGGGTTTAGGGGTTTAAGGGTTGAAGAGTTTAAGGGTCGAAGGGTTGTCAGTTGTCAGTCAGATGTCAGTATGAAGGCGCTTCACGCGACACGGCGGCAGGTGGCGCACCGACACCGAATGCCTCTCTGCAATCACAACACATCACGGTCGCACGCACGCTTGCCAACTGTCATTCGATCGCACATCATGTCGTCATGTCGTCATGTCGTCATGTTTTGCGGTTTAGGATGGTGGATAAATCGACTTTGTTATTTATTTCGCGTTGCAATTGTGCGAAAAAATCGATCGATCGCTCTGTGTAAATATCGGACGGAGGTTGAATTAAATTTGTCGCGTGCGTCATTCGTACGAGTGTTGTCAGTATGTGTTTGTATGGTGGTGTTCACACTTATTAATTTTTAATATTAAGTGTGGCGTTCGTTTTATTGAAGATTGTGGACTGAAGTGATCAAATATTGTTGATTTATCGCAAAAAAGAGTGTTGGCCGAGTTGACTGTTTGGTAGTAAGAATCAACGACGGCTGCGTGAATGATTGTGGCCAAATTAAAATCGTGCAGTGCACAATAAACACAACACTTATTTGCACACGTGTCGCAAGGGCGGATCCGGGGGGTGGGTGATAGGGGCAATTGCCCCCCCCCCCGTAAATGATTTTTCTTTTAATAACACAACCTTATAAAAAAACTGTTAAAATGTTACATATTACCAACACCTTACAATCAAGGGAATGCAGAAGAGGTACGAGGTAGACAGTGCTTTCCAGAAAATTTGTGTGCTGTATTTCATAAAATTGGTCGTTGCGCATCGTTGGTAGATTTTATATCATAATTTATTAGAAGTATGTTTTTCTAATTAAAAATTTTTTACAAGTTTTATAATTAAATCGTATTTTTTATGACTTTTTACCTACATATGTATATAGATTATATATACAGACTTTGAGAAGACTATATCTACAGACTTATACATATCATTTACCAAAATCGCCCCTGTACAAAAGGGGTCTGGATCCGTCATTGGAGTATCGTCACCTTAGCTAGATGATCTTCATATATGTACATAATATTTATTTATTTTACAAATTAAACCATAGTGACATTACAGATTGCTCCAATTCCTCACTATGACGAGACATGGAAAAACTTTATATCTAACATATTGATAGTAAAATTAAATATAATCAAATTACATTAATCAAATAATTCACAAATTACATTAAATCAAATAATTCACAAATTACATTAATCAAATAATTCACAAATTACATTAAATCAAATAATTCACAAATTACATAAAATCAAACAATTCACAAATTACATAAAATCAAACAATTCACAAATGAAAGATTATATTAAAAAAAACATAATAAATTTTTCAACTTTATCATAGTTGGCATTAATATGTACGTACTTACCATGTTTTCATTGTAATAAAAGTGAAGCTTTCAGATTTTGTTTTATTTCCAATTTAGGGGGAAAGAAGGTAGGTTTTTGGACGGGGTACTTACGAATAGGCAAAATTTGCCGTATTGTCGATTTCCTAAAAATGGTAAAAAAATTACATGTTATTCGGCCACAACACAAAGACAATAAAATCAAAGACAAATAAAAAAATTAAAAATAAATTGGTGGATAATTGACGAAGACGAGTTCTAATAATAAACAATAAAAAAATTCGGTCAACGTTGATGCTAGTCGGTTGTTGAAGTTTGGTTTTTGTAATGACTTTCGTCAAAAAGTTTTCCCAAAAAACATATTGTGGAATACTTAAGTTAAATATTCAAAATTAAAGAATTACAAAAAATATGAAAAAACCTGCATCTATCCCCAAGTCATTCAAGATTATAATAAAATAAAATATAATTTTTTCGTAAACTCTCTTGTTAGGCTTTATATGCATAATCAAGAGAAAGAAAATTGCGCATCGATTAATTTTAAATAACATTTATCATCATAAAATATTTTAAATAACATATGCAGAATTCTTTTTACGAAAATATTTGATAACACATATGATTTTAATGGATTCCATTATAGATTTTTGTCTATATAAAACATCGACTTGACCTTTATTTAGGCGAGACGTGTTACAAGATAACATCGAACAATAGAATTTGATTGGATATTGTTTTCGAGCGCAAGATGCTAAATTAGTAAGTGAATTGATAAAAGCATCTAAACAATCAAGAAGAAAGCTTTCGGTTGGCGAAAGGGCTCGAATTACGCGATGAATACTCGAACGAGTAAAAAAAGCATCGAAATACAAGACTATTTTTCCTGCTTCATATTTTATCGCAAATAACAAGAGGATTATAGCTTTTTGGTATTTTGAAAACAAAAGTGTAAAGAGATCAGAGTACTACAGGGAGTTGACTCAAAGCTATTACCGGTATAAAGAACAAGATTTTAATTATAAATTTTATTGATTAATAGGGCGGAAGTATTACGGGGAAATCGAAGCTAAAATAATAAGCAGGGTCAGCTCGATAAATAAAAAAATTACTGTTTTATTCATACATACTATGCATCTTTGATACACTATACAACATATACGAAAATCTATGTATGTACCGATGTAAGTAAAATAAATATTATATAGGTACACTAGAGTTTCTTAGTTCAATAACTATTTATATTATGTGTATGCAAATACAATTTGATATGTCTTCAGTGTAATGAAAACCTTTATTGGGATTTTTTCATGCGTCGCGTCGCACCCAATGCAAAAGTTTATTACATGTACGTTATAAGAATTCGCAATTATTTAATCTCATATCAATACTAAGTGTAAACATACTATGCAGTTTGCAGATTAATCGTAGGTTATTTCGCGGCAGAACCTAAACTATAAAAAATACGACTTTACTCGTCAAATTTTGACGTTAATGTATTTATGTATGTACGTACATATGTATGTATGAATGTACATTTAAAATAGCGCAACTCGCTGTTCGATTTACTCTGAATGCTACATCATTTCAATTTTAGTAGGCATTCCAAAATGTAATTAAATTTTTAATCGATTGCAAAATTTTCACTACTGCCGATACGTATTTTTTATCACTTATTTGCATCGTTAGAACCAATGAGCTTTTAGTCACTAATTACATTAGTCAGTTTTCCTTTACTAGCGTGTTCATTGACTTTGATACAGCATATAATATTAGTCCCATAGTGTCATGCTAATTACACCAGCTCACTACGTCCTTTCAAGGGCCAAGTAACGAGCATTCGACAAAATGCATATACGATATTATAATAGCACCTACATACATATATGTATGTATAATGATCCGCAACTGCATGCGAAAATATTTAAAATATCGAAATCGTGAAATGAAGCCGCTTGGTTTTCATTAGTAAATTTTTCATATTCTCCGGGACAAATTGCGGAATCTTAAGATTATAAAAAAGACGTCCTGTCGTTTTGCAATTTGGGGGTAGAGTTTATGCACGAAAGTCGTCGTGGGCTTGACCTAAGGTTGCCGCACATCAAAGTGAAATTTGTGCCTGTTAGCATTTATTGCGCAACGTGTACTATTCAATGCTTTTAATAGCATAATTTCTACTAGTCATCTTAATAAGCATTGATTGCCCACAATATTTATATTCCACGTAATACAGTATCGCTTTATTGCTATCGTGCACACGTAAGTGTTGCATATGTTATCAGATAGTATCATATTCGTGTAGAATTTCGTGTAGAGTTCGCGTAGAAGTTGACAGAGCGATTTTTTTCATTATATGTGCGGCTGCCCTAAGAATTCATAAAAACAAAAGTGCTCGTTCTGCATTTTTTCCCCTTTCTCCCCCGGTCGAATTGTCCGTTTAATGCTGGACAACGAAATGAAGTGTCTTTTAACATTCTCATGAGTTAAAACAGAGTGAAATGAATTCTTCGGAAGCAGATGATATTATTCACTGTGTGAAAAGTTCTATTGTCACGGAAATACCAAGGTCGAAATTAATCATCGAATTAAGATACAAAGCAGATGTTTCGATTGGCGAAAGCAAATCAAGTCATATTATAAACGAAAATTGAGCACATTGCCCTTTGTCGATGCTGTCCGAGGTCCAAAAGAGAAAGCAAAATTATTTAAAACCATAGTTTCGTGGGGTTAGGTGAAGCCTATTTTTCTATGTTCAAATTTAGATCATATTTCACATTCAGATCTTTTGAAAACGGAGTCAAAGGTTTAAGCTTTGTTGTTTTCTAAGCTTTGCGCCATTTTAACGCGAAAACGCTTTTACTCGATGTGAAAATTGACTGTGTTTTTATTTCACGTCGATATGGTTGTTTTCCCAACACACAACTTATGTAAATTCTATGGCGTTTCAGTATTATTTTCAGATTCGTTCGCCACAATAATACCTTTCTGTACTCTTTCGGATTAAATAAACACAACCTTTACAGGTGTTTCAGCTGAACGATAATGTTTCTTCTATTACAAAACAGCGTATTATTATTAAAATACATGGACCATCTTTACCTGGAGTTTTTCATTAGACAACTTTAATTTATTAGAGGTCAATTCAAATTAATATTTATAGTTGAAAACAGAAATGACATTTCCTATTAAAATTCTTAACGTCGAAGAGTATAGGTACGTACTTTGATCGTTCACTCGATTTTACGTTTGAGCTATTGTTTTATTTTTGACAATGTCAACTGGATGAAATCGAAACGATGAAAACAACTCCAGGAAGGTACAACAATTGATCGGGAGATTAATTATTACGAATTTTCGAATCTTATGTATTGTATGAATACATTATATACAACTCTTTTTGTCACTGCTGCTATAAATATCACATAGTATTTTACAAATTACAAATATAAGTAAGAAAAACATCAGAATATTTCAGAAGTAAATCCAACATTGAATCATTTTCAAATTAGTCGCAAGCTGCGACGTAATTTTCAGGCGACAAGTCATAAAAAATCCAATTGAGGTTGTCTTGGTGAACGAGCTGTAACGTACGCCTCCAAAGTTAATTTTCCTGCTAGTTCACCACAACTTAGTATTTTTTTTCTCCCGAATTTCCTCTTAATTCACAAATTGGTTTTTTTATATTTGTATATTTAGTCGCTGTTTGTTAATATTATACTATTATGTAGTAGAAAACTTTATATGTTTACTTAACAAATATTGAAAAATTATAATGAATACATTTACACTCCATATTATAAACCATTTTAACATTTCGAAATACTTTAAATGGAAAGTTGTGTGTTGGTCACAATATTTTAAGAATATAAAATTGTATAGGAATTCATTGTATGTGATTTTAATTATCTTTTGCAGAATAGTAAAAGGAGTGGGTGGAAAATGGAACGGGGTGTATTGGAGAGTCCCTTGCCTTAGGCATACGATGGAATGTTTATTTTTAATATAATAATTCGATTTTTATATTACCCAATCGTTAAAATATGTAAATGTAATTAAAAGTATCCAGTCAAAGTTTGCTTTAGAGCCCTAGACCGTAATACTTGCAATATTGTTATATTGAGCATATTAAAATTATCTATGTATGTACATACTACATTTATAAAAAAATATTTATAACTTATCTTTTTTCCCAATACCCAAAATATGTATGTAACATTAGGGTTCTGAATAATTGATGATTTTTAAACATTAACGTGTACATTTATTTATATATTAACAAACGCATACAGATTAATTTTCACCCACACCCGTTCACCCCTTATTACATCTAGTCTCCGGCGGGAGTGAATCACTTTGGGTAGAAGCTGCTACTCCTCTCCCCCCCTCACCCACCCCTACCCAACGATCCCTATTTTGTAAGGTATATAAAGCTTTCGCAGCCAACTTGAGATAACAAAGCTTTCGCACTTCCAAGTGTTAACATCGTCTGCTCCAAAGCATTTGTTTGTGTACATTTTTACTCTTCGGATTTGCGATATACAATTTTCGCTACCCCGTAGTGGATATTTCTTCTCGTGAGACAGGTGAGCTGAATAATAACTATTTTATTTTTTATAATAATATTTGACAATATTCAAAACAATAACTTTTGTAATATGAACCGATGAACTTACATTCATTTTATTATAATTAAATTTAAAACAACATATAATACGTTTCCATTAATTTGGATATAACAATTTTAATGGATAGCTTTTTGTTTTCTATTGATTTTATTTAACATAATTGTAAAAATTTGTTCTATGCTATTTCTATAAAAGGTATTTTGACAATTTTGTAATACATATACATATGTATATGTATGTAGGATTATAAATCAATACATAGATATTATAAAAAAATTAAATGTGGAATTGACAATTAAATATATGTGTACATACATACATATGTACATATGTATCAAATGAGAAAAATAAAATTTTCACAAAGCTTTTTTTAAATATTAATAATTACAAAGGTTTTCCAAAGTGTCTTATAAATTTTAGTTCTGTGTGATACTCTTTATAAATCATAAAGATAGTAGTTTTAGTGATACGTATCTGATATTGTTCAGACAAAATCACTTGATTGAGAAAATAAAATCAAAGAAAGTAAAAATCAGTCGTATAAAGGCATTTGAACACGTCATGAATTAAGCATTGTGAAATCCTTTCCAGTCGCGCCACTTCATGTAAAATTTAACAATATATGTATGTAGAGGATCAAGCGAGAAAGCCACAATGTGACTGAAACTTTAAAACGTGTAGCTCAACAAAGAAATTTTTGCATTTTCCACAGGATTCTATAAAAGGATAAAGATGAATACGTATCTGGTGACTTTGTTAGTTTTTGCAACATTTATGACTATTGGATTTTCTACGGTCACTGCGCAGACATTCCAATATTCCAGAGGATGGACAAACGGCAAAAGGAACGGCATGATTGGAAATGGAATTTATGAGATTAATTCACTGGACAAATTGCTTTCTAACCCGTGCGAACTGGAGAAGCTCAGATATGCTCTCAAAATAAAACCTCTGAATGAGAAGGTATATTTGAATTTAGTTAGATTTTATACTATTTTTGTATTATTTGTGAAATGTTTATATTAATTGCATTATTTTTTTATATTTTAGCTGATGGTACAGTGCGATTTATTGAGCATGAGTTCTTCGGATGTTGATTCGGAAGCTCCCGGCTTGAGGCTTAAGAGATCTGCATCTCCCTTTGAAGCTAGAGGCTTTGATAATCGACAAAATCTTGTGTAATTAATTTGTAATAGATGACATTGGAAATGATAAAATTAACAAAAAAATGTAATATTATTTTTTCAACTTTGGTTATATTGATGTATATTTGTGTCAATTTGTGCACTATTAACAATTAAAAATAAAAGCATTCCTACACTACATATATTGTTATTTATCTACAAAGTAAAAAAAATCACATACATTTCCATTTTAGTATATTTTTTCTCAGTAAATTTAGTCTGTTGTAAAATATAATGTTTCACAGTATTAACATGTTATAATATAATTGTATTAGCGAAATGAATAATAAAATAAAGTAAAAAAAAATACGAACATTAAAAAACAACCTTAAAATGGCTGATTTTATTGCATTCCTGCATAATCCCTTGTAACTCATTTATATAATCCCTTTTAACGACATAATATCTATATTGAAGTGGATATTAAAATTACCAGTATTATAATTAAATGAATAAATCACGTTTTATATTTTTAGCATTTTAATTGTATTTTAAATAGTTTTACAATACGTGTGTTTTAACAATATTGTATTTTTGTATAACTACATATTGAAATTTTAAATTCCTAACAATTAATTTTGAAAAAGTGATCGATTTTCAATTACAAACATGAATTTAAAATAAAGTAACAAATAATAATGCTAAAAAATACTAAAAATATTACAATTATTGCTAAAATGCTTTTTTATAGTCATAGTTAATTATAATATTCATTTACAATAATCACTCCCTTTTATAGGTTTCTAAGTCGTACCAATTTTCACAAATAAAGAATGTTAACATTTAAAATGACTCCATCCATTTCATTTTAAGGATCACACTTTATATTTGAATTCAAGCCAATGTATTTTATAACCATTAGTTCTTTTAAATGGTCAACTATGGTAGATCAATATAGCAGTTTGGCAGCATGTCAATCGGCAGTAACACCGTTTTATAATAATTATAATCGATTATAGAACTATGAACAGCTAAAATGGATATATGTATGTATAAGGAACCATATTGTGGCTAAAAATGTGTATTCAATATGTGCATATTTTGGTCACTTCGGTTAACAGAACCAAGTTTTAACAGGTGGTTTCACCATATCATCCCATTCAACGCACTTTTCAGCAGTGCTTCGATGTCAAAAATGATCATTATTCTTTATAATGCCTCCGTTGTTCACTTTTCCATTCAGCAATCCAATGTTGCGACGCATATCCTGTTTAATTGGTACATAGTCCACGTCGGTTGCATTCGCTTCAGTGCCGTCTTCCAATAACATTTCATCTCCCAAAATGATACGGTCTTGATAGAGATTGTTATCCAGACAGTATCCAGGATTCAAAATATTAGCATCGTTTAACATTTGCAGAGATTCTTCTAATGTCCTTGCTTGATTACGTTTCATTGAATACTCGTCGTTGCCGACGTTTGGTTTTTGACGGAGAATCAAAGTGTTCGTATTGGATCCAAGATATGGTGGTGGTTGGGGTCGACTATAGTCGATTATCTGATTTGGATTAGATTTTGGACTTGGATTCTTTGAAATACTGTTATTAGGACTAAAAATAGAAACGCAAAGTTATAAAATATAACAATAAAAGTAAATTTATTTAATTATAATACAATTTACCTTACACCCGTATTACTTTTATTGCTCACATTATCGTTAAGACAGTTTTGCAAATTTGGAGCACTATTATTTGGGTTGGTTTCAGTAACAGCAGATGCATCACTGTTATACTGAGATAGCTCAACTTTACTATCGCCGACAATGTTTCGAGCCGATCTATAATTTAAAAAAAAATCAAAATCAATTCCATTCACAGTATTAACGTTTTTATCAGTATTCAACAAACATAGTTTTAAAAGTTGTGATTAGTTAAAGCTGATAGATGCAATTAGTGTAACCACAATGTATGTATGTATGTATGTATATGAGTAACATTATCATCAACCAATTAGTTTTTTTTAATGGGCTATTGTAATCGTTCACACAAATGTACCTTTTCCTTTCAGTATGCTCTTCACAAATATGAAAAATATTGTTGAAAAAATTATTTGATTCAGTATCCTCCCTGAAATGTATTTTGTAATGAAGTTTAACCATGCGAATGAGGGGATATTTTAAGCAACCCATAAATCATTCGGTTTGTTCCACCGAGTGCAGAGCCGAAGAAATAAACATAATAATCGTATAGAAATAATATTTTCATTCTAAAAATAAATTAAAAATACTCACATTCCCTCGTGATGGAAGCAAAGTATCATGCTTAAAACTGATACTAAAAAGATCATCACTAGAGTAGGTACAATAATGGTGAAGGTAAATTCGTGGATGTAACTTCTATGGGGCACTTCGTATTTTGCAGGTGGAAGCCAACGATGTTTTTCGTTCATGAAAATTACATTCTCGTCTGCCATTTTAGAATCGCTTTTATTCTCCGGTCTGTTGTGCAAATCCTTCGGGGATACGCTGTTGAATTTTCGTTCAGTTTTTTGAACTCCTGGATGAGCGGTTTCAACCTGAAATAAATTTTCAACATCATCATATTATCAAATATTATATATACATATAATATATTTGATTTTAAATAAACATTATACCAATCTGAACGTGCACCAATCGAGATTAAATCCAACATCACGAAACAGTCTTTCAACAGTGGTTCTTTTGAAATCTCTCGGACATGTTGCAAGTTTCAATAGAGGTCTGACTTCTTCTTGAAGTTGTAATAGTTCATTCGAATATACTTTGAAACTTCCCAATTTCAATACAACACTGTTTATAAAATATACATCAATTAGTCTACTAAAATTTCTATGTATATAAAGCAATATGAAAAAAGGTAAAAACAAGTACCCTTCTCCTTCGTTTGGTTTTAGTGGTAGTCTTGCACCAAGTTCAATTGCTGATGCTATGAAAGTAGCATGCAAATCATGTGCACTTTCTTTCCACAACTTCTTTCTAAATACATCTTTTAAACGTTCCATTCTGTATTGGGAAATACAGGTACATATGTAATTACATAAGTATGACTCTTTACAGGTTTGAATAGTAGTATTTTAACAAAATGACAAACCTGTATTGATCCAAAACATCTTCAACGTTTAAATTATCAATTTTTATCTGAACTTGATATGTTGCAATATTATCTTTCTTCATTATGTGCAACGGTATTATGATTTGCCTTGTTTCATAATTTTCTCTATTCAGAGCGACTATTTGTATCTGCAACACATGTTTAATGTAAATATATGTACATATATTTAATAATTTGGATTTTAATTTTGTTGAGTTTATGTAAAAACTTATTTTAAACTTATTAAAAGGGTTAAAAAATACCAATAAATTGTCATGGTTGTATGGAGGTGTTCCATAAATAAATCCAGAGTGGTGTCTTATACTGTATGTGTAGTGCAGCCATTGTGGCAAATCTGGTTTGTTGATGATAGAAGCATGGTACGAATATTGTTTGTCGAATTCTTGCAATAAAAAATAATAACTTTCATTAATTACTTGACCGCATCGCATATAGATAGTGTTTAAATGAAAATAAAACACATATTAACCTTGATACGTCCAATTGAACATTTTAGGAGTGATGGCTATGGAAAATGATTCCGTTTCGGTAACATTTTCGCAATTTGCCATGGCTACAATTGTCACGAGTGTGAAAACGTTTAAAATCGTCTTCATATTGTCTCCTGAAAAACGACGATAATTATTATGATTTATAATTCATGTAATTGTAGCGTGCTGAAACAAATTGTAAGCAAAACTGCCAAAGGTCGAAATTGTCAAGGATTCAATTTAAGCCATGGTTCAATCTTCAGACGATCAACAGCGTAACCGCAACTCAATGTAACCAATGCTATTTAATAAATCGTATACGAGTCTAGCTGTGCTTAAAAAAGAAGGCAAACGACCATTGCGTACTGCCAGTTATGACGTATGGATGTGAAACTTGGACGCTAAACTCAAGAATGTCACGTAAGATCTAGTGTACACAGAGAAGAATGAAAAGATGCATGCTTGGTATAACAAGAAAAGATCGTAAGAGGAATACATGGGTAAGAAGCATGACCAAAGTGGAAGATATATATAAACGTGTGAAAAAGTTATGGCAATAGGCTGGACACAGCAAGAAGAATTGATGGCAGATAGACCCGAGAAATACTGGAATGGTATCCGAGAGGATGTGAAAAAAGCAAGGTAGACCGAGTGGACGATGGGCTGATGAATTGAGAAGAATGTGTCCATTCAAGTGGATGCAGATTGCTCAAGACAGACAGGAATGGAAGAGGATTGGAGAGATCCAGCAGTGGATGGTGAACGGCTCAAAATTATGATGATACGAATCTAATTGAGGTTATAAATAAGTCTTAGCCAATGAAAAATGTACCTAATAGTTTGTACGTTGAGATAATCGAATCAAATTCAGAAGAATCTTAAAAGGTTTTTTGCGTTAATGTTATCCTTCAAACTTAAGGTGTTTCTAAGATTTTGCGATTTTCTCCGCGGTTACGTAGATAAATCGGAAAATTTGCAACATTCATTCATCATTCGACACGTGGGGCTTTCGTTAAAAATTTTCATTTTTCTTCGATCGGTTGCGTGTGCGGCTGGCCTAAGCCTTGTCGAGCACACGCCCGATTGTAAACGCGCATACGAAAATACACGGCGAGTTTACACAGCTTTCCGCCAAATGACACATACAAACAATACATAACGCACAAACACACCCGTCCGTTGTTGTATCGCACAATCGGGACTTAGTTTTTCGGCGACGATTATGTAGAAAAACAGATGAGTCTATTTGGCCGCCATTAGTGGCAACATTCCCGACAGAATGAAAACAAACCGATCGATATCATCCGGTGAAGACGGTCAAATCGTACTGGTGATGCGCGCATGTGCGTCACTTTCAGAGCTGAATTTACTCTGAAGTTCTATTTCAGAACTAGTCAATATGTGTCAGTATATTCCGCATACGCTTTATCATTTTATGGAGTTTTCTCATATACATATTTTCTTTTATCGTTAAGGCTGCCCCACACGTGCATGCTTGCCTGCGCAAACCGGTTTGTACTAAGTTTGCGCACGTAAGATTACTGTTACTCTGCACGCTCGTGCTTGGATCGAGGGTAGCGTGCAGGTGATGAACTTTATTTAGGCAATAGTAATCGTATGTGCGCAAATTTAGCACGGACAGGTTTGCGCAGGCCAAACACGAGCGTGTAGCTTGAAGATTTTATTACATACACGCTCCGTTTTGCCTGGGCAAACCAAGTTTGCGCATGCAAGCCTCGAGTCAAGCATGCGCGTGTAGGGCTCCTTTACTTTTAAGCAAAATGCTAAATTTTAAAAAAAAGGTCTCGGTGATAATGAAAAAAGGTCTCGATGGATTAAGGAAAAGAGTTGTATGAATTTTGGTGTTCATAGGTTTCTAGTTTTTTTATATCTATAAAAATGTTGCTAGATACCAATTTAAATAATAACATTTGAGTCCAAGTAGATTTCAGTATTTAATTAATTTTAAATTATCATCATCATCATTTTCAGCCGTTTACCATTCACTGCTGGATGAAGCCCTCTCCAATCTTCTTCCATTCCTGTCATTATTTATGTCATATTCCATATGTCATATTCCATTCCTGTCATTCCTCTATTTCTTCCATTCCTGTCTATTTCTCGGGTCCATCTACCATTCTTCTCGCTGTGTCCACTTCAACTTTTTCACACGTTCCGCTATATTTGCCACTCTAGTCATGCTTCTTACCCATGTATTCCTCTTACGATCTCTTCTTGTTATACCAAGCATGCATCATTTCATGCTTCTCTGTGTACACTGGATCTTACGTAACATTCTTGAATTTAGCATCCACGTTTCACATCCATACGTCATAACTGGCAGTATGCATTGGTCGCATGCCTTCTTTTTTAAGCATAGCGGGATGTTGGATTTAAAAACTATGTTCATTCTCCCAAAAGCGCTCCATCCTAGTTTTATTCTTCATTTTATCTCTTCTTCTTTACGTCCAGTCATGTTCACCATTTGTCCCAGGTATGTATAAACAATTATCAACTATCTCTACAATATTCAAAATTAAATTATTTAATTTAATTTGTGTGTAAGCATGTAAAGTTGGAACTTGGCAAACGGTACGTATTAAATTAATGTAACTTGAGTGAAATTGACATTGTTTTACAATTATTTCTTATGATTGCAATTTTTATTTACATTTCTTATACATTCTTTTTTTAAAGCCTTTGTTAGATATAAATATATTTTTGAATTGTTTAAATGGTACAAATCTCATACATTCATTAATTTCAATGACGAACCATCTTCGGAATTCCTTCGAGTGGAAATAAAAAAAAATGCATACAAATGAGATAATTTTCCAGTTTTACAAAATAGACCCTGACCACGTCTTGATGTTTTGACGTCATACAATCGCATAAAAACGTGCTCACTTGCTCAGTGGTAAACACTAAAAACGATATTAAGTTCCATTTCCACTGTGCTAGTGCACCAATATACATATGTACATATTATGTATATGTGTGTAGAACAATAAATTAGCATTCAGTCATAAATTATGTTGAGAGATATCTCGTTTGATTGATGTCGCGAATGTTTCCAATTTCAACCAACTCGACATACATATAAGGTTCTATGCCTTTCATCGCGAATGTTATTTACTATACATACATATTTCTAAAAAATGGCAATAAACGATCATGCAAACATGTATGTACATATATTACTAATGTCAATTGTGACCGATGATGATTCAAATGAGCGGTTTCGCTACTCTTCTATCGCAATACATACGTTACGTAGGTACGTCAGATTAAAAGTACCACAGAAAAACAATTGCGATAACAATGTTAGGAAATCGAATAGTATATTTTGTATTTTGATGTACAAGCGACGCATTAATGTAGAGGAAATCGCAAATTGAGCGAATTTAATTGTTTATTATACATAGTATTTGCCTAATGCAACTCTGTCAAGGATGTTTCAACGCTTCATATGAATTGGTACAATACAGGGTTTGTACAAAGATTGTATTAAATTAGAATAATATATAATTACCCATCCAAAAACGACGCATATTTGAAAAAAAGAATAAAATATGTAAGAAGTAGGTACATATATATACATATGTACAATAGTTAGGCTAGGTGTTAACGACGAATGTAGTGAAAATTCTGCAAAAAAGGTCTGAATTTGATATAATGGAAATTCTTGTGTACTATACATACATACATATGTACATTAGAAGTAAATATTCAACGGCGTTTTATTGAAAATAGTTCTGAGACGTTTTACATCACATATTATATGCAAATCGATATCGATTAGAATTCATCGAATATAATTCACGTCATGTCATTATATTTTAATCTACTGTCTACTGAGTGATTTACCTACTCAATACGTGTGTTCAGGTAAAGTGGGTCAAGTCTAGCGAGCCGAGTTTGAATATTTACCGTAATAATTATTTAATATTCTTATGATCATCTGGTGTAATTTTCCGGATTTTTTTTATTTTCAAAGTAGTCGATCGTAAGATTTGGCCGCAATGTTTTATCGTCCATGTAATATATGTACATAGTATGAGTTTCACAAGTGAGTTCTGAGATTAAAAGAAGGGACTTAACAGTGTGGTTAATATTATAAAAAAAATTGAATTTATCTCTTTCGGAAAGTAGATATAGTTTTAAAGAATGGCATAATACGGTTGATTCAATTCTCTCTAAAAAATTTCTGGCACTTTTTTAACATTTCATTCGCGTGCAAGACTAATCTAATGAATGAATTAAGGTTCATAGTTTAATACATGCATATTCAATTACAAAAAGCGTGTTTGAAGTGAATATTTTTCAGAAAATTAGCATTTTTCACTTATGCGCATATTCGATAACGAATTCGTTTACTTGTTATTGGAATTGCAATTGAATTTTCTATTACGGATTTTACGGATAATTTCATACGTTTTAACAAACTCAAAAGGAGGACTGACTTTCTGAAAGAGTTACATCTGGTTTTTAAGAAGTGTGATCAGAATTTTGATAATATTTGAAGAGGATAAAGATAAAGATCTTACAGAGATTTTACCAGATGACGTATCTATATATATATTTTTAACAAAGTAGGACTATATAGATAAGACAAAATTAATAGGGAAAATAAGCTCGCTAAAAGTTGAAACGGAATACTTATATTCATCGAACTTCAACTACTAATTGGTTTAATGTATTGAACATGGACGAGAATGTACGTACGACCCTTGCTATGGCGAGGCTACTAGGCGTAACAGCTTAACAGCAGCACTATGCCTTAAACCCACCATAACTAGCCAGACAATAGCTCAATCTATTGAGCGAAGGTACAGGGCTTGATCCTCGCATGCTGAATGTTTTTCTCGACCTCAATTCTTATCAATGGCATTCCTTAATCCAGATCGGCCGTCTTCTGTTAGAATTTTCCAATTTATCTAACTTAGTTGTGAGACGGTTCCACCAAAAATTGACACCCGCTATCCATTATTCTTATATTGATCTGTTATTAGGACTGGATCCTAGTGTACTTAGACCTGTTGGTTAACTTTCTCTCCAACCGATTCTCTCCAACCAACAAACCACACCGATATACATACTTCTTACCTATACCTAATTCATTGTGTCTTCTCTGGACAGCAACGGGAAACTACACTGTGGACTTCTAGGACACTTCACTGTGAAAGTTGAAAAGTGACGTAGCTACATTTAATAAATTAATTTCAAGGAAATTCTTAAATTCTTATACGAAACGTAATAACACCTTTTCCGGTTCTTGTACGAAACGTGGAAAGCATTTTCCTAGTTCTTATACGAAAGTGGAAAAACATTTCCACTTTCGATTTCGATAAAGGGTCCTGTTGGCAGCGTGAATGCGCATCAAATGTGCCATAACCCTTTATCTAAAGTGTTGTTATCAAACCCTTTATCAAACATCCCTTGGGTCTTTGTGTTCTAAGAATTGATTAATTTCCCACCTAAAGTGATGGTTTTGCAAGTGGCCGCGGCCGCTTTCCATCCATCTGTCAAATTCTATGTAAAAAAAACCATGGAGCAGATCGGCCAAACGAGGTAGGCCTTCTAGAAGAGGTGAGGGGAAACGGCCGAGATGTTTGGCTATTTTTTTATATAGAATTTGATATATGGATGGAAAGCGGCCGCTGCCATAACAGCTACGACAGCCACATCAGCCAAGTCGGCCAGGCCGTCAATAAATTTAAGTAATGATTGAAAGCAAATCTTTTCAATTTGTGTGACTCTTTTAAGCACTACACCAGAGAGGGGGTGTGTTGTAAAGGCGAAGCCCCCGGAACGAGGCTATCGAGATGAAAGCAAAGGGGGAAGTCTGATTTAACGAGAATTAAATGGAATTTGAAATACGAGCGACTTTGTAACGGTACGGTGGCCGACTTCCGCGCCAATCTAATTAACGTCCTCCGCTTCCGATCGTACAGTATATTGCGAACGTCGATTAGTCGAGTTGCATTGTGTGGGCGACACGGAGGGAAGCCATTGAAGGAGGGGGCCATTGCCATTTGCCATTTGCCATTGCTTTATCGATTGTCGGATGTTCGTGTATGGGTGTATGGTCACGTTTCGGCGCGCAGTTGCGGCCAATCGGCAGCCGCGGTGTGAGATTGGATTATTGTGGGAGATGGCGATGGACTCATGGGCTGATGGGGCGATGCCGATGAAGCGGTCGATGTTTTGAGGGTTTTGAGGGTTTCGAGGGTCGAGGGTTCGTCTGAGGGCCGACATGTTGAAGTTCAAGAAAATGGGGGCCGAGAAGTTGCCCGTGCTGCTCATCACCGCTAATGTCGGATCCATATTCGAGTCGGTCAGTACACAATACAATATTGTTCCAACACATACGCATTCATGCAAACCCCCCCTTCCAATAACTTTCGTTCGCGACCGAAACAAAACAATACAATTAATTAATTGATTATTTGAATTTGAATTATAATTATTGTCTTTTGTTTTGCCTGCTTGATGTATGTTTGATGTTGAAAATGGTCAGTTTAATGTTTTATGACGATGTTGTTTTGGTCGGGGGATTTGTATCAATGTGGATTCATATTATGTAAAATGACGAGTCGTTCAGTTGCCAAAGTGGCCAGCTCCAAATTTTTTTGTTCATTTTTCGGCTTTGATACACAATTTCGGCATCAAGATGAAAAGTTGACGAAAAAATGGAGTTGGTCACTTTGGCAACTGAACGATACAATGTTGTCATTATTACAGAGTATCGCCCGTTGAATATCTACGGGTGTTTATTATTCATGCGTGAGTGGGCTAACAATAGCGGTGTGGGTAAACATTATTTTGAAAGTTTTCAATGCAAACAAAAGAAGCGTGTCGAGCGTTGTTAGTTCTGAAGCCCAATTTCGATACAATTCCCGATGGACAGACAGGCAGTCTTTATTTGTTACCATTATTTACTGCCGAGTTATGAAATTGTCAAAAGTGGAGTTCGTCATTTTGGCGACCGAATGACATATTTTTACTGTCAATGTGGAAACCTGAGTATTGTTCGTTGAATATCTATGGGTGCTTATTATTGACACGCGAGTGGGCTAACATACGTACGTATATAAAAAATTCTGATGATAATACAAATAGAATTCAGTCTTGTCTAGATGGCTTTGATCGATGCTCATAGTCAAATTCCTGATCTAAAAATACGATCAAAAAGCTGTACATATGATCGTTTGTTTGGTTGCGAAATTCGTTGGCTTACTGAGAATGAGATTCGATAGTTTGCAATACGGTGCCAGAATTATATCTCGTACGGATGATAACGATGACAATGATAGTTATTTCAGAGCAGACAGAGCTTCATTAAACTACTGAAAGAAAATAAATACAACTCGTATCGTACACTATGTTTACAAATATGCTATTGCCACGAATGTAAATAAAATTAAAGCCACACAAGAGACTTAACGCAAGATTCACCGTCGAAAACATTGTATCTTTAATTTTGCAACATCACTCGCAACTGTATTTTTATCAACTATCAGTCAAAAATTTTAAAACTTACATTACATTTGTATACGTACATATATATTTGTAATTCACAAAGAAGCATGGAAGCATGAAATCCACAAAGAAGCAGTCTGTTTGGTATAACAAGCTGATATGTAAGAGGAATACTCTGGTCAGAAGTATAACCAAAGTGGCAGATATAGTGGAACGTGTGAAAAAATTGAAGTAGCAAGGGCTGGACATATAAGCGAGAATAATGTATGGCAGATGGACGCGAGAAATACTGGAATGGTATACGAGAGGATGTGAAAGAAAGCAAGATAGACTGAGTAGACGATAGGTTGATGAATTGAGAACAATGTTGGAGTCGAGTGGATGCTGATTGCTCAAGATAGACAGGAATGGAAGAGGATTGGAGAGGCCTTCATCCAGCACTGGATGGTGATCGGCTCAAAATGATGACGATATTTGTAATTGTAATTTTTTTTTTCCAGCCGTCGATTATGCTTCCAATGTGGGTGACAGAGTTTTTGCAGACTATAACTAAAATGGAGCCTAAATTTATAGGCCTACATATGCAAGAGGTCGGCGGAAAAACTTATGAAAAATCTATGCAATATGTACAAGAATTTATACAAAGACTATGCGATAGTCCAGAACTGAGGCTTTTTGATAAAATTAGAATATATCTCGACGAAGATTACAGCTCTGCTGAAAAATTCACTGTAAGATTTTAATTATGCGTAGTAAAATTAACATTTTCGCATGCTAAAAATTATTATTCGAAATATGTAATTAATATAAACTTTGTATTGTTTATATCAAACTCAACAATGAGTTTTGATATCAGTAATTTTTACAATATTTGTTAAGTGATTCATATATCCTGCTATTCAAATACTGCCCAATTATCACCAATTGATGAATTTTATTAAATTCCTACATTATATATAGTCTATCCAACTTAAGAAGCACTTTGTTGTCGCGCGCTATAAAAAAGAGGTCGTTTATCTATCCAACAATCTTGGGTACTCTATTCGACTTGAGAAGGTCGAAAACCCGCACAATTAAAAAAGAATGGGGTTTTGGCTGTCTTAACGGCTTTGGTTATCGTTAATGTTTATTCCAAGATAGTGACGAAGCTCATTGGTTCAGACCCAAGTAGTCTGTGCAGATCGATTCTGAATCGCTTAAGACTAGGTTGTTTCTTAAGTCAGACAGAGTATACGTGCACTTATTACTTTATCCTAATCGGATAAAGTATTGTGATCGTGCGAAAATTCGACCTCGAGATTTTGACTGATTTGTATCGAGTATCATCCCCTGATCACGTTTTCATGATTTCTAAAAAATGTCTGTATGTCTGTGTGTCTGTATGTGTGTTTTCTCCGAAACTATCAAGGCTATCAAGCTGAAATTTCTTATCTATTATTTTCACGTAAGGTGTAAGAGCCATAAGGAATTTGGTCAACATCAGTCAACCGGAAGTAGGGTTTTTTTCTTGTAGAAAATTCTAAAATTCTTTTACCACAGAATATTTCCGAAACGGCTCCGGGAATTTTGTCAAAATTTCATATCTATAGTTTTTACGTTAGCCGTAAGAGATACTGTGATTTTAGTCAACTTCTGACTAGCGAAAATGGTAGTTTACTCTTGAACGATTTTTTGTTTTTTATTTTTTTCGACCTTTTAAATATGTAGTATCGTCACAATATTGTAATTTTGTAATTTTGAGAGAAATTGATATTTTAAAAAAAATAAATCATTAAAATTAGTCAACCGGAAGTAGGTTTTTTTTTTTCGTCGAAAAGTTTACGACAGAATATTTCCGAAACGGCTCCGGGAATTTTGTCGAAATTTCATATCTATAGTTTTCACGTTAGCCTTAAGAGATACTGTGATTTTAGTCAACTTCTGACGAGCGAAAGTGGCAGTTTACTCTTGAACGATTTTTTTTTTTTTTTTTTTTTTCGGCCTTTTAAATATGTAGTATCGTCACAATATTGTTATGTTGTACTTTTGAGAGAAATTACTAGTTACGAAAAAATAAATCATTAAAATCAGTCAACCGGAAGGAGAGTTTTTTTTTCGTCGAAAAGTTTACCACAGAATATTTCCGAAACTGCCGTGGCGATCAAGTCGAAATTTCATATCTATAGTTTTTACGATATCTGTAAGAGATACTGTGATTTTGGTTAACATCTGACGACCGAAAGTGGCAGTTTTTCTAATTTGAATATATGCCGAAGATCGTATTTTACATACGCGCGCGCACTCAACACAGTGATTTCATGATATGTATGTGTGTATGTATGTTGGTTGGTGTGGTGCTGTGCATGCGTTTTATTTACTTGCGTACTTAAAAAATTAATTTCGTTACTGTTTGTATTCCTCAAATATATGGATAAAGTCATGGGTTGGCCACACCCGAATTTTTTTTATTGTATTACTGTTTTAGGCCCTTGGTAATGTTTATTTCATTCATTCATCTTTGAGCGATGTGAAAATTTGGGATTTCTTACTGCAAGATTGGACTTTGGTAGATGGAAAAGAAATTCACACTGGGAATATAGAAAAAGTATCTACAAAAGAGAAGGCAAAATTTCCGCAGCATTTTTTTCCAGAAGTAAGGTTATTTGAAAAGTATTTGAATGATCTTTTCCATTATTCATTATTTAAATGGTTTTGTATAGAATTTTAACACTTTCAAACTAAATTTGGTTTTGTTTGGTCTAAAAGTACACCGACGAACTGTATCTGTAATAATTAATTGACTTGTTCGCTAGATAATAATCAAAACGAAATTTACAGTGTAAATGGTCCAGAAAAGGTTTCATGAGAGTTAGATGGATGGTTCGGAATACTGCTTTTGAATTAGTAAACATACATTTATTTCACGATGCGTCCAACATGATTGCGGCCGAAGCTACACCCTCGGTTTATTGTCGTAGTCGGAGACGTGCTCTACGACATACGTTGCAGCATCTTCATCAGGACCCTCGCCAACCACCGTTTTTCATATTTGGAGATTTTAATTTTCGACTTGATACGCTGGGCATAGTAAAAGTATGATATTTTACGTTTTGAAACATATTTAAAGCAAATATTTAGTTATACAATGATTTTTATTGTAGAAATTAACCGACAACTTAAAAGCCACGAGAAGTCATTCGACAAAATCCGTAGAACACACTAAGCTTCAGTATCGTAGCCAGAAAGATGATAGGATCATTTTGACCGTTGGAAAAAAAGAATTCAGCCATGTTGAACATCAGAAAGTATTTCGTGAACCGTGGGTGAGATAATTTCAATGTTAATTTTTTCACATGAATAAATGAATATAAAGTGGATGTTGATGTAACGGTATTTATTAATTAACGTTGATAATTTCAGATGTTGAAATTTGATAAGGAGTTGGATGCTATGAAACCGCATTTGTATGAGTTTCCGATCAAATTCCCACCGTCCTATCCGTTTGAAGAAAACGTTGAACTGCCTACTCATTACATGAAGACTAGGTTTGTAAATTTGCATATTTCATCATCACTTTCAGCCGTTCACCATCCACTGCTGGATGAAGGCAATCTGCATTCAATTGACTCCACACATTCATCGCAATTCATCAGCCCATTGTCTACTCGGTCTACCTTGCTTTCTTTGACATCCTCTCGGATACCATTCCAATATTTCTCGCGTCCATCTAACATCCATTCTGCCATATCTGCCACTTTGGTCATGCTTCTTACCCATGTATTCCTCGTACGGTCTCTTCTTGTTATACCAAGCATACATCTTTTCATGCTCTTCTGCATGCACTGGATCTTACGTAACATTCTCGAATTCAGCATCCACGTTTCACACCCATACGTCATAACTGACAGTACGCATCGTATGCCTTCTTTTTTAAGCATAGCGGAATGTTGGATTTAAAAACTTTGTTCATTCTTCCAAAAGCGCTCCATCCTAGTTTCATTCTTCGTTTTATTTCTTCTTCTTTACATCCAGTCATATTCACCAATTATCCTAGGTTTGCATATTTATGCACATTTTTTATTTGCGTATACTTAATTTATTTCGTTTAAATCACTTTCAGGTGTCCTTCTTGGTGTGATCGTATTTTGCTTTCACAAACGGCAAGGTTAATAATCAATCATTTGGATGGACAAAAATTAATGCCTAAAGATCCAACCGAAAGTCGAAGATCTATCGTAGAACAGATGGACGGTGTTTTCAAACACGGATCTCGGTATATTTGATTAAGATAATATTTTGATCTATTTTTGTTTTGATATGGATACATTGTACGTGTAATTTTTGCAGAAAGTCAATTGCCGAATCTACCGATAGTGGCGGTGGAAGCCCTTCTAAAAGCGGGCATAGGTCTTCCGGTCAAAACAGTTCCTCAGAAAGTAGTCCAGCACGCTCTTCGTCTCCTATAAAGTATGGGAACAGTTCGCAAGCTAATCACGTATGCTTATAAATTTATTTTTATACACGTGCCAATCAATTATTTGCCGTGATCGGACTATCAATTCTATTTATACTTACAGAGTCCAGTAAGAAAAGTTGGTTGCGCTGATTTTGATGGACTCAGTGTACCCGGCATCGCCCAAAGCAGAAAAAGTATTGCAGATCCAACAAATATTGTACATGCACTTAATGCAAGGTTTGCTATTTTCTTAATTGTACAATCTAGAACAATTTTTTTTCTTACGTTTTATATTCGTTTAATTCAATTTAAGGGTAAGTGAAGGATATGATGGTTCTCCGACAAAGAGGCGCCTAGTTCGCAACCAATCTGAAGGTTCACCAAAAATGGGGGAACACTTAGATTTGAGAAAAATATCAACGGATGGTGGTAACCCATCTCTACGGAAGAGGGTGGAATATGGGATTATCGGTGATGCAACATGTATGGGAGATCATAAGGTGAAGTTGCCGCACATTTTAAAATTTTGATTATTTTTGACCGAATCAAACTTCAATCTTTGTATCAAGTCAGATATTCTAATATTATCTTTTTATTACAGCCGGTCTATCTGCGAATCTTGCTTCAGAGCGATAAAGGTACAGTGAGTTGTTGCATGCAGGACGATTCTAATGATTACTGTTATATAGCACCACCGGAAATACATTCTGAAACTTGCTTTCGTCATCCCAGCGCTCAAAACTTATCAAAGTGTCCTTCTAAAGAGTGTTTTGAACCATTAAGTTTAACAAGCTGTAGAAGTAGACTAGCTAGTCAAATAAGTAATGACTCTGGTTTTAAAGGATTATTATCAAAAGATAGACCGTCGTCTCTGGTGCGACTCAGTACCGAACCTAGTCTTAATTTAAATGCAAATAACGAGGACGCTTCTGCAAAGACTTTAAACAGTGATAATTTAGATAGTTCTTATATTAAATTATTAAAGTTCAATAAAAATAGTCATACTTCACTGAAACCATTTTGCAACTCCCTATCGGAGAGTTTAAATGATAGTTTAACATTGTCGAATGATAATATCGATCATATGAATAATGTGTCGATACCGAATGTGCAAATAAATATTACCGGGGCAGACTATTCGAGCTTTGATGGAATCATAGTCAATCATATTGATACTCATCTGTTATATTGCCCTGTTATACCCCAAGATCCTTATACTCCCGAGAGTATAGAATCACACTCTCCGTATCCGGAACTTGGTTCATATGAGGATATAGAGAGAGGAAATAATATTAAAATTAACGAAGACATCAATTCTAATATGGATCCTAATTTAGATTCGGTTTTCACTGATGATAGTTCGGTATTTTTTATCAATAAATCACATTCTTCGGATCGATCTGAATATTTTTCAAGTAAAACCAAAAGTGTTTCGCCTAGACAGCTCAAATCTAGATTGGAAAATATTTTAAAAACTTCTGAATCGAACGCGGAATCTGATTCAACGAATTCAAATGACGTTGAGTCGTGCTCAATAGAAAATGAGAGATTAGGGAATAAAATTAATGACGTAGATGAAAATTTAGATAGATGTAGTAAGACCAGTGCTAAAATTAAAATTAAAGCCCGTAGTAAATGCAAATGCTTTGATTGCAAACTGTGCTAATTTTTATAATGTAGTTTAATTACATTCATTAGTGCTATTTTTGTATTGGTCTGTCTGATTTTTTTAATTTGTATGCATACGTATGTTTTTATTTTTGTATTATTCAAATATGCAATACGTAGATCTGTTTTTTTTTTCCATCTATAAAAATAAAAAGGATAATTGAATGACCTGTCTTTAAAAAATTGAAATGCATTTTTAAGTTAATTAATTTCAAACATTTGTGATATCAAAAATGTTGTGTCTATGCATATTTCTAAAGCTCAATTTTATTTTATTTTGTATAGTGTTAATACTCAAGTAATAATATAAACGATAAGCTTGCAAAATGTCTTTCGTACGTATAGTCTGTTCGGAAATGGGAATCTTACATGCGAATTTGGTTCAATCAGTAAATCAATACATATGTAATTATGAGTATGTAGTAAATTAATCTCCTCATTTCTGAATGAACTCTATGTATTGTACTTTTTATGAAACTATGATGTTCGAAATCCAATTAAGAGCTAGCCTGAAAGTACATATTATATGTTATGAGTTGCAGGAAGTGGTCATGTAAAACAGCGATTAGTGTTTTATCTCGCTGTTGCTTTCAAACTCAGTTCTAATTACTTTGAACTGTATAGTTTCATGAAGTATAATTTATCGGTTGTTTAAATAATATTTACACATATGAATTCGACTCGACCTTAAATGGTTGGCAATACAAGAGTTTTTGCAAAAATAATATATTTTGCAATGTTAATAGTACTTGATAGTATTGTATCAATTTAAATTTCTTAGTCTATAGAAGTTAAACTAGTCAAGTCAAATAGAAGCACTTGCAATAATACTTTTGATTTATGAGTTACCATGCTGAAAATTTGTAAAATGTAAATTTTTTTCTGTCGTGAAATTGTTTTATTTGTGTAATTTCCGTCTTGATCTTGATCCTGTCAATGTTTTCGTTGTTTTGTTCCATTTTATTAAACTTTTAATTCTACTTCATTTTCTATCTCTATAGTTCGGTTAAAACCAAAATTTGTGACTTGATGTACCTATTCGTTGAATGTTTTTAAAATGTTAAATTTAATTTTCCGTGCAATGCTTTGACTGGTTGTTTTTATTTTCATGACATTAGAGTTAAGAGTTTTTTTTTTTAATCGAGTTTATCGGCTTGGAAGGTTAACATTGTATCAGTGTGTGAAGTATATTTGCATGTTTAATGTGACCGAAGCCTAATTTTCGCAATACTTTATTAGTATTTTATTTTACGAATTGCTCATTTGTGAACGTCTCCATCCCCGAACGTCAATTACCTCATTGTGCTTAATTAATACGATAGTGCTTATTTTTATTTATTATTAATACAATAGATAAAGTTTCATGTCGTATAACTTAATTTTGTTTACAATATTTTTATTTTATTCAATGTATGACCTTTTTTTTTTACTTATTTGTGCTTGATTATTAATGTATATGTATTGTAATACGTATAATAATTTTAATTTAGTGAAATTACTTTCCAATGTTTTGTTAACTAGTTTTATAATAAATTCCTTTTTTTTATTTGTTTCGTTTTAATTTTTTATGCCTTTATTTTCCAACGTTATCTACGAGATTAAGGTAAGAGCTTGAGAGCATGCTTATGAATTTTTTAACCTATTTTTTCAATACAAATTACATTACGTATATTGCGCTGTAAATAATTGCTTTTGTATAAATGTAAAAATATGTACATACATACAATACGTATTTTAGTTTATACAAGTTGAAAATATAATATTCAGTAATTTACTCTGGAGCACAATAATTATTTTCAGGTGTTTGCCGGAATGATGCACAAGCTGAAACTTCAGGATCGAACATAGCTCGGGATTTAGCTGAAGTTGCCATTGATAACGATTACATTATGCCTGAAAATTGTAACAGTAGATATATCCACATAAAAGGGGAGGATCGAGCTAATCTCTTTAAAGAATCTGACATATAAACACCGAGTGCCCGATCGGAAAATGCTGCTTAAACGGATTGGTTACAACTCTTACGCGAATTTGGATAGGATGCATTCAGATGTTCAATTTTCGAAGCATATCGTGATATAATATTTTATTTTATCTGAAGACGAGATACTTAATTTTTCACATTTTCAAAACCTTTAAATAAATATTGAATCAAAAGTATTAAACTGTGTCCCCATCAATATAATAATCACCACAATTTTTTCAATGATATTCTAAAATGGAGCAATAATTATTCAACTATTCGGTACATACATATACATATGTATGTATTCATTTATAAATAAATTGGTTACATTTTACAAACGGGGACTTGCGTCATATTATATACGCTTATTTCTTCCATTTAAGTGCATTATATATATTTTAATGTTAAACGTATATAAATAGAGATATGTTCAAATTTTACGATTTGTAACATTCTGATACAATTCGTATTTGAAATTTAATCTTAACTTGCCAGAATTGTGATGAGAACTTAAGATTAAATCTTCAAACTAAAAAAGAATTATACAATCAAAAAATTGTTAAATTTCAACTTAGAATGATGTCGGAAAAGTTATTAATTTATTACTGTTTGATTTATTCATGTCTTAATGCCAAATGTGTTTTTGCCAAAGATATTACCTTTTTATATCTGTCGAAAGCTTTGTGTTGATTGTCTAAAACAGAGTGCCTAATTTTTTGGCGTTTTACTGGCTAGCCATTATGGGAAATCAAACACCAATGCAACAGTTTTAAATATTAAAATGTAGTGAAGTAGATGAAAACGTTGCGATTATGTGAAATTCAATAAAAATTCTTCTAATGTGTGTTAGTATTGTAATATATTAGTGGATGTCATTATTTTGAAGTTGTATGTACACCAAGTGACACCAAGTAGTGTTATTCAATAAATTATATTTAAAAAAATTGCTACTGGCAAAAATTCTTCAACAATAATCGTTTTTATTGGATTATATAAATATATCAGAACTTGGATTTTCTGAGCGCCGTAACATTCATAACATGCCATTAGCTCTATGTATTTATTTGAAACGTTTTGAAATATTCCCATAAAAATACACATTAAAATGTCTAATAAATGTGTGTGTAATCTTTTAAAACTAAACATTCCTTTATAATATAATATTAGTATAATAATACTATTTAATAATATTTTATGTGGTATTCACCGTTATATTGGAAGGTAACATTTAATCAAGTTGCTGAATTAAATTTTCAGTAATTTTTTTATTTTAAATTTGTTACTTTGGGGTCCAAACAATCACAGTCCTTTTTATTACTATTGGTTTTTTTTTATCGTGCGATGGTTAGTTGAAAACGGGTACATTTTACAGGGAAAATGAATTTATTGTTCATGTTATATATGCATATATTATAAATGATTTATTATTTTTACAATAATATTGTAAAACTGAAACAACATAATATAATATTTACAAATAAATAATAAATATAATCTGATTGTAATCGATATATGTATATCTAATTGATTTTGATTTGTAATATTATTTGTTACATTACAAATTGTAATAATATTAATTAATTTTGTGTGAAGTGTCGATACTTGAGACGTTGTGAAGTTCAAATTTACAAATAACATTTTGCTCTTGTTTAATCCATAAAATCCAATTTTATTTATTTCAATTTTAATTTTCGATTAAAAAATTGTGTAATGACAACAGTAACATTCAACATTGTGTAATCTTAATTATTTTATACGGGTCCATAATATTTACAAACTGTTAAATAATTATTAATATTTTTAATTTTATGATAGTGACTTGAATTATTAATATTGTTTATGTTATTAATATGAATATGAAATATAACAGAAATATGTTCCTTTTATGTGCATAATGTATGATTATTATCTATGTCGTATTTAGATTTTTTTTAAATGTGTGTTGATATATGTAAAATTTTTAATAAATGTTAGTAATGTTAAACTATATTGTCTTTCTGATAATAAATTAAATTCCCACTAAAATTCCAACGTTAAAACATTACGTAATGTAAATATTTGTATAAAATAATTGAAGAAAAGAAGAAACATTCATAAAAACAGTTTATTGTTGGTGAAATAATATATTAATATAATAGATTTAAGGCACTTTACTAAATATTATCAATTTTTTTTTTAGAATTTACGAGGAAGCGCAAGTACACAAAGACGAGCTTAAAATACGAAATTATTCACAACCGAATATTAAAAATTATTCACATCAAAATTGTACGGAAACCAGGATTGAAAAAAATACAATAAATTCATAAACCAACGCTTATTTGCACTAAAAATTGTTAACAAAAAAAATGCATTGTAATATATTTTTAGAAGTACATGTGTACATTTAAAATTAGATAATTAGTTATACTTATATGAGTAAATGCACTTAATAAATTGAAGAAAAAAACAAAACACCCGTAAATAAATCCCCAAATCGAGTTATCCTTGTATGATCCTTTTACGAAGGAGTATAAAGTGCGACGGGAGTAGTCAAACTGCCGACGATTTCTATCTCGGAGAATATTGTGTCTCCTGGTTGAAGAAACTGTGGAGGAGTACGATGTGCTCCTACTCCGCTAGGAGTCCCCGTCAGAATTACATCTCCAGGCAAAAGTGTAAACATTCTATAAATGGAAAAAAAGGTTAACATATCTTTTGATACTGCCTGAGGAAAATATCAAGATTTTTATTTAAATATTTGGATACATCTTTCTAAATAATTCCATTGAAGAAAATTTCAACTGCTCAAAACTGATCGATACACTAAAATCTTTCACTTACGAAGATAGTCTGTGTATAATATCATCAATTCTACAGATGAGTTCATTCGTGTTTCCCTTCTGCATGAGCTGTCCATTGATTGAGCATTGAATGGAAAGATTATGAGGATCTGGAACCTCGTGCTTTGTCACCAAAGCTGGTCCCAACGGACAAAATGTATCCATTGACTAAAATTAATATAAAACTTAATGGTTTATGATAACTCTAATTTTTTTGACCTCGGTTGAAATGCAATATGTACCTTTCCTAATAAAAACTGTCCACCATTCCTTTTCTTTTGCCAATCTCGTGCACTTATATCTTGAGCAACAGTGTATCCTGCAATGTAATCCATAGCAGACTCTTTTGATACGTCTCTAGCTTCTTTTCCAATTACAACAGCTAATTCAACTTCCCAATCTACGCTCTATATGAAAAAAATTAATAAACTTTAAAGATTGAAAATGTATAGCAAATTCATTATTTATTATTAAAACCTTGGTAATGTGAGATTTCAGCATAACAGAATCGTTCGGTCCGATGATACATCCTGGAAATTTACTGGAGAAAATTGGCTCTTCAGGGATAGGCAACTTCTGCTCTGTACAGTGACCACTGAAATACGTCAAAATATAATTATTTCATGTATATTAATATTGAAATAATCTTTTTGTTGAAGATAAACGAAACATACCGATAATTAAGACCGACACCTATAATCTTGTCACCGCCCGTAATAGGCGGTAATAATTTTACACTCGAGAGTGGTATACTTTTATCTTCATCTTCTTTTATTCTGAAAAACAAAAATGTATAACAAGTGTTACGCAATTACATTGATAAGAGTCGTATGTGTTTTTTTTTTTAATAATACACTCACAGATAAGAAGACTACTTATAATAATAAGGCTAATTTATTCCATATTCATTTTTTAGTAGTCTAATTGTGAAAGAAATCACATTTTGATTACAACATTCAATGTTACATAATTGATTGAGCATATAGGTAATAGTATTTTCAAAACGTACCCAAACTAAAATTTGATTTGGAAATTCGTTGTAATTTTACTATAGTGTATTTCTCAAAGAAATCTGTCAAAGTTGTCTGATTTTGTCGATTGCGCATATAGAAAATGATAACAATTCAATTACGCGTACATATATAAGTATACCAATGAGTCGGTGATTAAAGTTGGTGTTATTGAGAAGAAGCATATGATACAAACTGTTTGGAGAGATCATCCAATGTATTGAGCCTGAGCAGTTGGAGAAGGGCATGAGGTCCTTTGGGTCCCGAAACTGGTATAAGACGAGATGATCCACTGAGTGCTCCTACAGCTGCTCCACCTGCTCCCATATACTGAACTAGACGCATTTTCACACTAGAATGATAACAACCGGTCCAATGTCACTACTCAACTGATAGTTGACAGATGAGTGTCACTTTGACACTTGCACGCGTTCAAAACAATCATATGAATGGCCATTACTTTGGTTCGCCGATTTTACTTGTAAAATTAAATTAATGGATTACAGGTGGCTATTGATATCCGAATATTCCTAAACTTAGTACTGCGGATACAAGGTTACGTAAAAGTTTGCAAAACAATTGATTTTAAGTGAAATTTTGGAAAAAAAGTTATTCATCGGCAAAATATAAACAATCTCTCAAATACCTGTAGGAATTCTCTACTCCAGCTCCCGCATTATTCACATTGGCAACCCTGCTATGCAATTCCAAACGTGGAGTGGGTAGAGGTTGTGATTGAGAAATCTCGTCTCGAGAATTCTCAAAAAATTTTTAATAATTTTTAATCTCGTTTCTCGAGAATATATTATTATGAAATTTAGAGATTCTCTTTTCTCGAGAATATTTTATTATGAAATATCGAGATTCTTTTTTCTCAAGAAATCGTTTATGAGAATCTCGAGTATATACATACGTAATTCAGGCGTTGCGGATACGAAGTGCGAACCCAACATCAGGTCATTTTTTTTTACCATTCCGTCCTGCCTTCTTAGAATACACTGGTGGGTTTTTTTTGTAGTTCCCGCACATGCGCTAAGGTCCCCTGCGCCTAGACAAATTGTAGGCAAAATTTGAAACGGACTTACCGAAAGTAGTCAGCGTGGAAGATCGAACAATAAGTACGCACGCGTTATTCCCAGAGAAATTCCAGGCAAATTTTGAGAGGGAATTACCCAAGGTAGTAATACCCAAAATACTTTTGACGAGTTTACTTAAAGGGTTGATTTTGTTAACACTTGCCGCTCTGTAGCGGATGATGAGTGACCAGGACGTGTGTTTCATTTAGTTTCTCCAAATATACTCAATGCAGGGTCTTCATATTTTAGGTATTCCTAATCAAAACCCTTATGATTTGAATTATGTCATTACGAAATAAAAACATTGATCAATGTCAACAGAAATAATTATTTTGTATGAAATCGTCGTGTGTTGGATGACGTCACATATGCATCTGTGGTGCGAGCGAGACGCGAATACATCCGTTGCAGGGCATTCCATCACCAGTTTTATAATCGCGAATATTTTTATTTTTAAAGGTTTTATATTAGTTTTTTATGTAAACTTCTGTTTTACCGTTACGCTTTTTTTATAAACTAGCTGACCCGGCATGCGTTGCAATGCCCGATCCCGTTCCCGTTCCCGTTCCTAGTACGTTTTCTGACGCGTGAGCAAGCCCGTTTCCGTTCCAGATCCCGTTCCCGTTCCAGATCCCGTTCCCATTCCAGATCCCGTTCCCGTTCCCGTTTCTAGTACATTATCGGACGCGTGAGCAGGCCCGATCCCGATCCCGTTCCCGATTTTCCCCGATTTTTTTTTCACAGGAACCATATCGGGTATGATTACAATAAGTCCTGAAAGTTTCATCGCGATCGGTTGAATGGTTTAGGAGCCTATAAGAGACAAATAGACAGACAGACATTGATTTTTATATATATAGATATTTGTTACATTTTTTTCTCATTATTTCATTTAAACTTTTATTATATGTTGTCTTATTTTCAAATTTTCTGTATTGTTTATATTTTCCAAATTGCTTATTTTATTGATTTGTTTTTTATTATTACATATTTTTGATTTTCGTGTTTGTTTTTTATTATTATTTTTGAATTTCGTGTTTATTTTTAATTATTTTTTTTGAAATTCGTTTGTTTTTTATTATTATTTTTGAATTTCGTTTTTTTTTTTTTTATTATTATTTTTTTGAATTTCGTTTTTATTTTTTTTATTATAATTTTTGAATTTATATATTTGTTTATATTTAAAATATATATGTAAAAAAAAAAAATTGAAAACCCCTGTTACACATGCATCACAGATGCAAAGAGAGAGGGGCCATTCAGTGTCTGATACTTGATAATGCGCAGTTGATGAATGATATCCGCCTCGGAATGTTGTCTCTGCTCAGTCGTTATTTTTTTAATTTTAGCGCTTATTTTATATTATTCGACGTTTAATACATGACAAAACGATTTTTATAGCTAATTACGATAATTACTCTGGTAGATTTTGCATTATTTCAATTTAAAACACACATTTTTAATTGGATATATACCATCCAACTCCGGGGCTAGCGGAATTTCCGGGGCTAGTCTTCGCGACTGTGAACTGCAGATTTTGGACTACAACATTTGAAACGAATTTTTCAAAGGTAAGTCTTAACTTAACCATATTTATATGTATATATAAATATGGTTAAGTCAGGGATTGAATGAATTAGAAATTGAAGGGGTGGTGTATAATAATAAAGAAATTATGGTTGATAGATTGAATGAATTTTACATTAATAGTGCAAATGATATAGTTTACTCAATTCAAAGTAGACATAAAAGTGTGAATGTTGATGTGAGTACTGGTTTAAATAAGTTTGAAAGGTTTAAATTAGTGGAAATAGTAGGATTGAGTGAAGTATTAAAGGGGATGAAATCGGTTTCTAGTATGGATGGATTGACTCTGGATATCTTAAGTAACACATGGGATATTGTTGGACCTCAGTTATTGAAATTAATTAATATGTCTTTAGATATGGGATCTGTCCCGGAAGCATGGAAGGTGTCCACTATTGTACCAGTACCAAAGGTTCTTAGAACAATAGTGTATTTAAGGGTGTTCCCCCCCCCACTTTGTGTCGGGATGTTGCCATATTGAAGAATGCTGACGGAAAGAATTCCTACAATTTGAAATTTGAAATTCACTTATTTGTCATGATGTTATTCGAAATGTCTATAAAATATACATAAAATCATTGTTATAAAGTTGCAAACGTTTTATTTTACATCAAAAAAAAAGATTAAAAGTGATGTATATTATTTATGTAAATCAAATTCACAACTTTCATAATATTGAGTAATGGTTGTTATTAGCTGTTTGTAGGCCATAAATGACAACGTTGCTTTGTTTTCATTTTGATTAATTTAATTCTTTTGGTGTATCTGTGTGCTCGTTTTCTAATCTAGTTGGCAGTATTTCACTGTGGATATTCTCGAAATACATACGAGGTAATTTCTTTGTGTATTTTACATTTGGTAACAGTTCGTTATGTATATCTAACCTAAAAATATTTTGTTGTTTATCTTATCGTAATATAATATTGGAATGCCCTACATGTGAATTTAAGTTATCTCTGTCCAACTTGAAACATTCTAGTCTGACCGATTTATAATCGATCATTAAAAAATTTTTTGGGAATTGTGGGACATTTTTCACGTTCCAAAAAGGTCCAATTTAAGCGGTTTAAATATGTAGTATAAAAATTCTTTCTAAAGCTGGTAGAAGAGTTAACCATCTAGTTTATATACCCAGTAGTTTTTTATACTGGACGTCGATATTATCACATATTCTATCATCTGATGTGTGTGAAATCGCTATATCTCTAAAACCGTTAATCCTATCAACACGCTTCACAACATCAAGGTGTTTCTTAAGTTGGATAGAGTGTGCATATATTGTCGCGTTTGTTCCTTTTTGGCTCGTTCAAGCGGTATTCTATTTGGTGACAATGAGTTTTAGTTGATTTTATCGTTAAATTTGAAAATTCTAGATGCCGAGTCCATGCTGCGTTCCTGGGTGTGTCTCAAAAAAAGGCCAGACGACAGAGAGGAACTTCTCTTTTCCAAAAGATCTCAAAATGCGGAATACTTGGATTAAGGCGATAGGAAAGGAAGGTTGGACGCCAAAAGCTAGTTCGAATATTTGCTTTAAACACTTCCAACCAAACGATATTATACAACACAAGCGTGTCAAGATTAAAAATGGAACTTTTACTCGAGTGCCGCTGAAGCGTGTACGATTGCACCCGAGTGCGGTCCCCGCCGTGATATTGAAGCAAATAGCTAAACCACGAGGAAGACCACGTGGAAGACCGAAAGGGGTATTGAGTCAAGAAGACAAACGGTTCGAACACTTTGAAAAAATGGATACAATCGACAAGTTTGACGAACTATTGACCCCTAGACGCGATTCCTCTCCGGACAGTGTTCTCAGCCTAGAAATTAACGGTAAAGAATTTATAAATGTTTATTTATAGTACTTTAGCTTTTTCGTCAATATATTGTCACGTGATATGCTGTATTAGATAGCAATGTCCTTGAGATATCAAATTCTGGTCAAATTAATGTTCAATTATGGAAATGTTTCAACTAAATTTTGTTATTTCAGATGAAAGCAAAAATGCCGTACCGAGAAGTTCTACTAGTGTTATGAGTTTAAATTTGTAAGTAATATGTTATCGTCATTTTCAGCTATTCACCATCCATTGCTGGATGAAGGCCTCTCCAATCCTCTTCCATTTCTGTCTGTCTTGAGCAATCTGCATCCACTTGACTCCACACATTCTTCTCAATTCATTAGCCCATCGTCCACTCGGTCTACCTTGCTTTCTTTGACATCCTCTCGGATACCATCCACTCTGCTATATCTGCCACTTTGGTCATTCTTCTTACCCATGTATTCCTCTTACGGTCTCTTCTTGTTATACCAAGCATACATCTTCCCATGCTTCTCTGTGTACGCTGGATCTTACATAACATTCTTAAATTTAACATCCATACGTCATAACTGGCAAGACGCATAGGTCGTATGCCTTATTTTTTAAGCATAGTGGGATGTTGGATTTAAAAACTATGTTCATTCTTCCAAAAGCGCCCCATCCTAGTTTCATACTTCGTTTGATCTCTTATTTACATCATGTCATGTTCAACCAATTGTCCGAAGTATAAATAATTATCAACTATCTCTACAATATGTATAGGTATATATGTACATAAATGATAACCACCCGATGACACTCAACGGGCATTGACTAGTTATTACTATAATAAGTATCGTAATGGTCTGCCTGCCTGGCTGGCTGGCTACGGAATGCTTGCGGAAACTCACGGCACGTACGCATACACTCATAGCACGGGTAGCGCGAAGCGTTCACGGTACATATGTATGTATGTATATACGTACTTAGATTTACACTATAGGTATATACATAAATGATAACCACCCGATGACATTATCAACAGGCAGTGATTAGTCATCTCTAAAAATTTATATAATTTTCAATTTTCTTCGAGTACGATTGCATTTACTCAAATAATAAAGATTTTTATATATATACTAGCTGACCCGGCATGCGTTGCAATGCCCGATCCCGTTCCCGTTCCTAGTACGTTTTCTGACGCGTGAGCAGGCCCGTTTCCGTTTCAGATCCCGTTCTCGATCCCATTCCCGATCCCGTTCCTAGTACGTTATCTGACGCGTGAGCAGGTCTATTCCCGATCCCGTTCCCGTTCCCATTCCAGATCCCGTTCCTGGTCCCGATCCCGTTTTTTCCCGATTTTTTTTCACAGGAACCATCCCCGGCATGATCACAATAGGTCCTCAAAGTTTCATCGCGATCGGTTGAGTGGCTTAGGAGCCTATAAGAGACAGACAGACAGACAGACATTGATTTTTATATATATAGATAGATAAAGGCTACAGAATAAACGGTGATATCGCTACGGCTGCTTGGTCGGTGGGTAGCTTTGAAATTACCCATCTTTATCGTCACGAGAGAGAACTTTACAGGGACTTCATTCTATTCAAGTAAATTTTAATATGCGCTGAGGCATGATTTTATTTATTACCTCCGAAATTTTTTTCTTTCTCTCTTTCTTTTGATCCTTTTTCCATAGTAGCCTATCCCCCTCAATTGAACTAGGAACTATTTGACCTCCCAAAAATATCATAATATTTAATCCCTTCCATACTCCCCTATTAAATACTATCATTCTTGTCATCTCAGGACTCTCATAGATGAAAGTAGGCAAGTTCTTTAAACCCCAAACACAGAATTCTTATTATCAACCCTAGCTGTCTTAACGTAGATAATGCAATAATTTTTTTCATATCAAACTCAAAATTTGCTCTAATCCCCGCTATTAACATAGTTATTACGTCGCTCTCATATTTCTAGATATAGCTGGTGCCTTCGATCATGCTTGGTGGCTGATTATTTTAGTGAAGCTTTCATTTTTGAATCTCCACCCTAATTTATCGGCAATGATCCATAGCTTAGTGTTGTAAGTCGAGAATATTCTCGAAGAACGAGAATATTCTCCAAAGATAATACTCCATTATTCTCCGAGAATATTCAAGAATTTTCTTTTTTCTTGGTTATAAAACATCTCTAGATAATTTAATAGCTTTTAGAGGATTCTAGGATATTTTCAAAACCTAATAGGAATAATAGGACTTTATAGAATGTCTGATAGCATTTTAAATGAAATTTTTTCATTCTGATGACACTGAATGTGTCATTTTAACATACGCACTACTAGCATGAACGTTTTCCGCGAAATTCTCACAGGAATACAATGCTTATTAACTCTGGAAGCAATAAATTATGTATACATATTTTTATTGCTTTGGTTATGATATTCCAGTGAAATTGTTTCAACTTGTGATATAATCATTCATTAATTCATTAATAATACATTCATTCATTCATTAATCTCCAAAAGATTATTTTCGAGAATTTTACAACACTACCATAGCTACCTCTATAATAGAAAAATGGTATATGAACTGGGTGGACATGTTGGTTTTCTCGATATCACTATTGGTTGTCCTCAAGACTCTGTGTTAGGTCCCATTCTTTGGAACATTTTGTTGAATGATATGTATATTCAAGGTGGACATTCCAGTGGGTTGCAGTTTGATGATGTTACGCTCATTGTACATGCGAAGTCGCGTAGTGAGCTCGAGATTAGAGCAACAGCTGCCTTTCACTCTTTGAATGATTGGGCAATTCTTAATAAACTGTCTTTTTCGTCGACCAAGACAGAAGGCCTTTTGGTGAAGGGTTCACTCTGTCGGGAGCCTTCAATAAGGTTCGGAGGTTCCAAAGTTAAATTTGGTGGCTTTGTTCAATATTTGGGCGTAACAATTGACAAAGAATTAACTTTTAGGTTTGGAGCGTGGTGTTATCCTCAGAGCTATTAGCTATTAGCTATTATACCTGATTGGCCCTTTGTACCATGGCAATTTGGTTGCGGATAAGGGGTTTTTCAGGGCCTTTGAGACTTTCGTCCAATCTTTCGGGAAGAAGTGCTTCGTTGGGGAATACTATGGTCCGAGACCATGAGAGTAAAGTAAAAAAAAAATTCCCTTCCCTTTCCTTTAAAATAAAAAATAAAATTGTTTTTTATCTTTTTTGCATCTTCTTTATTTTATTTTAGCAGAGATGCGCGGTTGTTCCGGCCTTACTGGACAACCGTCTGTCCTCAACGGAAAGGTCAACAGACTATATTCGTTGGGGGGGGTGGTGGACTCATGTGAAGGTCTTGGGGAGAAAGGGCGTGGAGGTGTTTCTCTTCAAGGCGGCTTATATATATGTATATCTATACATATATATAAAAATCAATGTCTGTCTGTCTGTCTGTCTGTCTCTTATAGGCTTCTAAACCACTCAACCGATCGCGATGAAACTTTCAGGACTTATTGTGATCATGCTGGGGGTGGTTCCTGTGAAAAAAAAATGGGAACGGACCTGCTCACGCATCAGATAACGTACTAGGAACGGGATCGGGAACGGGCCTGCTCACGCGTCAGAAAACGTACTAGGAACGGGAACGGGAATAGGATTGGGCATTGCAACGCATGCCGGGTCAGCTAGTATATACATATATATATAAAGTATTTTTTTTCACCACCCCCAGACCACCCCTACCCTACGGCACCTTTTTTTCCCGAAATTTTTTTTTTTTAAAGGCTGTCGGAAGTATGTATTTTGCTTATGTCATACAATTTTATTTTAGTTTGAAATTTTTTGTTTTCAGTAATCAAACTTCAAACTGTGATCAAACTTCCATCATTCGGTTGAAGTGTCAAAAGTTTAAGTACGAGATAGAAAATATTAAACTACAGCGACAAGTATTGCAATCTTCAAAAAAAAATATTTTGCTCCACATTCAAGTTCTTAAAATGAAATACGATCATTTGATTAATGAAATTAACCATTTGAAAAATAAGATCTTAGTGGAGTATGAATCGGCTATAATAATTGAACCTGTGAAAATTGAGGTAATGCTTTGGTTTGATTTCCTGAATGTATTCTTGAAGTTAAAATTAGAATTACATAGTCTGATTAGATTCAAACTAATACGATTTAAATTTTTCTTTACAGAAAGAAGTCGAAGATTTCGCCAATGACGTGATTGCAGTAAGGCCAGAGAATCAATTTTTATTATTGATCCCGAGCCGTGACCCGTTAGAAATTAAAAGTACACGTAGACGAGTTTACATTGATAAAATATTCGATATAGACGTAAAGGAATGTTTTGAAATTATTAGCGAGGAGCCCTTTCAAATATGTCCCATTAATAGGGATGTGCCAATAAACATAGATAACTTTAATGCGCTTAAACCTTTTGTTCTCCAAGCACTTCTAAATTGCGACAATACAATTCCGTGTATAACTGTACAATCAAAAAACCATACATCAAATGATACTAATTATAAAATTAATAATAAGAAAGAGGAAGTAAGTTTAACTGGAAATATGATAGATCTAACGGATTCTCAGGAGCACAACAATTCTCGGTCATCGGTCAAAAGGGAAAATGAAGAAATTGAAAGTAGTACGAAAATTACAAAAAAAACAACAGTTCAAGATATCAGTTCGGTTGAAACTACCACGGAGATTACGAATTATTCTGTGACCACTACTAAAGTAACGAATAATCCATTTCTCAATGTGCAAATAGATTTACACGAAGATATAATTGAAATAAATTGAATATGTTGCACATTTTTTAAAGAATCTCATTTTATTAAGAAAATTTAAGTTTCTCATTTTATTTAAGCTTTAGGAAAATTTTCACTGTATGCATAAATTTTTCAAGTTGAACAAACTGAATGTATAAAATACCTATTAAGAGGTGATTATATATTTTTGCAACTTTATTATGTGGATTTCATGATGATTATGTGGATTTCGTTTGCTTCTTTCTAAAACATTCTATATTCTGTCCAACTTAAGAAGGGCTTTTTACAATACCATTTTGGAGCCGTACTGCGCACTAATTCTATTAACTTTTTAACGCATTTTATATTCAGAGTATTGTGACCATAGTGAATATAAAACTTCTCAAAAAAATGTACCGTTTCTAATATATGTACATATGTATGTACATGATATAAAAATGTAATTAACATGTAACATGTAACATTGGAGCGATGATGTATAGAACTTTTTTTTGGGATATTCGTTTTGAAATAGTTCTGAAAAGTTGCCTCTACATCATACCTCTTCTGTTCAAAAACATCTGCTTAATTAAAAAAGTTTTTCTGGTCTCTACCGGCACTTTTATCTCAACACTTGAAATGAAAATTTGTATGAAAATTTCCAATTGATTGTTTCCAATCTCTATAAATAGCAATTTTAATTGGAAAATTAGTATTTATTTTTACTATTCATATGTACGTACTTTACTCGTATGAATAGTAAAAATAATAAATATAAATATATATTTACTCGTATGCCTCCCTCCACCGCGCTCACAAATTCACACTTATTTGAATAATTCAAGGAATACGTAAATAGGTAAATTAGATTTTTACAAAAAGTTCTTATAATATTCAATAAAGTTAGGGTAATTTTATGAGCATGTTATCTAAAAATTTGTATTCTGTGTTCAGATTTCAAAATTTAAATGTAAATTTTCATTTTTCGCCTTCAGGTAGAGGCTTGAAGACATATTCACAGATTTTTTTCAGTATTTTTACGAGAATACGGATGATACAATGAAACTTTTGGTAGGTATTACAATGCCAATTTCTAATTTTTGCAATGTCGCTCCACCCTAATGTACCATACAGTATTTTATTTAAATTTATTTAAAGTAAAGTAAAAATCTAACACATAAATAAAATGTTAAAGAAAATATCACTAGGAAGCAGTTTGACAACATGAGGGTTTGTCGTAAGTCTCGGATCTCTTTTAACTGCTTGAGAAAAGACGTTTCTTAAGTTGGATAGAGTGTAATTTGGTTTCTTTTGGAGTTCATAACATAACTGCTCAAAACATTATTTTAGATTTGGGTCGGCGAACTTTTTAACTCGCATACCACAAATATATGTAAATTAAATAAATTATGGGGTGTGTGCTATGTGAAAATGAAAAAAAATGCAGATTTATTCAAAAACATTTTATTTGAAATTAAAACTTGTTGACAATAAAATATATAAAATTTATATAATGGTTAGATTCTTGTTGCACAACAATGGATGGTACATGCTTTGCGTCGGGTTTATAATTATGTATATACATATCTATTGACAATCGGCAAGAATAATATAAGATGTAGCATTTATCTTATGTTATAAAATTCATTTTCTGCATTTATGTATGTTTCATTTTATTATTTCGATTAAAAATTATTACCAACTGACATTGTAATGAAAATCCTCATTCAAAACTGTGTTAATTATTTTTTTGCATTTAAATGATCTTTATTTCTAGGATTATTACATATATGTATATGAAGTGGTTATATTATTATATAGGTATATTCTATTTAGTTTAGTAATAAATATAAATTTTAATTTCAAAAAAAAGTATTTGGTATATTGGTTTAATTTTGGCCTGTTTATTTTTTAAATATATATTTGATATTGGTATATAGTTTTTGTGATCACGTTGCTAGATCTGATGAGTGTATCCAATTCCTATTGATAAGCACTTGGACTACAGGAGATACTAACATGAACTCCTGCGGCACTAGTACTTAGAAACAAGGAAGGATAGTTTCTTGAATATTGTATTAAAACTTGTGCAATATATAAGTTATATATAATATAATACTATGTATATATATATTTTTACCTATGCAATATACATATATATATATATATATATATGTTATTAATTGATGTTTTTTGGTACAACGATACAATGTGTATAATATATTTAATGTTTATCCTATAATAATGTTTCTATAAATTATACATGGGTGGAATATGTGCGATTACATTACACACATTGTATTAAATATGATACTGAACATTTTCTTCTTGTGCTCAGTAGTTATTAAGTGTCTTCTTCCGGTGGTCGGTTGTACCACTCGTTTATCATTTTCAATTGCTGTAAGTGATGAATAAAGCTTATACAGAATCACATCACAAAGTTGAGGTTGCTATTGTACCCCATCTATATGTAAACTGTTGTGTTTCTATACGAAAACTATTGTGTTGCTATTTTGTTAAGGATTTTATTCTGAATAAAATTATTTTTCATAATAGTCACGTGTTTTTATACGACTTCCAAAATTGTACTCATTAGAAGTGCGGTTTCTTACCTGATACGAGCGCTTATGAAAATATCACTATTATGCAAGCCGATGTTTATTAATCACAAATTCTGTGTTATATTTGACCCATTTGATAACCAAAAGTCATTGTAAAAAAAATATTTTAACTTCTTAAGTAAATTAAAAGAATGAGCATAGTTTTTAAATCCAACATTCCACTATGCTTAAAAAAGAAGGAATACGACCAATGAGTACATAGGTACTGCCAGTTATGATGTATGGATGTGAAACGTGGATGTTAAATTCAAGAATGCTACGCAAGATCCAGTACACACAGAGAAGCATGGAAAGATGTATGCTTGGTATAACAAGAAGAGACCGTACGAGGAATACATGGGTAAGAAGTATGACCAAAGTGGCAGATATTGTGGAACGTGGGAAAAAGTTGAAGCGGACACATAGCGAGAAGAATGGATGGCAGATGAACGTCTCAGAAATACTTGAATGGTATCCAAGAGTGAAAGTGGTATGTGAAAGAAAGCAGGGTAGACCAAGTGGACGATGGGCTGACGAATTAAGAAAAATGTGTGGAGTCAAGTGGATGCAGATTGATCAAGACAGACAAAAATTGACAGATTGGAGAGACCTTCATCCAGCAGTGGATGGTGAACGGCTGAAAATGGCGATGGAAGAAATTTAAACATTTCATAAAAATTTAATCACATATATATGTAGTTTTTTTTAACGAATACTTACACCTGAAACTAGCAAACTACTAGTACGTAAAGTGTGCTTTTGAGCTTCGGCTGTCTGGTTGAAGTAAGCGGCCTCCATTTCTGATTTAAAACACCACACTAAAATATAAACGTTACATTAATCGCTTATGTACTATGAATTCAAATTGAAGAAACACGTCATCTCAAGCCATCAATGGTGATCTCAAACAGTCTTTGTAGTCCAATTAGGTTACTACATAGTTCGTGTTGCTTGTCTGAGGTAAAAATAGCTGTTTACGGTCCTCAAGAAAGCGATATGGGCTTCTATGTACATATGTACATATGTATGTACTACCATGAAGGATTGTCCACGGTGGGGACCATTTTTGGTTCAATCCTTCGTTCAATACTCGTCTCTGTATTTCGTAGCATAGTTCCATCATCATACTCGGTGGTCTCCAATCCAAGCTATCGCGCTCTAAATGTCGCACAGTGAATAGTATTATATTGAAATGGTACATGGTAGTGAATCGTCAATAGAATAGTGTTACCTGAGTCTTTGGGAGCGTCGTGAGCACGTCTCTGGCGAGCTAGGAATCTGGTTGCAATCGGCCAATGGCGGCGGGAATCGCACTAAATTGAGTCCAATTCTTATTTCAATAGCTAAAGTAAAAAGGTCAAATTGATTATCGCTGGTGAGGGCAGGGGTCGTCCGGTTGACGAGGTTAGCCGCCCAGAGATAGTGGTACACCAGATACGAACCAGACGCTCACACGATCACACCGACACTCTCTGATGCTGCGAGACATGAGCTGGTGAAGACACGGAGACGTTCCTTGCGTTTGGTCTATAAATATCAAGTAATTTCATATGAATTCTAGCTGAAAGTTGAAAATGATCAGGAGATTGACGTGGCCTAAAATTGGTAAAAAAAATGCGCCGCAGTAAACGGAATGAAAAATCAACGAGTAGTTGAGACCGCGAGTTGAGACCCACTTTACTAATCCAATGTTAAATTGATAATGGCTAAGAGTTTGCGTCCTCGAAGTCTTAAAAGCTCTTGAAAAGATATAGAATATTCCAATATTGTCAAATGCACAAGATAATATATATACCCAAACCTAATTAATATACCATCATTAGGAATGATTTTAATAAAAAGTCTGAATGTGGGGTGTGTAATTTTTCATCACTTGATGAAATTTTTTTAAATATTCAGAATATGAGGCTTATGCATTGGAAGATTTTGAACTATAGTCGCAATTATCAGATTTCGGTAAGGTAGTTAAATAGCGTCAAACGATCCTGTTGCGATGTAAGTGTTTACTGATGAACGCGTACCCGATAGGATTTAATTCAGAATGAATATATTTTTTCGCACAAAGGATGTACCAGTGATAATTTCATATCACGCACACTAGTGACCTTGCAAAAATGCATCGTCGAAACGATAACGAATTATACGTACATATGTACATACATACATATGTATGTCTGTGCGCATATTTAGTACGCTCCTATTCATAGGGATTGGATTCGCTTCGTAGATCCCGAGTGTTCCATTCAAAGGCACGCAAGCAGGGGTCGATAACGGTTTGGGAAATTTCATACCAATTCGAGTGATTCCTTTTACGGAATAGAATTCAATGAACGTTACATTTTCTAAATTGGAATTGTGCAGAAGAAAGAGCAGGGAGACGACGACATGGTGACAAATTGACCAAATTACCACAGATGAAGATATCACCGAACGCCCTCGCTCATCCGCGGTTACGGCATCTCACGTGTTTCTGCAATTGACACGCCCAATTGAACCACCATTTTAATTGAAGTTAATTCTGTTTTTCTAGACCACTCGCCAACCAGCTCAATCGAAATTGAATCAAATTGGAAAAAATCACTATTTTACAGGAAGTTTTGATTATGACACGTTCGAAGATTAATCAACGTACAGCGGACTAATATAAAAAAAATACCTCTTCAATCACTATTGGTATAAAGATAATTCAATTATCTCCATTGTATTACAAACATTACAGCAATAGGTAAATCATTAGACATGTTCATCAATAAAAAACCTATTAAAATTTAACGACTTTCTTGTACAGTAGTTGCGAATATTTCAGCATCATGTGTTATAAGTTATAACCCTATTAGGTTTAACTGTAGCGTTAAAACATGAATTCAACACTGTCTATGTAGATAGAGTTTAATGAAAATTGTAGCTTTTGAAGAAGTTGCAAAAGCGGCGTTGTTATACATGTTCGAGATTGATATTTTATGTACATACAAAGTAAAACTTAACATACTTACATACATTAGTGTGATTATTTATTGAAATATAATAATATTAAAAATGGTTAATATGCAAAACTCAATATCAATATAAAGCTCAAAGAATTAAAAATTTTAACAGGCTTTGTTACAAATGTACTACATAAAGTTCGGACATATGATAAACGATCTTCATATGCAATGGATATTATCGAATATTTCAGCGTCAGCCATGCATGCCACTTTAATTTGCACTAAGAGTATTCGATAAAGCGATGCAACAGTGGATATGATTATATTTAAGTTAGTATCGCAATAATGCAACGATTAACAATTTATATTGTAAAATTTGGAACCGGAATCGTCATACATATAATTTGTAGCGGTGAAGCATATTTCTAAAGCTTTCATATTAGCAAGTACTTACACTAGTTCTAATTGATACTAAAACCATTAGATCTCAATTGTATATGAGCTTATGAGCGCTGAAGAGATTCGAGTGATAATAATAGCACTTGAACTTGCTTCACGTATCGTACAGTTGATTGTTTTAGCACATTACACGTCCAACCGTCGATAGTGCACCGGTTTAACTACGCGTATAACTTTAAACGGCTGACGCCCGACAATCTATAATTAGATCACAGGATTTTCGATACAATTGAAACGGCACTCGTCACAAGTAATTGAAAAGTCCTGAAGCACAACCATCTGAAACGTGTCTGTCACAGTTTCACGGCAATTTCGGAAAAGTCGATTCACGCACGCGCTCCCTCTCTTACGCCGACAATAGTTACACTGATATGGCTGAGCAATTAGGCAATTAACTGACAATGGCAACTGGTAAAGTCACCAGTTAGACTGCCACATGGATGTGGTCGACGAGCCTCGGTCTCACACATCGCTCCATGACAGGATGACCTGTCCAAAAGGAATTGTCGAATGACCGCAAGTACACAAATGACGCCGTTGCTGCACAAAATTTACCATTTGGTTCATTACAGTCGTTTCATATAACATTTAACGCACCTACGACGGGTCTAAGATGGCTCCATAGTCATATTGAATGATTCGAAGTATAAAAACAAATTGAGAATACTTTATGGAATAAAATTAAGCCCGGTCGATACACACATAAGCAATAAGTTTCAATACGTAGAAAAAACAGTTCCATAAACTTAATGCGTGCACAAATATGCCCAATCAGTCAAGCAAGACTAAATATATATAAAATCATAAAGGATATGGCGAATTGCGATTGGTGAGAACAATGACTAGAATGTGTAATTAGAACGCATGAAAGGGAGTCGTTTTATTCATACTTGTACACAGTGTTCACCATTTTGTAATGTGGGCGAATGATTCAGAAGTCGAACAAATACATAAGATAAGATCGTTGTGTTGAAAGTCTTTTCTTTTGTATTGTATCGTACCATCGTGTAGCATGATAATGGGTAAGCTTCTAATGAACGGTTAACGCGGATAGTTAATCCTCTCAGGTCTGAAAAGTGGTTTAAATTTGAAAAATACAGAATAAAATTGTATCGCGTGATTTTGAAAGGCTGAAAATGAGTATTTGTAATCCGTGCTGAAATCAATCAATTCGAAAAGAACAGTTTTTCAGGCGAACGTTCGCCCCTCGAATTCATTCGTCTAATTAATTTCGTGTCGCATTCGGAATGCTTCTCAAACGGCGAGTCATCGACGAGAGGGATATACTCTAAAAATATAATTTTTAAACCGCGAAACGAAAGTGAAGAATCGTTTTGGTACTTTCACATCCATTTTTATCAACAAGCACGATTGAAAGATTTGACAATTTATGACCAACGAACGAGCTTTGCAAAAACAAATAAAATTATCGCCCGATTGCGACATCCGCCATCCTTTGCATGCGAATAACTGCGGATAGAAATTAAACAATAATTGCCTAATGTTTTCGATTTCACTAAACGACAATTCGACACTTCGGGCTATTCCGTTAATGTAATATTAATCACTCGGGTGTAACTCGAAGAATATCTGAAAATTATACGGACACATGCATCATAAAATTAATTTTTTTTTATCAGTCGATAGTTTTTCGTCTATATGTATTTGTATCTGTGACTTGGTTCTAAAGTGGAATATTTAATTTGCTAGTTGTAGTTCGTAATACTTTAACGTTTAATTTTTCAAGTCGGAAAATGGGTCGGATCCGACCTTACGTTTTTTTTTTTTTTACAATGTATGTACATACAATGAAAATTAATTTTAACATTTGACGTATGATTTAGGATCAAGCTGCGGAATTGATAAGAGCAAACCTTTAACCATTAACGATTCCTTGATGTATACATACCTGGACGCTATTACAACGTATCCAATTGGTGTACTATGCACTTGATGCTATTACAAATGAAATAACTAACACTGTGACAGTACGAGAACTTGAAAAAACTCTGATTTTTTCCATACAATATCTATCGAAATCACTTTATTTATCGACGTACTCTATGTTTTAGTGAGTCATAGAGCGTAACGATGAGAGTGCGATGATGTCGGTGTCCCAACGCGACTGATGATGCTTCGCTGACTGTCGCTTAACTAGCGCTGATTAATCTTAAATAGCGGGGGCCCACGTACGTACCTACTCGTATAACTTTGAACACTTATTTCATTGAGTCACAAGAGGGGCCCCCCCCATATACGCTCCGACACATGCAAACATTTGCATTCGTTGCCCGTCGGGGTTGAAGCATTCATTTCGGCTTATTGGCCGCCTCTCTTGCTTTCTTGCGATATCGTATGTATGAGACGCACTCGAAAGGTTGACGAACCCTGCGAATCGTCGGCGAAACGGACGGACAGACGGACACAGCATCTCCCATACCAGGGTTGCCAGATTTCCAAAAGCATACATCGGGACAGTCACCATTTCGAACGGTTAAAAAAAAAGTTATGGAACTAAGGAAGAAATTAAAAAAATATATATCATTTTAATTAAATTATAAAATATATATATGTATATATAGAAGAGAACATCAGCAGGAATCACAGTTATTATAATATTATGACTGGTTGTAAAGAAGAAGAAATTAAACGAAGAATGAAACTAGGATGGAGTGCTTTTGGAAGAATGAACATTGTTTTTAAATCCAATATTCCGCTATGCTTAAAAATGAAGACATACGAACAATGCGTACTGCCAGTTATGACGTATGGATGTGAAACGTGGATGCTGAATTCAAGAATGTTATGGCATAACAAGAAAATATTGTAAAAGGAATACATCGGTAAGAAGCATGACGTGTGAAAAAATTGAAGTAGCAGTGGATTGAAGAATGAAGAATGAATGGCAGACGGACGTGATAAATACTTGAATGGTATCCGAGAGGATATGAAAGAAAGCAAGGTAGACCGAGTGGACGATAGGCTGATGAATTGAAAATAATGTGTGGAGTCAACTTGATGGAGATTGCTCAAGACATACAGGAATGGAAGATGATTTGAGAGGCCTTCATCCAGCAGTGGATGGTGGACGGCTGAAAATGATGATTGATTAAAAATCACAAGAATTACATTTTGATTTGAATACAAAAAGTTATACAATCACAACAGGTTTATTAAAAGTATTTTTCGGAGCATTTAGCTTGTTTCAAAATATGTTCGCCTTCTTTGCTTGATAAAAATTTTCTGAAGTCATTACAATAAATTGTGATTAAAATTTTGTTTGTTAGCGTTTACAGTTATTAACTTTCTCCAGGCTGCACTCGTTAGACTAAATATTCTTTCGCAAATTGCATTGGAATGTGGAATTGAGAGTATTTATACAAACTATTGCAAGCCGGATGATGTTTAAAATATATTATTCATTTCTCATCTATCGTATTCTCGTTTGCTTCGGTCATTCAGTATAAATTTGTTTAATAAACAGAAATCTTCATATAGAAGGTCAAAACTAAGCAAGGATTTGTCTCGGGATGTCTGGCAACCCTTTCCCATACACACATTGCCGATTCAAAGACATCATGCAGTTGTATGATTAGGTACAGCTAAATAGACATGCCTCAACTCCAGACTGTAGAATTGTAGTCGATGTAATGTATACAGAATGTCTTAATATTGCGTACCGATGACAAGTTTGATGGAAAATGTTACAAGATGGAGAATTTCCACCGTGAGTTTTCACATTTTCCCGTTTGCGTACTCTCTCGTATTACTACAGTGACAATGTTTACGCACGTTACCGTTATAAAGGCGTACTTTACGGTATTTTCATTGTGGTGATCGATGAGGTGTTTGTTTATTTTTAGAGTCGGAAAACTTGTTGTTTTCCTGTGATGTAAATTTAACTGACGTGTAACAACGACTAGTATGCGGAAAATGTCAAAATAAACCCGTAGAATATTTCAGACGTTTCAATGCGTGTATAAATAGTCAAAAAAGTAAGTCATTGATTAATATAATCATTGCTTGCTATATTCTGATTTTATAAATTGGACTATGATATGTATACCTACATATATGTATGTATATGTACGCTGTTTTTATCGTATGGCAATAAAATTCGTCGGTTGATAGCTATTTGTTGATCTATTTAAAAAGAGGAAATTTCGAATCAAATGTGGTAAGCTATGTATGTATGGTACCATTGTAATTTTGTCATTTGTTCACTCCGTATATGTACATACATAGTATGTATGTATAAAAAAAATTATTCAAACAAAATTAAGATCTCAGATAAATGAACAGAATAGTAACGACACATAAAAAAATATTGTATATTTTACGATGAAAAAATAATATTTGCTTCTGTGCGAAGCATAGGGGGATGTTAAATGGAAACGAATGTCACATGCGGGTTATAACCCCGAAGTGTGTAATTTACAATTTAGTTCAAAACGTACACTATATACCTGCACCCCATACAAGTGACGCACCCTAAATTGTTGAACTACTTTAAAAATGTATATACATAGTAATATAAAATTAAGCTTTTTCCATATACCTACGTAAAAAAATTAAGTACTTTTTTGACCTCTCCTATGTACCTATTTATGTACATATGTATGTATGTATATAGTTATGGGGAATAAATTTTTATTACAAGTACGTCAGTATCCACATGTTGATTGTATAGGTACAATGCCAAGTATTAATCTTTTGAATATAATATTCTGTCAATAAGAGTCTTAATTTTTTTGGGTTGGTCTTGGATATGTGTACATATTACCAATCCGCCCCTGAACACGTATCCTTGACAGCGGCTCTATTTTAAAGAGCCAATTAACCCGTGCTCGCGTTGTCTCCAATGAACATGAATGAAGCGAAAAAATGATAATAATCATGTGATGATTCAATTAGTGTCCTGGAATGCAGTGCCCTGCCCATCAATGGGAACTATCCGTCGAATACCAAGATTGTACATATGAACAATCGTGAATTTTATACTCAATATTGTAGAATTGTAATGAAATAGGCAATTTATTTGAATTATCTCGTGACTGAAGTTATTTTTCATTATTTAGGCCACACGGAGTGTATAATAATTCCTGACTTGCAGAAGCCAGTCGAGCTGCTGGGTTGTTTGTGGGGACTACGGTGTGATAGATCCATGAATGACATCAGTTATGTTCAGTTTAAGCTCATTGGATGTGATTTGTTCAACAGGACAGGGAATTAGGGCTATACTGCGTTCGAGCTGTGATGTAAACGAATTTTATTTGTAATATATGTACATAGGTAGGTATACTTTTATATATTTACGTACACAAATATCAATATTGCTATATACCTACATATGTATGTACATACATAGGTATATAGATAAGTGTGAACTTTGGACGTGTTATTCAAACTATTAGGAAGTTTGTTATCAAATCTAGTTTATGTCTATTTTGTATACCTACATACATACATATATATACATATACAATTTATCCTTAGTAGATCTTGATTGTTTCAGTCTTGTAATACGTTATATACGGAGTCTCTCAAACATCTGGTAACAAATAAAAATTATGACACTCTGATTTAAAATTACCCTAGCAATGAATAGGTCCATTATTAACAAAAAAAAATATTATATTTATAGCACACACAGCTATTATTCATCAGGTTATTGTTATTTTCAATGGCTTCTTCTTACAGCCTTTTATGTTTAGTATACATAGTTTATGTATGTATGTATGTATATTAATATTTACGGTAGGAACGTGAGCCATCTAAGATTCGCTGACGACATAATTATGTAGTTATAGTTGCATACGAATCAGTAGATTTACAAAGTAGATTAACACAATTAAGCAACGCAAGCATGAAAGTAGGTTTAAAAATTAATTTTAATAAAATTAAAATTATATTTAATAAATTTTAACGCAAAACGTAGTCACAGTAGATAATCATATTGTAGAGATAGTGGATAGTTATTTATACCTAGGACAATTGGTGAACATGACTGGATGCAACGAAGAATGAAACTAGGATGGAGCGCTTTTGGAAGAATGAACATAGTTTTTAAATCCAAAATTAAGAAGAAGAAGAAGGCATACGACCAATGCGTATTGCCAGTTATGACGTGTGGATGTGAAACGTAGATGTTGAATTCAGGAATGATACGTAAGATCCAGTGCACACAGAGAAGCATGGGAAGATGTATGCTTGGTATAATAAGAATAGATCGTAAAACAATACTTGGGTAAGAAGCATGACCAAAGTGGCAGATGTAGTGGAACGTGTTAAAAAGTGGCAGTGGGCTGGACACACAGGGAGAATATTGGATGGCAGATGGACGCGAGAAATACTTAAATGGTATCCGACAGGATGTGGAAGAAAGCTAGGAAGACCAAGTGAACGATGGGCTAACGAATTAAGAAGAATGTGTGGAGTCAAGTGGGTGCAGATTGCTCAAGACAGACAGCGATGGAAGAGGATTGGAGAGCATTTCATCCAGCAGTGGATGGTGAACGGCTGAAAATGTTGACGATATTCAAATTTAACAGTATTCATTGGTAATAGTTAAATTTAATTAAAATAATATGTTGTATTGAGGTGCGTAAACGTAGTATAGTTTGCACACAGTAGGGTGTAGTGTCACCATTTGTTCCTCTTGCGGCTATTGAACCTTGGGACACTTTTGCACCTATTAAAGTGACATATGTATGTATACAGCAACAGCTTAAGTGGCTTATGAAAAATAAAATGTTACACATTATTGTGCATCGTACGAGTGTCACAGTGTATCAAAAAGTGACCGGCCATTTGGGGCAACGTCGAAGTCAACGAGTCTAAATGTTCAATTTTAAATTTTAACGTATTAAAATATTGTTTCAGTATGTCTGCACAGACTATGCGTGTGTTGTATTGTATGATGTGTGTATCAATTGAAAATCAGTCTGATTTGCCGTTTGAATGTGTAGTTCTAGATTTTCACAGTTGGAACGAGCGTCAGGAGTCGACCCGGAAGTCCAATTGAGTCCCGACTGGTCTGGGGGGATAATCACACATAAGTGAGTTTATTCAATTTGTGGGATGACCCCCTCGCTCTCCTCAGCCTCCTCCTCGTTGGGGCACATGCAAACATGACTCAAATGGTCATTAATTCCTCGGCATGCTGCACATACTCGCTTAAGTGACCCCCATACCATCGACACCGGCCCAACAATGAAATCCGACGATTTAATTAGCTGGCTTATCGTTTATGTAAATATACCTATATATAAAAATGATATCAGCTCTGGATGCTTCGAAGTAATTCAATTCTGGTGTCCAATTCTAAAAATCAACTTATTGTATAAACAAAGATACAGACTTATAATATAGGCGGACGCGCGTATGTGTATGTAGAATCATCACTAATGACTCTTTCTTCTTAAGTCTAAATTATAAAATTTCTAATGAAAAAATCATGTGAATTTTTCACGTAAATGTTTGTGTTCAATGGTTGATATTAAAATCAAATAAATACTCTATAACACGGGTTCCCAACCCATGGGTGGTCGCCATGTGGAGTCGCCAACTGAAACAGTAAACTATAAAAAAATATTGACTATAATGCGATTTTCTGTCGGTTATGACGTACATATGGATGTTAAACGTGGATGCTAAATTCAAGAATGCTAAGTAAGATCCACTGCACACAGAGAAGCATGGAAAGATGTATGTATGCTTGGTATAACAAGAAGATATCGTATGAGGAATTACATGGGTGAGAAGTATGATCAAAATGGCAGATATAGCGGAATATGTGAACAAGTTGGATTGGACATATAGCGAGAAGAATGGATGGCAGATGGACGCGAGAAATACTGGAATTGTATCCGAGAGGATGTGTAAGAAAGGCAGACCGAGTGGACGATGGGCTGATGATTTGAGAAGAATGTGTGGAGTCAACTGGATAAAGATTGCTCAAGATAGACAAGAATGGAAGAGGATTGGAGAAAGGCTGAAAATGATGATGATTCTCATTCATTCTAGGAATGTGTCCCGCTCAAGTTACAAAAAGTATTATTATTATTATTATATATATTATAATAGCCCTGTTCCGTCTGTCTGTCTCTGTGTGTGTGTGTGTGTGTGATGAATTGAGAAGAATGTGCGGAGTCAAGTCCATGTAGATTGCTCTAGGCAGACAGGAATGGAAGAGGATTGGAGAGGCCTTCATCCAGCAGCGGATGGTGAACGGCTGCGAATGATGATGAATGCAATTTTCATTTTTAATCGGTGTTTTGATGTTTGAATAATATTTTTGCCTTTTTTCAAATATGTACATATATCGGGGTCGCAGGTCATTTGGCATTTATAAAAAGGGGTCGCCACTGGATAAAGGTTGGGAACCTGTGTTCGATAATATAGAGTATTGCTTAATTTGATTTTAATATCAACTTTAATATAACCCAACCTAGGAAAGAATTTTCTGTGGGGTCGCCAACTGAAATAGTAAATTAAAAAAAAGTATTGACTATAATGCAATTTTCATTTTTAATCGGTGCGGCGCGGCGCGGCGTCTTGATGTTTGAATAATATTTTTTGCCTTTTTAAAATATTTCGGGATCGCGGGTCGCTTGGCTTTTATAAATAGGGGTCGCCACTCGAAAAAGGTTGGGAGCCTGTGCCGGCGGTCTATATAATAGCGTAAAATCTGCTTGCCTGGGTTGTTGCGGTCGCACTGGCACTGCCAACATAACAAATAACATTTTTTTAGCAATAAGCCGCTATCTGTCAAAGCTGGTTCAAGTCGACAACGTGATTTTATGGCCATACACTCATTCAATCAACGGTACACTACGCATTTGTTTCACGTACTATCAGACGCGCTAGGGATTGCACTGTTATTATACAAACCAGCGCGTACGAGTGGGGTTTGGGAACGGGGATGGTGTTAAAATCCACCATCACACGAGGGGCAATCCGGCTAATTATCATTGATATAATGTGCAACATGTTGCCAACAGATAACAAGCCGCTATCTGTCAAAGCTAATAAATCAACGGTACACTATTCATTTGCTGCACGCACTGTCAAACGGAAAAGGGGCTGTACTGCTATTGTACAAATCAGCGAGCACTGGTGGATCTTGGGGGGGATGGCGAGGGGGGTGGGGTGTCATATCACGGGCAAACCAGTTAGTATAAAATACTTTGAAATGAAATGAAAGAATAGAGTGACACATTTTGGCAATTTATAATATCAGTTGTTGAAAATTCTAGTACGTGGTTTATTTAAATGTAAAATAATCTAATTGACTCATCGCGTACATTACAAAGACAAGAAAAATAATATGTATACGAATTGAAATCGCTGTCGCTGCAAATGTTTGATACATGAGAACACAATACAATGTGTTATCAAATATCATGCGCGTCTGGAATATGCTCCCGTATGTCTCACACCGTATTGATGTACATAATTATATAAAATTAATTAAATTATAATAAAACAAATTTTAAACATATCCAAAATTTTGCACTGGAATATTTCCGAAAGGGTCGGAGACATTTACATACATAATACAAAATTTAGAAAATGGAGGAAATTTAACGATATAATAATTTAAAATTGAATAAATTGTTAATTAATAGCTAGTCACACACACACACACACACTATTATAGACCAGTTAATTTTCCTGAACGGCATTCCAATATTGCAATAGGCAATTAGGCGATGATTCAATTCCACTATTGTAACACTACACAATACCACAATTAGAGGACAACGGGAACGATGAAACCAGGACTACTATAGTAAGTAGTATATCCAAAGAGATTGTTGAAAATTGACAATCTCTTTAAATTTACTACTTTCCACGTAAGTCCACGACAGCGAAGACGACCACAATTCGCGTACTACTAGTCGTGATGCTTCGGTTGTGTGAACTGAATGACATTCGGAAATTATTCCGTCTTTATATATGTATAAAGTTATTTATTATGCATCATAGTTTGTAAATATGGTTTGCTTATCTAATTCAAACGGTAATTGGTCGTTGCACTGTCTTGTAGAAATTGCCAAGCTACTTATCAATAAATGTTCATTTTGTCATCGTTCAGTTTATTGAAATTACAAGTTATACATAAGCATTTGAGTGTGTGCATACTGATAGCGAATTTCATTACGAAAGCGCTGTCTCAAAGTAATGGGCATATTTTTTTTTTCAAACAGTGCTACTACTATACAATGTTCAATTAGCAATATGATGAATACGAATAATAAGACTATTGTTGTATTTTATCGTGAAAAATGTTTGTACTATTCGTACATACATATAATATAAACCCGCAGGATTTTTTTTCGAAAAAAAATCTTCAAACACCGCGTCGACTAATAAAACATAATTGGATTGACAATTACATGTGGGCTTCCTCTTTGTAATATCCTCTCACGTATATAAAGCGTCGTATATTTTTGATTAGCGTATCTATACGTTTGTAATGTAAAAAGCTTAGGTATGTTGCCGTGAGTTAGACACGGTGACAGTATTTCTACTAATCATTGATTGGAATAAAGCTACCGTACAATCAATAAGTATTAGGTATATTGCTTTCATGATATGTTGTCACTGTAAAAAATCTTTGATTTGATTTTCATGTTTCTTAAACCAAACTATTATTGTATTTTTAAAAGTGAATCATGGCGTAATATGAAATCAATATCATCGAATCATCATACGATTATTTTATATTGAAGTATATTGAAGATTTTATTATGATATTAGTCATGACTTTTCAGTAGAATAGGGGAAAAATGTTGGCTACATATACATATGTACATATGTACATCTACAAAAAAAAAATAAAAGCCATTTGTTTGTTATAAATATTTTTTATTATAAACTTAATTAATTTATTACAAAAGACACAATTGTTGTTCGTGAACTTTGATCCTCATCTTTAAACATTTACAAACCATATTGGACTGAAAGTCTACAATGAAACTTCGTATTTGTTCGTTAGAATAATAACAAATTATTTGAATTGATAACTGTTATCTGCTGTAATATAATAGTAGATATGAAAAATTTAATTTACATTGTATTTGTAAAAGAAGTTTTTTGATGAATATGCCAGTTAAATTTACATATTTATTTTTAAAGCTTATTTGTATATGCCAACATAATGTATCTTCGGTGTATTGTAACGGTTACAAATTGCAAATTCTCTATTATATTGTTGTCTATTGAATATCCGATAAAGATTACATTGCTTCCTGGAAAATAAACAAGCAATACATTAATAAGTAGGTCTTCGTTGGAATGTTTCAAAGTTCAATTGAGTTTAATCAAAAGTTTTTAATGAAAATGTTAATTTATTTTAATCAATTAGTAGGGTGAAAGGATCGACATAAGTTTGAGGAGCTCTTGCACGATGAAAATATTGAGAAAGGTTAAGGCGAGTTCATTTTGCGAACGCCAAAACAGGCAAACCGAGCGCAACACTGCCTGTTAGTGACGGTCACAAACCAACATCGCCTTATTAGAACACATTTCGGCGATACTTTTTCAGCGCTTCATCATCAAAATGATCACAAAACGTCCATGCAAGTTTCACCATCGTCTGAAACGAATACAAAAATACATTAGAATCAGTATGATAGGTTTATTTTAAAAAAAAATGTATCGTATTTGAGAGATACTGGTCGGATAGAAGGTGGATCGTAGACGATGCTGTTGCGCTTCCACGTTGTTAACCGAAACCAATTACCATTACGAAGTGGAGTTAAGTGGTGAATAAAAGGCATCAGACACCTACAGACCAATAAAGATCAACAGGTCCAATTCTTATTACATTACACTGTTGCTCGGACATCGTCAGGTAGTCAGAAATTTTTATTATAAAATTATGTTCATATCAATTCAAATAATTTAATTTGTGCTATAGATTGAATTTCTATATTGTATAGGAGATTTGCAAGTATGTAGATAGAAATTGAGTAGCAATATTAGATAATGAAATAGAGCGGCTATTATATGTATGTACAAACATCATATAAATGCGATAAGCAGTAGTACGCCATCTTTTAAATGAAATTTAATATGAGATGAACTATAAGATTTAAAAACAAAAAAAAGTAAAACATAATAAGAGTGTTCATCATTGATTAATATCGCGAATACGTACATATAGAATAAACTATAATGCAACTATTTTTGAATAGGATAATTAAGTATAATATTAATACTTGTTTGTCTGTACTGTTCTTACTTAATATAAAAAGGGGAAGTTATGGTGAAATTTTTCCGATTCTCTAGTGAAATTCAAACACGTGGTCGAGTTCGTATAGGCGTGACTACACCTGTAGCCATGGTGTCTTGAATTGATCTAAAAGCGAGCACTTGTGCCGGTTGTTCAACATGATTTATTACAGTCAGTTAGTTCAGGTGCGTTTGCTGTACAATGTCGATCGTTTGTTTGCTTTTATCACTCGTTTTTAGCATCAACACTGGCAAAATATTGGTTTTCGGCGATGCGCGAGCATCGGTGTTCGATTGTGAAACTCGGCTTTTCCGAACGGATTATTTTTCAGCGATTTCAACGAGTGGCTACACTCGAAGCTTGGTTGTACAAAAGAATGGAAAGATATCATCTTATTGATTTTGTGGACGAATGGACTGTTTCAAAAAAATAGAAATGTCGAGCGTATATGGGTCACAATGTGGGGAATGGTTAGGAATGCTGTTTCATTGTCATAATGCCGTCTTGCACCTGAAGAAACACGATATTCTTTTGTCGGAATTTGTAAGGTCGTAAACGTGTTGATCAAATAAAATAAATATCTACATTGTATCTGAAATTAAACGAGCATATTAAATAATTTATAAAATGTAGAAAGAAATGTTTTAAAAAAAATACAAAATTGGACTATTTTTAAAAAAATGAAATAAATGTGCTCTATAAAATGTTTCAACGAATTTCAGTGTTTTGATAATTATTTGTAAAATAGCTGTATGATTTTGAAATTGAATATAAGGCGGTACATCTAAATTTAAAAATCCAAATATACCTATTGGTCTTTTATTACGAAGTTTAATCGATTAAGCTATTTCGTCTTGAAAAAATTAGGTATTATTCTCGTTTTGATTATTTTTAGAATGCCATTCATATGAAAAATAATACGTGTATTGAAAAAACTAATACACGTATTACGTGTATTAGTTTTTTTGCTAGGCTGAGTGATTTTTAACTTCATTTAGTATCAAAATTGTATCTATGTAGATTACAAAGGTTAATCAAAAAAATTATAGCGAAATATTACACAAAAACTAAAACATACATAAATAAAGTAAAAATCTATAACGAATTCATAGGTTTAATTGTATCTATGTATATAGAATAAATTAATCTAAAATTGTATAGAAAGCTTACCTATGTATAGGCTTCTGCAATGATAATTTAAAACGTACCTTAGTAGGTACGTTTTAAATTACATAGGTATCTGTAATTTTATTTAGTTTTGTTTGTAACGGTTATATTTGATTGATGCTAGGTTATAAAGATAGTTTAGAATAGTGAATTTGTGTTCACCTTTTATACTTTATTTTTTTAAATACTGCAAATATCTTGATTAAACTGTATTAATTGGAGGAAATAGTGAAGATAGTGATGTGTTCTATACCTGAGCACAGGTGAGTTGGTGTTAAGCAGATGTCAGGTGGTGACTGAGCACAACTTGAAGACACGGCACCTTATGGACGCTGCACTCAACTACCATTTATTTGTAATGTTATATGTACAACTTGGAAGGCAACAGTGGCTCGCATCGACACCATTAATTAACTATTCGATTATAGTAATTAATTTATCGGAAAGAAACTCGACGGCGAGACTCAAAATCGGATTTCACCGGAAACCCTTCGACCTCATCTCTTTCTATTGTAAGAAGAGATGAGGTCGATCAATGGTCAAAAATTAATAATTAAATCGGGTTCTTTCTGAAATAGGTAGTATCTACAGTATATGTATGTATGTACATACATAGTTGTACTGAACCTATACTCTATCCAACTTAAGAAGGACCTTATTATCGCGCAACTAAAAAAAAGGGTTGTGGCTTTCGAGATTGACGAATTTCGTTGGTTATCGTTAATGTATGTACATATATTCCAAGAAGCCGAGATGGTGACGGAGCTTATTGGTGTCAACCCAGGTAGTCTGCGCAGATCGATTCTAAATCAGTCAAGACTAGGGTTCTTAAGTTGGATAGAGTATATACAGAATAGTAAAAATTTCACTCAATATTGAAAATATAAGGAAGAGAAGAGGTAAATTAGCGATATTAAGAATTGTAGTATAATTGTCAAAATAATTACTATAATTAGGCTATATTTAAAATTTAAATTATTAATGTAAAGATGGAGAATAAAAGCAAATAAAATTTTATGAAAGTAGTTTGAGGGGAAAGCTAGGAGGGAAGAAAATGAGAGGCAGTCTAATTCTCTGGCTATGAGGTGATGATGAAAAAGGCCACTTATCGAAATAGAAAACTAAAATAAATTAAATAAAGTATGTAATCCTTATATACCAAAATAAATAAATAAAAGAGTGTTCAGCCATTTTATATTTTGAGTTGATATTTTTTTGTAATTATTAATAATTTAAATGCTCTTTATAAAATAATGTTAAAATAGTTAGGCCATATTCTGTGTACCACCAATGGACACATGTGGTTTAGCCGCCGGTGTTTGTTTGCTCAGTGTACCACATTTGAAGTAATCTATATCACTAGCGAATATCAACAGCCTATACATACCTACGTATGTTAATACTTTTACAACATACTGTATCAGAAAAATTATTCTAACTTTCAATAATGAAAACACTTATAAATAAGCGCAATAGTTCAAAAGCTCGAAATTCCACCTAGGATAGTAAAAATTCAGTACTGTGAAAAAATGCATCAATGAGCGATATGCTATCGGACATATGAGTCGTAACATTGAATCGATGCACTTACAGACTTTGATAATTATTACTGGTGTGATTGTTGCATATTGTATAGGTATAATTGTCAATGTGCATTTTTTTAATGTCGGTATGGTTGTCAATAGTGGTGTTCGCGGTTTACGAGCGAATTACGAGAGCAATCGTCGTTGAAATATTATATATCCAGTTACTGGTAAACCAGCTGAATCGACGACAGTATCAGGTCACAAGTGTGTCATCAGAGGCGACTGGCCGACTGGTAAATTCTCACCCTCCTCTCTTCTCAATTACTAATGATCAATTAGTATTGCATTCAACACGGTTTATTTTATGTATTATTAATTAATTAATTAAATTAAAATAGCTCAAGAAACTAATTACAAACAAAAAGTAATATTAAGCTAAAATTACAAAATAAACTTAATTATCTATTAGCACTTATACAGAGGTGCTGTTTTAAGGCTGCCCGGAATCTATCAAATTTGTTTATATTTCTGAGATCTTCTGGCAGACCATTGTATTCAACAACACTCCTGTACATGATACTTATCCTAGATCTACTCGATTTTAAATTCTTAACTATTAACTTATTCTTACCTCTAGTATTATGACTAGAGACCGGTCAGAATTGGCATGAACGTAGGCTGCAGGTAATATCCCTTACAGAAACCGGTTTGCAGGGCCGTATTGGAAATTTTTCCTAATATTTTTTAAATATTTCTGTATAAAATCAAAATTCATTTCCACAAAACCCAGAAGGTAGAATTTCAGTGCGTTTTATTTTTACGTGGTCTCCCCCAGAGGCCTAATCCACGAACGAAAAAAAAATTACATTTTACTGTTAATTTCATAATGTACTATTACATATTGTTCTAGATGTTCTATAGTCATATTTTGTCGCCGTTCACTAAATATCCATTTCAACTTGGAAAATGATCGTTCAACATCGACCGAGGTTACAGGTGAAAAGTTAAAATATGGGAAATGTCTAATCGTGTGTATATTTTCATTTGCCGAACAATTAATTACTTCAGATTTAAGAAGTTTTGAAATATTAGTCAAAGTATTAAAACCGGGATTATTATTTAAAACAGAAAAAAAATTATTTTTAATTTTGTGTGTAACGTGTTAAATGATAAAGCTAGATCATTAATTACTCCTAGGGATTCCTCAAGTTTTACATTTCTTTTTTCTAATTTTTCAATCGAGTTTGGTAATATAGAAAATTTTGTTTATATGTACATATATCAAGTCATTTTTAATTTTAGTATCTGCAAAAACTAGTTTTGAATTTAAAATTGATCTTGCTTCACGACTATCAAAATCATCGACAATTTTTTTTAATTTCGTCGAAGTGGTTAGCGTAATAAAGTGCGGCGTTAAAAGCTGATGACTTAGACGTAGTTCTTTGCTAAGCATGGTGATGAACAGGCGACATTCGCACGTGTTAATATTTTGGATTTATACACAATTGAACAGTGGCAGTTTACATGAAGTTAATTAAATATTAAAATAATTGAATGCGAATCATTTTTTTTACCTATGTACAGCTAAAAAAAGCTTTTTAAGTACAGCTGAGTCAAATTTCCAATGATTGGATTATAATTTAAGTACCTCTTAAATATTACGAAAAATTTCGATGCGGCCCTTGCCTTGGGTTTTGCCCACGCTCAGTCAATACGTTCATGCCAATTCTCACCGGTCTCTAAATTATGACTGTACATTATATTTCCTTATAAAAAACATTGAAATATCTTGGTAATAAATTCTTATCTAACTTAAAAATATATACATACATACTAACATGCACATTTTTAAGGCTTCCTTTACATTCATCCAATTCAATTAATTCAACATATTTTTTATACTAGTTAATCTATTTACATTAAAAATACTCCGCATAGCTCTATTTTGCAATTTTTGCAATCAATATTTAATTACCCTATTCACTAAATTTAATATGTATATTTTTATAATCGGATAATACGAAAAGGTTGATGTATTATGTTTATAAATAAAAATACAATGACGAATGTTTCAAATGACAAAAATGATTGATTTCTTTATTTTAAATAGATTATTTTTCAAGGGAATTACAAAAATGAACAGTTTCAGCAAGCGCGTGGGCGTTTGAGAATTAACCGCGTGTAATATTTTTTGCTCAAATTTCAGCAACGCTCAAACGATTTTGTTGTCTGTGTCCGCGAGTATTTTAAATATCAAGGCTAAAATAATAAAACGGTGAACTTATAACTGAAACTAAATATAAGTATGTATACGCGACGGTTGGCCAAATCTTGATTTCAGTAGTTTCAGTAGATAGCGTTTGACGTTTGGACGCGCAAGTATCGGGTACAAATGTCTTTCATTCTAAAAATAATACAATATGTACATAAATAACAATTTTGTCTAATATAACGTTTCACAAGAATATTGAGTGCTAATAGAAACGTCGATTTGTTTATTTGATATAAAGTAAATAGTGTAGTGTGTGTAAATAATACGCTTTCTTTTCTCAAGATAAAATGTATTGATAGTGTCTATGATATGCCCAATGTTACAATTCAACAAATTGTCGAATATGTTTAAAATATCCATAAAATTAAATTTAAGACAGGGTGATTAAAGTTCACTCATAATGGTAGGAAATTAGAAATGCAATTAAAGGCGCTTGTTAAACATTAAAAAATAAACCATTTATTGCTTTAGGTTTACGATCGCTGCTATTTAACTACAAGTGTAAACATAAATTTAACTTTTTTTTTTTATATTTGGTGTTAATAGTTAATGTATCTATGTTTTCTTCTTAGAAACGATGCTTAGGAACTTAATTACTTGAATCAGGAAATTAGTTAGTCATTTCTTTAGAAGGTCCGCGTTGTTATTTATAGAGAACATTCCTAAAAATTCCTATTTGTTATTGCTATTTTGTTTACGTTTAAATTTTCTTGTAAGCCAAAAAGTATTGCCAACCAAAATACTTTTTCGATTTATATAAGATGTTTTTGAATAATATGATCAAACTTGGCTAGAATTTACAGTGTATCATTTTGGATAGGTGTGTGATACGCATTGTTACTGTAAAAATAGCACAGGCCGACATGTTTTTTCTTGTTTTCAGTTTGACTTGAGTTTTTTACTTAATTTGGCGGCGCTGATCGCGAATATCATGTTGGTTTTTATCCATCGATTCATGTTTTTTCACGATATTGTTGTTCCTGCAACGTAAGGAAGGGGCTTCAACTCAAAAAAAAAAAAAAATATCTCCGATATACCATCTGCAAAACCTGTTCTTCGTGGACCCATTGTCCTTATTCCACTCCAATTCGTCAGTTTAAGCCTCGATTTGTCATCTCAAAATAATACCGATGCGATGGGAATGATCAAATGGACGTCTTAGAAATTTGAAACACAGCAAGCACAAGTTTACACACGAATTGAATGATAAGCGATTTAGGTCTTTCGAAGGATGTTGCACAGATTCTGGGATCGAGACATCATCATTAACATGTACTGGTTCCAGGAATTTTGTTTGCTGTTACAGAAACCGTGAAAAAGATGTCGTGCCTAACGTGTAGCCAATATATTCGAGTACACCATTGAGTTCAGATTGGTCGATTTATATAAAAATAATTATTAAAAGTAAAACAAAGTTCACATATTTGAAATTTGTAGGCCTGCGAATTTGATAAATGAATTTGAATAAATGACGTCACACGATTTTGGGTATTTTTTGACCGTAACTTCCCCCATTGTCACATTTCGTCACAAAATCTTTTACACGTCAAAATTATGTAACATTTTTTGAACCTCGCCCCCCCTTTATATAATTTTCAAAAAAAGTCTTTTTAGAATAGTTACGAAAATCAGAAATGGGAAAACATGGAATATTTTATTTTGAGTTATTTTGTTGGTATTGTGAAGCCACATTTTCTACACCCCTCCCCCTACCCCTTTCGTCACAAATCATAAAATTACACCCCTACGCCATTTACGGACGACCTTAGCCAAAATTGTAAGAACATCAATTCTATTACACATGCGTATAATATAATGAATGTTAATGTAATGTGTAATAGAATGAATGAACACTATAAATCATCTATCGTCGTTGATTCGTACCAATGCGAATTATATCGGTGCGAATGGAAGGACGATAAGGACGTCAATTTGACGCAGCGATACCACTCAGGTTTGTGAGGGCCTTAACAATGCGTGTATTTAGCGATAGCGTTTACACATCTGGAATCTCGAGGCTCGAGTTTGAACACCACCGCTAAATACAAGTGTTGGATCTTGCACCTCTACGAGTCTATGCTAACCACGTGGAAACGCTTCGTCATAATCATAAGCTCTTTTAGTATGATGTTTCGTTTTTAATTTTACAAGTGTATATTACAACAAGGTTAGAATACATTTCATGTACCAAAAACCATCGAACGGCAGAAGTTAATAATGATTTTTGGATTATTTTTTGACAGTAGCATCACAGGCGACAAATTGTGCTCTGGCAATACTTAAATATAGAGCGGGAGTTGCCGACATCCGACAATAGCCGAGTTGTGCCGAAAATTGGCGAACCGAGGTGGAGGAGGTGGTGGAGAACGTCTGGCAGCTAGCTGATAAGCCTTCACTCGAGTTGACGAGCTGTACGACGCTTTTCTGTACATATTCCACATTTTTGTCGAGATTCACGTCCATAAACAATCATATCTACTCTTTTTTTGTACTACAGGTAAGAGAAAAACCTCATAATCCATTAATAATGATTGCTGTGAAAATCAATTAGCATCTGGCAAAGAACCTATTAAGGCTCTGACGTAAGTCGTAACAGATCTATTTTCGGCCAGATGTTTACATATGGAGCACGTTGAAATTTCCTTTTTTTGATGTATTGATTTTTTTCTTAAGATTTCTCATAAGAAAATGTGTACCTCGCTCGCTCAAGACTTGCATTATACAAGCGTAAAGGGTAATTCCGGGGAAAATGGACATTTATTTGTTGGGAGTAAAAGCAAAAAACCTTACAAATTTTGCGTTTGCTCCGGAATTACCCTATTTAAAACATAGTAATTAAAATTTTCAATTTAAAAGAAAGAAGTGTATTGAGTGTCGATACTCATGGAAAAAAAATTCAAGCGTTCCAGACGGATCAACAGACAAACCAACGGACAAACCAACAGACAAATCAACGGCCAAACCGACAGATAAACCTACAAACAAACCAACAGACAAACCTACCGACAAACCAACAGACTTAACTGCTTTATATAAACAATAATTATTTTGCAATTTTCCGTTGCTATTGATTTGACGACTAATTTATCGGTCAGTATTTAAATCAACAAACGGTCAGTAACTGTTCAAGAAAATGGTAAGTAAAAATAATAAACAGTTGGTAAAAATATATTTTCGGTAAGTAACTTTTTCGCCAACGGTCAGTAAACTTTAAACACCGACCGTTTATATAAATTGACCTACCGTTTAGTGTTAAGTACTGACGATTTAATATATTTACTGACCATTTATGGAACTGAAGTAATGACCCTCTATAAAAGTCACTGACCCGATAAATACAGGCCTTATTATGTTGACTGTGATGTTCACAGTTTATGGTAGCGATAATTGGGAGATTGCTTTTGTGTGATAAGGCTTTTTATCTCTATGTTTACAAAAATAAAGTAAAAAATTTTAACTTGGGGGGGAAAATCTCATTTATTTTTAATAAAAATTTGTCTCATAAAATGTGTTACAAATTCTTATATTACTATATACATACATATAGTAAATAGCGCAAGGGTCTGCCTGGCTGGGTGTCCGCGGAACGCTCGCATACACCCACGGCACGTACACATATACTCAATCACTCACTCACAAATCCACCCACAGCACTGGTAGCGAACAGCGCTCGCATTTTTCAACTACTTACTACATTTTGAACTACTAAATACACTATAGGCCACACACATAAATGATAACCATGCGATGACACTGTCAAAGGACATCGACTACTATAATTATATTAGCGTTGTAAAAACATCTATAATATAATAACATCTATAATAAATACATCTAATAATCCACTCGAATAGCTACCAGTGCTATCAATTCATAAACAAATTTCGCAATGAGGACGTCATTGAATATATTCATACGATAATGATTCGGTAAGCGAGCGTAGCCTCAGAGGTCATTAATTGAAATGATGCCCGGTCCGTTTTTTTTTTGTTTTAGTTAGTCGTCGGCTGCCGGGTGTAAGTAATTGAATTCACTGTTGTAAATGCGCATAACATATCCCGAGCGAACACTTTAAATGAAATTTACATTAATTGATTAAATTTAAATATGTGTCGTTTTTCAGATAGTGAAACATGGCCACCGTCCCGTTCACCGTAAACATAGAAAAGCCGAGATATGATCAGAGTACGTACATGGGACGTGCCAAACATTTCTTGACAATAACTAATCCACTCAATCTTTTGACGACTTCGTCCGATTTGGATAAAGCCGCTACCATTGTTCATAAATATAGGTAATGTTCTTGTGAAAATTTGTTTAATTTTTATTCAATACTCAATTTGAATCTTATTAATTACAGAAAAGATGGATTTATTCCACCAGACCTTGGAGAAGAGGGATTGTGGCGTGCTAAGCATTTGTATGATTCAGCTTTTCATCCGGATACGGGAGAAAAGATGTTGTTACCGGGTCGTATGAGTGCTCAAGTACCATGCAATACTGCTATTACAGGATGTGAGTTTTGTCCGACGATAATTTCATTTTTAAAATGCCTTTGATAGCATGTCATCTAATAATGCTTTTAAATTATAGGCATGTTGATCTTTTATCGTTCGGCACCGGCAGTAATTTTCTGGCAATGGACTAATCAGTCGTTTAATGCTTTAGTCAATTATACAAACAGATCCGGTGATTCGCCGATATCTCAAAAGTTTGTAACTATATTTTCATTGGAAAGGATTGATACTTACCATAGATAATCTTATTCGTTTAATAATTTTATTACAGCCAGTTGCTGACATCGTACGTTTGTGCAACTGGTGGTGCATTAACGACTGCCCTAGGACTCAATGCTCTCACTAAGGTATATCATCTACTGCTTGTGAATTGAAATCGTTTATGAAATCTATTGATAATCCAATAATTGTTGTATGTAGAGTATGCCTAAAGTGATAGGAAGATTGGTACCGTTTGCCGCCGTAGCCGCTTCGAATTGTATAAACATTCCAATGATGAGAATGAAGTAAGTAATATAATTATATTTATTTTGTATTACGAATAAGCTTTATGTAACTTGTGATTGATTGACACAGAGAAATCCAAGAAGGTGTTCCCGTAGAAGATGAGGACGGTAAACGTTTAGGTAAATCCACTTCAGCGGCGAAGGAAGGCATTACTCTTGTGACTATGTCACGTATTTGCATGGCTCTTCCTGGAATGGGTGAGTGAATTATTCAAGATACATGTTGTTGTGCAGTAAGAGCTTCAATGATGTACCATTTTGAACTGATGTTTATAGTGGTGACACCCGTGGTGATATCGTGGCTCGAACGTCGTGGAATTTTGGCTCGTAGACCGTGGCTTTCTGCACCGTTGCAAGTTGGTCTCGTGGCCGCTTTACTTACAATTGCTACGCCTCTTTGTTGTGCAATATTTTCGCAACGTGCTGCCATTCCGTTCAATCGTCTCGAATCTCAGCTTCAGGTATAAATTGAAATGTAATTTATTTAATGTGCATTTTGTATTTTAAAGTTAATCTTTCGTTATTTTTTTGTCGACGAATAGGAGAGTATCAAGAAAGAAAATACCATCGTTCCATCTTCTCTTTATTACAATAAAGGTCTATAAAGACTGCTAGTTTGAATGAAGTCAATTTCTAGAAGATATGTGTCAATTTATTTTTATGTAAAATTTTAAATATTATATTTTATAAACATTTTCCTCGTTTTTACTGATTCTAATCAGGTGTCCTCAGATTTTGGATTTTAAATTGGCATCGTATTTTGTGTACATAGTTGACGCACAAATGTGTCGAGCTTTCCAAACGGCCAGACAGGATTTTATGTATCTATATTTTTATATTTTCGTTTACATGGACACGATTTTTTTTTATTTTACTGTTTTATTCACCAATGTAATTGTGAGAGAAAGGAAAATTGAGGCTGTATTGTAAATATTTTTCCTGAAATCTCTTTTGTTTAAATTGTAGTTTTACTTTTGCACTTTTTTGAGTGCACAAGCATTTAACGTTAGTTAAGAAAGAACATAATGTTAAAAATAGCTGTTATAAATGTGTTGAATAGTTTCATAAGAACTATAAAGACAATAAGGAAGTACATAATTGTATGGAAATTTAAAGACCAATATAAAATAAGGTCGTGTTAAAATTATATACTATTGTAATTGTTAAATGAATTGAAAATGTATATGCAAGTGGGTCATATTATATTTAAAATGAATATTTGTTACATCAGATAATCAAATTGCTACATTGTGCTTAATTCGAATGTGTATCTGTATATTTGTGATTATTAATGTATTTTTTAAGTTTGCATTTTATACTTTATGTATAATTTTATTCATTAAGTATAAATTAATGGCAGCTGATATTTTTATTTATTTTTTTGGTTAAAATTTTTAAAATTAAATTCAAAACTCACCATTTAATCTTGTTTGTTAACTTTGGTTGTAATTTGTTCAAAAATGTTCTTGTTTTGAACATTTTTTAAAATGTTTTTCCTGTAACTAAATCAATGTCTACAATATACCATAAAATTCATATGTATTCGTTTTATTTAGAATACTTTTCATATACTTTTAGTGTATTTAATAAACGATTTTTCGTACATATCGCACCCTTGCTTCAAAAGTGACATAACTCAAAAACGTGATTTTTGAGTTATTACCATGAATGAGTCAAGTATATATTAACCTGTCAATCATCAAAAGTGAACTAACTTAACTTCATTATCTGATTGGTTAATAATTTTTAGCAAAGTTGAGCAATTTTAACTTTACTATGTTTTACAACATCGTTGAAATAGTTTTTTCCATTTATTGCAAAACTTCATTTTTCGAGTTGTGTCACTTTTGAAAAAAAAGTGCGATATGTGCATAAAATAGAAAACAGTACTCTAACTCTGAAACAAATAAGAAAATAGTGAGGCGTTCATTCGAAACAAGGGAATTTAAGTTCAAAATGTAGCAGACAGTACAAATACAACACATTTTATAATCACCAATAAATGTACGTACATATGTGATGTCTCATACATATATACAAAGCTTCCAGCATTGATTTGTGACATACAAAATTAAAAAAAAAATATCTTTGAGAAAACGAACGAATGTGTTTTCAATCATTTTTGATATATGTACATATTAAATTTATTTATCATGTACTATAAAAAATATTCTTCTGAAGGTGACGTACTTGAATATCAAGCCATTTTATAGAAACGTCTCACAATTACATAAGTTAGACGAATTAGTAAATTCTAACAGGAGACGGCGGATCTGAATTTAGTAATATGCAGATCTTACAAGTGAGGATATTTTTAAAGTCGAAAAACTTTATCGACATACGGAGATCGAACCGTACACCTTTCGCTCAAGAGACCAACGCTCTAACCACTGAGCCTTCGCCTGGCTATCAAAAAATATTGACCACCTATAATGGAACATAAAGGTACATGTATATATTTTTTTTTATTGATTCTATACTCTTTCCAACTTAAGAAACATCCTAGTCTCTAATCGTATCTGTCTAAATAAAAAATAAAAATTTGAATTCAGTATGAAACATTAAATAAAACGACTGTTTTGTTTCTTTTATTTTACAATATGATACAGTAGTTCTAAAATTTTCAGCATTATTTTCGAAAAACTACATATTTATATTATAAAAAAACAATAATTTTATGATGCCGATCCTTTTGATTTATTTGTACATAGACGTGTTCGAATTTATTTAGAAGAGCGAGAGCGTTTGATCTTTTTCGCCTTTGGACCACGTTGCGCTGATCGTTGAGCCGGTCTCGATGTAGTCTTAGATCTTGAATTGGATCTTTGGCATTTCTTCTGGGTTTTTGCTGTTTCGATTCGTTTTCGAATTGTCTGCCTCCCCTTAGATTGTTGCCTCTTCTACCTTGGCTGCCTTTCTTGTGCTTGCTGGGTCACCTGCGTTGGCTGCGTTAATAATTTTATTACAGCCAGTTGCTGACATCGTACGTTTGTGCAACTGGTGGTGCATTAACGACTGCCCTAGGACTCAATGCTCTCACTAAGGTATATCATCTACTGCTTGTGAATTGAAATCGTTTATGAAATCTATTGATAATCCAATAATTGTTGTATGTAGAGTATGCCTAAAGTGATAGAAGATTGGTACCGTTTGCCGCCGTAGCCGCTTCGAATTGTATAAACATTCCAATGATGAGAATGAAGTAAGTAATATAATTATATTTATTTTGTATTACGAATAAGCTTTATGTAACTTGTGATTGATTGACAGAGAGAAATTCAAGAAGGTATTCCCGTAGAAGCTGAGGACGGTAAACGTTTAGGTAAATCCACTTCAGCGGCGAAGGAAGGCATTACTCTTGTGACTATGTCACGTATTTGCATGGCTCTTCCTGGAATGGGTGAGTGAATTATTCAAGATACATGTTGTTGTGCAGTAAGAGCTTCAATGATGTACCATTTTGAACTGATGTTTATAGTGGTGACACCCGTGGTGATATCGTGGCTCGAACGTCGTGGAATTTTGGCTCGTAGACCGTGGCTTTCTGCACCGTTGCAAGTTGGTCTCGTGGCCGCTTTACTTACAATTGCTACGCCTCTTTGTTGTGCAATATTTTCGTAACGTGCTGCCATTCCGTTCAATCGTCTCGAATCTCAGCTTCAGGTATAAATTGAAATGTAATTTATTTAATGTGCATTTTGTATTTTAAAGTTAATCTTTCGTTATTTTTTTGTCGACGAATAGGAGAGTATCAAGAAAGAAAATGCCGTCGTTCCATCTTCTCTTTATTACAATAAAGGTCTATAAAGACTGCTAGTTTTAATTTTAATTTTTAAAAACTTTTATTTATCCATATAATGTTCATAATACTTCTTATTTACTAAAAGACGTATCCTAATGGTTTCTGGTCAAGTGGCCATTATCCATTTTACAATAAATGTGTGTTAGTAATAATAGGAAAATAATCTTACTTTATCGTTAGTGTTTGTTTTTACAGTAGGAAAGTTTAAGCTAAAAAACCTATTTACAAATTATTATTATTATTTTTTTTGAATACAATACATAATAAATAGGGTATGCATGCAGATACATTAAATTCTTATTTCTAGTGACTTACTGTAATCGGAGGTTTAAAACAGATTATGTTTCGGGAGCCTATGTTTATACCTGAAAGGTAATGACACACTATCGTAATCACCGAGACTTTTTACTAATTTGTTAGCGTGGTTATTGGTAGTTTTTTGGTAAAACTTCATGGTTAATTTGTTAGTAATATCAGTTACAATTGGGATGTTGTTTCGCGAGTGAAGCGTTTTGAGGTTAGTATACATGGGGGTGTTATATATGATTTTGATGGCTTTGTTTTGCACGATTTGAAGTTTAGTATGGTTAGTGGTGGAGGCATTGTTCCAAACAGGTGCAGCGTATGTTAATATTGGTAGTATTAGGGCGCGATACATTTTGATGCGATTGGATCGTGACAAAGCGCTACGACGGTTGAACAACGGATAGACCGCTGCCATCGCACGCACCGCCTTGCACCTCACTGACTCTAATTGTGGGGCCCAGCGCATTCTTCTATCAAATATTATTCCTAAATATTTCAACTGCGCTTGCCATTTCAGCCTTTCTCCTGATGGGATCTTCAGTTCTGAACTCGGCCTGTGCTTTCTCAGAGATTAAGATAATGTCAACATTGAGCTCACCGATTACCGATTCCAGTTCGTCAATCTTATTTCTAAGCCCCCGAGCATTCCATGTGAGGATGTTCAGGCCACTCCACTTATTCGAATTCATCGAGGTATTAAACTATGTAGTATGAGTGCCAGCTCCAATTTATCGGTGCACCCGCTTGTCTTGGCACGTATCTCTTTGAGGATCTTTATCATCTTTTGAAGTGATGCGATAGACGTCAATTCAGGATTGGATTGTGGAATCTTCGTGGGAATTGTTGGTTTGGGGATTGTAGGTATAGGATTAGTCTTTATGGGTAGACTTGGGATGGTTATGTAGTTGATTAGAGGTGCACTTTGCTTGGTGACGACCTCAGGAGACTTCCATGGATTGGTAGCTGGTCCTCTAGTCTTTCTCGCCTCTAGGATTTTGAATTGTCTGCTTCCCCTTAGGTTGTGGCTTCTTCTGCCTTGGCTGCCTTCCTTGTGCTTGTTGGGTCTCCTACGTTGGCCGTGTCTCCTCCGATTGGGTTGGCTGAATCTTTAACGCACGCTTTGCTACGTTGCTGGACAACTTTTTACTATTGAAAGGATCGGATGGCAAAATCAGGAAACGTGTGTTGTGTGATTTTATGTTGGTATTTCTAAATTAAAACTAGTTGCTGCCACCTATCGGAAAATATGGATGGATGTGAAAAAAAATAATTGAAAATCGACAATATCGAAATTTGCTTTTACATGTACTATATGCTGTTAATTTGAAGAATGCGAGTGTGTTATTTAATTACTTAAATGATTTAATAGTAAATAGGTGAGACGGGGGACAGTTGTAACAACGGTCATAATGACGAAATATTAACATTACTTTTAATATACATGTTATTATGTTATACTAGCTTATTGCCCGTTGATAATCAACGCCCGCTGAATTTTTAATATTTTGTATTTTTGGATCTGGGGGGTGGTAGGGGGCCGGCATAGCTTTTCGGGAGTGCTGAAAAGGTGCCGTAGGGGCAGGGGAGGGGTCTGTGGGGTGGTGAGGGGCCGGCATTGCTTTTCGGGAGTGCAGAAAAGGTGCCGTAGGGGCAGGGAGGGTCTGGGGGGTGGTAAAGGGGCCGGCATAGGGGTGCAGAATAGGTGCCGTTTTGGTGGGGGGAGTGCAGCAAAAGGTTCCGTAGGGGCAGTGGAGGGGTCTGGGGGGTGGTGAGGGCCGGCATAGCTTTTCGGGAGTGCTGAAAAGGTGCCGTAGGATGGATCATTTTGAATTGATGTTTGTAGTGGTGACTCCCATGGTTATACCGCGACATGAACGTCGTGGAACGTTGACTCGAGGACTGTGACTTTCTGTACCGTTGCAAACCAACTGGTTACAGACAGGATTTCATATATATTTTCGTTTACATGAACACATATTTTTTGAATTTTAATGTTTTATTCACCAATATAATTTTGTGAGAGAAAGGAAAATTGAGGCTTGCACTTTATTGAGTGCACAAGCATTTAACGTTGGTTAATAAAGCACATATGTACATATATTAAACATAGGCATAATATGTAAATGTGTTCAATAGTTTCATAAGAACTATAAAAACAATAAGGAAGTATGTTGTATATAGTTGTATGGAAATTTAAAGACCAATATAAAATAGGACCAATTAAAATGAAAATTTGTCACATTAGATAATCAAATTGCTATTTTTCTTTACTCTGTGCTTGATTTGAGTATGTATCTTTATATTTGTAATTTGTAATTAATGTATTTTTTAAGCTTGCATTTTATAGTGTACTATGTATAAATTCTAAACTCACTATTTAATATTGTTTGTTAACATAATATAATATTAACACTATTTAATATTGTAACATATGTAGGTTGTAATTTGTTCAAAAGTGTTCTTGTTTTGAACATTTTCTTAAATGCTTTTTCTATTACTAAATAGATGTCTACAATATACCATAAAAGTCATATGGTATTTGTTTTATTTACATAGAATAATTTTCATATAATTTTAGTGTATTTAGTGAACGATTTCTTTGGACCTATTTATATATGTACATATGTATGTGCATGGAATATCAAACACAGTACTCATAACATTTATTTGCATAACTATGGAACTCATGTTACAAATTTTTGAAGTTTTCCCTTGATGATTTAATGGTTTTAAATAAATAATCATTTTTTGGCTACAAAATAAGTATAAACAATAAAACAACTACATATATCATTGTTTGGTTTTATTTTCAATTATTTGAGTATCTTATTGAAATTTTCACAGCAATAAAATTTTACAATAATTTTTTATTACACCATTGTTATTACAGATTACGGACATGTAAATAATATTGATGTTTTTACAAAACAGTAACATTTATTTTATAATAGGTATGTATAATTATATATTTTTTGCCTAATTTCAAATTTAATGATGTCACATAGTTTTTTTTAATTTCGAGACAGTTGAATAACAACCAAACACGAGAAAATATTTGAATATAAAAATAATTTCTATGTTTTAAGAAACACAATAAAATTTAGAAATCCTAAAAGTACTCTTAAAAATAAAACTTTTTCTTCAACTCGGTATACTTTATTCATTTTTCATCAAATGCAGCACATTTCAATATCGTGAGTTGAAAAATAGATAAATATAGGTATATATTTTTTATAATTTTTTTTTATTTGGCATATCGTTTTAAATGAAAGCTCACTTTAAAATCATTTTTTGATAGTAAATTAAATTTAACTGTACGCAGAACAGTTTTCGAGATTCAAAAAATTATTTGTAAATCAAATTTAGGCCAATGTTTAAAACAATAGATTTTTTCTGAAGTAGAAATGACAAATGATTTTCGACTTAATTATTCACACGTGTGCTTTCATCGCCAGGACAAGTCAAATCGAGATTCTCAAGAGTCACGAATAAACGACTAATTTATTAATATAGTCTTATTTGCTATAACTGATTCAGGCACTTTTGAGTGCGTTGCCTTCAAAAATACTGATTCACTTAAGTTTTTTTTTTTTGCTTTTATACATCAATTAAGACCGACAGCGTATCTACACATCACATGTACATAATTTGATGACTTTGAAGATTCTAAAATACTGCTAGAGATATAAACATTTAATTTTTTTGGTAACTTTTAACATTTATATCGATTATTATTAAAAAATGCGGTCAATTATATTGGACAATTGTACGTTTTTTCATATCAAAAATTATTTATACACGAGACGAGCCACCTATATAATATTAAGGAAACTTATGTATACATATTTCCATTAAGATGTTTAAGCAAACGTACAATTCCAATATGTTTGCATTGGCATTTCTTTTAAACAAAAAAAGCAAAAATCAAAAGACAGATGGTAGGTATTGATGAAAGAATGATCATTCATATAATGATATTACATGATTAGGCAACAACAGTTACACCCAAAACATTTTGCTTTTAAGTTGAGAATACATATTTTTTTTATTCATAAAAGCTGTACAATTAAGAATTTCAACAATAATAGATTTACTGTCACTTGTTGTATGTACATATGTATATACATACATATACATGCATGCATATGTATATACATACATATACATGCATATGTATATACATATAGTATGTACATATATGATTTGAATATTTATTTAGTTTTCAATACATAGAAATTATGTATGTTTATGGTGGCAAAATCTTTTGGGCTTTATTGAGTTTAGAACTAAACGATTGTAAATTAAAACATTGATATTTATAAAGTGTAATAATATTATTATGTTTTCAGTGTTCTACATTTAGGTTCATGAGAATATTGGTATTACTATAATATGATTGAAAGAAGTTCAATAAATATTTGGTACACTCAAAACATTTAACTATTTATATTATATGTATATGTATATTGTATTAGACATGAAGGTATATCATTTAGTTCTGACAAGTTTTTTGATAAGTGTAGGTCCCGTTATAGCACATTTTATGACTAAACATACAATAAAATACACATAAATTTAACAATGATAAAATTAAACGTAACAATAGAAAACACTAAATAGTATATATTAAATATAAGTACATAATGAAACTTTTCTTTGTTTCTGTATTTTATTATGCTTTCTTTTCCTTTGCTTTCGTTTTATGAATTGTTCAACAATATTTTATCCACGTTAGAAAACATTGAAAACTGTGAAGAATACAATTTTGTCTGATCCATACTTGGATTCTGCACATTAAATAAAAATAAAGCAATAAATGAATTTGCGCTGTAGATAAGTAAATTTAATAATTTTTTATACCACAAAATATATAAAGTACATCAACACATACAACGTAACAATGTTAAATTGTTTATTTCTATGATTTATTTACATACACCCAAAAAGTCACTATAGCTAATCACTGTAGTCATGAAAAAAGTTTATCAATAATTTTATATTATTTTTTTAAAATTTTTATGAAGATTTCATAGAAATCTGAACATTATAAAATATACATAACGCAAACGTAATACTTTCAAAATTGAACGAACACCTCACTTGGTGAAAACAATAACACATGGAAGACCTTCGTGTTGATTCGTCAAATTAACGGCGGAAACTTCTGATTTGCATTTTATTTTTGAAAAGTAAAAAAAAATGCAAAATTGCTGTATGTAGCTTTATTGCGATTGCAAAAAAAAAAAACACTCTTTTCTGTATATTACACATTTCACTAGCATACCTACACACATACGCCAACGTTTAACTTATTCGCATTAAAAGATGATTGTCATATTTTATTATGATAAATATGTTAGATTGAACGAATACCTTCAAAGTAATAAACTTTCCGACAGCGATGAATAAATAGATTTTTTTGTTTTGTCATCAAAGTTGTGGTATAATGAATTATTATATTAGCGTTACGGTTAGATTCTCCCATTTAAAATAATAGTCTCAATAATAAAATAAATAATAAAAATAGATATAAAAGATAGTGTCTTTGAAAGTTGTGTGAAATTTTAAAATATAAATAGATAATTCATATAAAAATTGTGCGTTTAGAACTAAATTCGTAAATTTTGAAAATTTTTAATTAAGTCATAGTAATGTTCGATGTATATAATATGTATATTGTTAAGCCTATTGTATTGAAATTTGGTCAATAGTCGAAAATTTATCCATATCATCAATGATTAAATTTTATTGATCACATTACAGATGCCATCAACGTAGAGAGCGTTAATTTCGAGATTTTGTAAAAAAAGAAACAACGTCACCGAAAAACACAAACGAATAACATTCACCTATGATTTTATTGCTCTTTATTGAAAGATTCACTGAAACAACCCTTACTATAATAATATTCAAAGATAAAGAACAGGACGTGTAGGGGAAGAGCTCTAGTCTTTAACTGTGAATGTTATTTTATTTATATGCTAATGAACTGTACACGTTACTATTGTTGTATATATATATATATATATATATAGGTATATTCATAATTCAACAGAGGACATTTATTAAATTGATCAGACACGTGTATTATACTCTTGTAAACAACAAAAAAAACACCATCGATTTAATTATTTATTTATTTAATCGTATATGTTAACGAACTGCGAACGTTTATTTAACCATATCGTTACTAACGTATGGTTCACATAAGCGTTATATATCCCCGTCGATATATTTATATGTAAGTATGTATATATGTATGTATGTATGTATGTATGTATGTATGTATGTATTTATGTATGTATGTATGTCTTATACGCTATCTACTTACGAGTAACTTATGCAAATTAATTCGAAAATCCATCTATTCTGGTTGGGTTGGTTTTGAATGAGAATGAAAAACGTCAAGAGCGAAGTGAAACAGAAAAATTACCGTTTAAAAATACGAAATACATACAGTGGCAGGTGTACCGGGCGGTTCGAAACATCGACATTTTCAAAATACAATGCCGAAACTATGTAGGAGAATATGTGATGAATGGCAATATTGACTAGCGGAGCAAATTGTAAACTTTGACCCTTGCATACTTGAGTTAGTATTATTTTATTTCTGCTTGTGTGATGTCGTACCTACATACTTCAGGAATATACGATTTTGGCTATATGGTTATATCACATACGCGTTAAATTTGCATATCATAAATCGGCATTATCAACAGTCGATTATGTCATTGATGATATGCGAAATTAGCGCAAATTAGGCCAGAATTGCATATTCATTGAATTAGACACTTCATAGATAGGAACACTGGTTGCCCTATTAGTCTCAACACAACAGTTCCAACCCTCTAACAGAGAGTTGAACTGACAAATGATTGAGAAATATGCGTTTAAAGTTGTTTATATGATATATTAAAGTTAAAAGTACTTATGGATCATCAGTTATGACTTTTAGTCTTCACACGACAGTTTGGCACTCGAAAAACTGTGCATTGCAATGCATTGCTTTGGATCGGGGTAAGGTCGCAAGTTGACATTGTTTTGGGCACCGAGCTATCGCACGTGAACTTTATTTATCTTCGAAATACGAAATGGTCATCAATTCGATTCTGACATAGGATCAAAGTGTACAATTATTATCAGACGACTTTTAGCTATCGAGTATACCTACATATATATACCTATATACATATGTAGGTAGAATAAGTGATGAGGATGAGTATAGAATTGAGTAGAGATGGGATCCTTTACTACCCCTCGTATCCATTTTTGTCGAATGGAATATAAAATTAAATATTACACCGTGTGGACATTTGGTACCGACGTTAGCGTGGCAATTTTTCGCACGTGCGCTCGCATGTCAACTAATCGCAGAGTAGCGTCTGCTTATAAGTACATACATACATATGTATACATATAGCTGTTTCATACTCGGAAAAGGAAATTGCCAAGCTATCGCGAACAAGATATATCCCCGACAGAGGCGACCAAAATGTCTTTGAGGTTCAAACGGAAAGTGGTCTCTACTCATCTCTATGACGATTTTGAGTATTGCTGTCATTGTTTGGGTCGCTCGATACGAGTTTTAAAGATACACATACAAGAGATACAAAAATATGAATCACGCTTCGCGCCACAAGGGGACGCGGCTAATGCGTGGCCATTTTAGAGCGAAGGCGCATAAGATGGCGCCCGGCGCTAGAGACTGGCTGGTGGTTCTGAACCGCGTCGTGCACGTGCTAGAGCTTCTAAATCTGCACCACGTCTCCTGCTGCATTTTCCGCAGAAGACGCTGCGCAATGTGTTCCTGAAAGCCTCTCGGAAATCCCTGTTGAAGTACGCGTAGATGAGGGGATTCAGTGTTGAGTTGGTGTAGCCGATCCAGAACAGCAGGGCGACCACGACGTCTGGGCAGAAGCAAGCCTCGCCACACACACTAACCGACACGTACCACAGAAAAAATGGCAACCAACACAGTATGAACACGCCCATTATAATTCCGAGCGTCCTGGCCGCCTTGTGCTCCCGCTTCATCTTGCTGATGGACCTGTCCCTTCCAGGAGTTGCTGGCTCGTCCCTTCCGTTCCCATTGTGCGGGGACGTCGTCATGTCGCGCGAGTTCCTATGCATCAACATGGCATTGCCTTGCCTCAAATGCATCGCCTTCTCCTGCCTGTTGGCCTCCCTGAATATGGCCAAGTATGTGAACACCATAATGGTACAAGGTATCCAGAAGGATATCGAACTAGAAACTATAGCGTAAACTTTGTTCACTTTAAAGTCGCAAGCGTCGGGGTGGAGGTGTCTATATCTTAAGTGATCCTCGGTTGTATACCAACCCATGAATATGGGAAGGAATGATATAATAGCCGGAGACAGCCAAGTGTTGAGCAACATGACGGCCACTACTCTTTTAGTCATGTTGATTGGATATTTCAACGGTTTTACGATGGCGTAGTAGCGATCTACCGATATGCAACACAGGTGGAGAATGGACGCCGTCGAGAAGTAGACATCGGTGGAGTTCCATATGTCGCACATGATGAAGCCGAAGTTCCAGCGGCCGGTCAATTGGACACTGGCGTTGAATGTCATGGCGACCATGGCGACAAGCATGTCTGCGAAAGCCAGTGAGACCACGAAGTAGTTGGTGATGACGCGGAGTTTGCGGTGACGCATGACGGAGACGATGACGAGCAAGTTGCCGAGGATGGCTGCCATGATGATGAATACCATGGCGCATCCCTTGGCCACCAGCGCCAGGTTGTCGATCCATTCCGGTGAGTCTGTGGGTGTGTCATCACCGTTGGCGACGGCGCTCACACCCTGGTTGTCCATCGTCTGAAACACGAGGAAGATGATGGGTCAATAACAGTGACTCAACTAGGGAAATAAAATACTGGAATTGAATAAGACTAAAAATTCTTCATAAAAATTAATTTGGGCAATCGTGATCTGGGTTAGGGTAGGTTGAATGTGGCAAAAACGCATTAACAAAAAGGAATTTGTATAATAACATCACAATGTGAGCTTGGTTAAATCGACCTTGTTTAAGTATGTACATACATATGTACATATGTACAAGAAATGCTTTCGATCGTGATGAATCGTGCTGGATGATTTTTGCCACATATGTACACTGAAGTTCAAGATAACTCAGATAGTAGGAAAATAATATGATCTGGTTTGTATGTATGTACATATAGCGTACGTAGCTTATGTATGTACAGTAGCTTAAAGCGTGGTCAACCAAATGCTGGATGATTTTTGCTACATACACCAAAGTTCAAGATAACTGAGATAGCTAGAATACGATTACTAAGTCAAGAGCATGATGAAGGAGAAGAATATGATTCGAGTTTGTAGCTAGAAACGCGGTCAGCCAAATGCTGAATGACTTTTGCTACATAGATACACTGAAGTTCAAGATAACTCGGATACCTAGAGCACGATTACGCTGTCATGAGCATGATGAGGGAAAATAATATGATCTGAGTTTGTATGTAGATTAAAGCGTGGTTAGCGAAATGCTGGATGATTTTTGCTACACACACTAAAGTTCAAGATAACTCAAATAGCTAGAGCACGATTACTCTATCAAAAGCTTGATGAAGGAAAAGAATATGATCTGAGTTTGTAGCTAAAAACGCGGGTAGCCAAATTAGCGGTTACGCGGATAACTGAAATACCATAAAGAAAATAAATCTTGGTCACATCATGCCCAATTAATCAAACCATTAAAAATATGTGTGTACAACTACGAGAATCTTCAACATTGATATATTAAAAGCACAAGATGCGAGATGAAAAATAATCTACTTTTAATTCAGTGGTCGGGAACCTTTTTCGTGTTAAAAGTCAAATCAGGGACAAATTTGTAAAATTGGCAAGTTTAAGGAACTGGATAACATTATTTCGGATTTAAACATTTAAGGTAAAAATAATTATATACATACTTACTGGAAAATTATAGCATATTAGTTATCTTCACCGTATTATTCAATGATAGCCAATTCGTTATTAAAACATTATTAAAAAAGTCCGTGAAGTTGGTTCAATTTTATAAAAATTATGTTTCAAACACCTTTGTGGAATGTTTTATTTCACCTCACGCAAAATTTTGAACGAAATTTAAGAGCCGCTGGTTCCCGACCACTGGTCCTAGTTGAATAAAAAAAATGTATTAACTTACTGAAAAATTGTGATGGACTGTTAATAGGAAATTTTCAGTCAAATTCTGGCTCAGCGCGTCAATCATGGAAACTTCTTTATGTAATACAACGTCCACTTTATATGTAAAATTTATATTTATAATACGTTTATCTAAAAAAATATTTATCTAGAAACGAGTCGATTATAACCTTCGATCACATGTACATTTATTTATATATATATAATTAATTTACCGATTTGAAATCGCGTAGGTATAATATTAATATTACGATGCACACGCGGAGGCAACGAAACGTTTAGTTCTTTTCGGCGTGATGTTCCTCGAACGCGCACTGCTTTTCACTTCTTTTATATGTTTGTCTCCTATAAAGAACATATTTCTTCATGGGTTGTTCGCACTATCCGATAACGCAAAATGCGCTGCTCCTTCTACCTCTTCTTCCCTATCCCGTGTTTCTATTTCTGATTTGCGAGCATTGCACGGTATGTAGAAACGAAGTGAACCGAGGCGTGCGTTTCGTTTGCACTAGGCGCGATTCTGCACTCGTTTGCACATGTCGTCATTGTTCTTCTAGTGCTGAAAAGTTCCGTCCGACGTGGGTTTTCACAGTCTGAAACAAAAAAGAAACAAGTGAGAGAAACGTTCGTTCGAAACACGGGGATGAAAGTTCGAAATGCAACAAAGAGAGTTCAAATGCGACACATTTTATAATCTGTTGACTGTGCCAATATACATAAATGTATGTGCATATGTGATGTCTCATACATACACACATACATTCAAAGCTTCCAGGATTGAATTGTGAATACATAATTAAGACGAAGGAATGTGTTGTCAATCGTATTAAATTTATTTATTATGAACTATAAGAAATATTGGTCACTTGTACTGCTGACCTAATCCCACTTAACGTAACTGACAACAATTTTATTGTGAAAATGAGATATGTGTTTTAGGGGGTGTATTTTTACCATTTTTCATATCAAACTTAAAGTATCTTCATACAAAAGTAAATTTTTTTTAAAGTTATTCATCATAGCCCAACTACCCACGCAGAGAAAAATTACTACTTAGCGATAAAAACGTATCTAATGGTGGCCATTCACGATCCGTTTTACCCAGCGTACAAGGCGTCATACTCTGTCCAACTTAAGAAACATCATAGTCTTGACCGATTTAGAATCGATCTGCGCAGACTATCTGGGTCTGAACCAATGAGCTTCGTGACCATCGCGGGTTTTTGGAATAAACATTAAGTTGAATGGAGTATACATAGTCAGATTTGCGTCGTTTTGGATTAATTTGTATGGGTTTCCATGACAATAATTATATGACCCATACAAATTTATGCGGCTAATACGGCAAAATACCGCAAATGTGAAAGGGACCAATCGTAAGGCGTCTGTTTAAATAAAAAATAAAAATTTGTATTCAGTATGAAACATTAAATAAAACGACTGTTTTATTTCGATTTATTGTACAATATGATACATACAATAGTTCTAAAATTTTCAGCATTATTTTTGATAAACTACATACATATTTATACTATAACGATATTACAAAGAATTTCGCATGTTCAAAACAATAATTTAATGATGTCGATTCTTTTAATTTATTTGTACATAGACGTGTTCGAATTTATTTAGAAGGCGAGAGCGTTTGATCTATTTCGCCTTTGGACCACGTTGCGCTGATCGTTGAGCCGGTCTCGATGTACTCTTAGATCTTGAATTGGATCTTTGGCGTTTCTTCTGGGTTTTTGCTGTTTCGATTCGCTTCCGAATTGTCTGCCTCCCCTTAGATTGTTGCCTCTTCTACCTTGGCTGCCTTTCTTGTGCTTGCTGGGTCTCCTGCGTTGGCTGTGTCTCCTCCGATTGGGTTGACTGAATCTCTATCGCACCTTGTGCTGATTTCCTTCGACCAAGTTTGATCTTGTTCACGACAAGACCTCGTTTCGACGATCGCTGATACACCCTCGATGTACTCTTAGATTTTTGGCGTTTCTTCTGGGTTTTTGCTGGTTCAATTCGTTCCGGTTGCGCTTGCCAACTCTTGCTGACTCCCATGCAAATTTTGACTTGTCTGTCTTTTATGTCTTTCTTGTGCTTGCTGGCTTTCCTGAGTTGGCTGTATCTCCTCCGAATGGGTTGGCTGAATCTCTATAGCATGTTATTCTATACTGCTAGACATCTTTTTATATTTTGAAATGATCGGATATGCAAATATCGCAAAATCAGGAAACATGTGTTGATTGGTATTTTTAGATTGAAACTAGCAACTATTGGAAAATGTGGATGGATGTGAAAAAAAAGCTGAATATCGACAATATTGAATTTTTGTTTCATTTAAATTTAATTTATTATTTGAAATATTCAAAGTAATTCTAAAGAGTATATATGTATGTATGTATGTATGAACATACGAGTATGTAAAGTGTTTTCATCTCGCGAAGGAGAATCCCCCTCTCGTCTCCACTCACTCTCACTACACACTCAATTACGTTGATACCACATGTTTAAAAGATTCTTCTTCTTTTTCGTACTTGAATATCAAGCGTTCACTATACCGTCTGCCATAGTGAAGTAACTAAGGAAAGATACTCTCCAGTAGTTTAAAATTGCCTTCTGGAAGGGGGAAATGGATAGAAGAAACGTACAATGATTTGGTAGGTAGTAAGGAATTGTTTCGGTGGTGCCAATTTTATGGAATAATTTAGATAACAATTTTATGGAATAAATTAGATAAACAGAAGACGACCGATCTGAAATTAGTAATATCCAGATCTTCCCAGTGACGATATTTTTAGGGTAGAAAAACGTTTTTCGATATGCGGGACCCTAGAGCTTTCGTTCAAGAGACCAACGCTCTAACCACTGACCTATCGCCTGGCTAAAAAAATTAACACATTAAATATTTTGTAAATAATAATAAAAACGTAGGTAGTTCGATGTTTTTAAGTTCAAAGAAAAATTTCAATATTTTCCTTCTGAAGAAATCACTTTTGGTACAAAACAAAGGCTCTCGTTTTTGAGGAATAAGAATTAATTAGGATTAAGGAATTAAAAAAAAAATTAATCACGTTTACAACAAAAAAATTTCCTATTGAAAAGTAAAATAATGAAATTTCATCTGAAGAAAAACAACATTCATTTTTTCAATGAGAAAAAATATTATAGTGAGTGTACGTTATATTCTTATTTTATTTCATAAAGGACACTGTTTAATATAACTTGAATCGAGGATAGTAGCATTTTATTTTACAATAAAAATGACCATCACGTTCTTTGATCGGTCACAAAGGAAAATTATGAAAAGGCTAGAGGGTAGTAGCAACAGGATCAGCAGTAGCGCATTTTTAATTTTATTTTTCAAATGCAATAGTGAAATATTGCGTCATCGGATTTCAAAGGGCAAGCGAAGAGTACAATTTTTTCCACGAGACAACACGCTTTTTGTAGACCGGTTTCTGTGAACGAATATCGAGTTCATTTAAAAAAGTGATTTTTCCTGTGGAATCCCTTCGTATTACCATTTTTCCGGGTCCGGATTTCAAGCTCGTATATATGTATATGAGCCTTTTCGCGCGCGTTATCACCGCGAAAAAAATTCCTACGATTTCCATTCTCGCCGTTTTTCCGTCTCTCTCTCTTGAGAAAGAGAGCTTCTCGCTGGTGACTGGAAAATGAGAAACGTGGGAAATTACGGGAAAATACGATATACCTAAACAGCGTGAGATACGCTCGAAGAGGGATTTCGGTTACACCCAAAGAATGCGCCTTTTTCTTTCATAAACTTTAAGTGGACCTCTTTGTCTACACGAGACCGCATACTTGTAAAGTCATAACGTACATAAACGTGAAATATATTTTATTAGCTTTGTATGTCGTTTGACAATCTCTCGCGAGACTCGCATTTTATGTATATAAAAATAAGATGTACGCGAATTTTTCGCCAAAGCGCGCACAGCATCCATCGACAGGTGTTCGGATGTTCACCGGCAAAACTTCTCCCTGGGAATATGCAGTTGTGCATTGAACTCGGAAGCAGAAAGTAATTACAACTTCTACAATGCAATCCAAACTTGTCTTAAGTGCGATCCGCCCTTTTCGAGTAGTATCTCGGAAAGTTCAAGTTTCTTGCAATCAACACGAAGAGCTCGCCGCAATTATAATTATTACGACAAAATTAGTAGAAATGTACATTTATTATGTTGTACTTTATAATAAAATAAAAAGATAAATAATTAATAATAATAAAACTTGTAAGCAATGTGATTTATCAGATCGTGAAATAATTCAACGTTTCAAGAGTTAACAAAGAACTTGATTGTTTATACAGGAATGAGCGAATAAGTCTTTTGCTTTCACAACCAGAGATCAAAATAAATAAAATAAATCGGGTGTGGCCAACCCATGACTTTATCCATATATTTGAGGAATATGAAGAGTAACCAAACACTGAAAAAGTTAAAAAAAATCCGTGTACAAAGAAAAATAAAAAAAAAAATTTCTTGTAAAAAGTAAAAAATCCCACTTCCGGTTGAGAAATTTTGATGATTTTTTTTCACAGATTGTAATTAGCATAATGATTATAGTATCACAATATTCTGAAGACTCTAAATATATAAAAGGTCGAAAAAAATAAAAAATACGAAAAATCGTTCAAGAGTAAACTGCCATTTCCGGTTAATGGATGTTGACCAAAATCTCTCCCTGTCATTCAACGTTTCGCGTGAAACACAATTTACACAAAATCAAAGTCAGAATCCTATTTGCATAACTTCATGGCCATAAAAATCTTTAAGATCGTTTTGTATGTATGTAGATTAAAGTTTGTAATACTTTTTAGTAATAAACTGTCGAAAATTAAAAATAATCACGAAGATAACTTATTTCTTACAGCTATCCATTTCATAAAAGGGCAACATTTAATTTAATTTTTGGATGCGGCTCCCAAACTTACCAAATTTGCAATGTATTCCCTAATTTGGCTGTTAGCTCGAAAAAGGTTTCCAACTACTGGTATAGAATAAATGTCTAAAGTATTAACGCGAATGAATTCTTTGTAATCATTACTGCTCTTGCCTATGTATAAGCATAGAAGAACTGTTTGAAGAAGAATTTCCACAAGTAGTTCACACTTGGGTTAAATTATATACACTTGAGTTAAATCGATTAAATTTTAAATCGTTAGTCTTAAAGCTGCAGCTTTTTTATGAGATATGTATTTATGTAATAATGAGATGCAAACACGGACGTAGATTGAAGTGGCGTTGTATAGGTGGTGTTTTCTGGACGAAGTTTATTAGGCACCGTTGAGAAGAGTTGCAGAGGGTAATTGAAAGATAATTAATGAGACGAGGGGGTCTGAGATGGAAAGTAGAGGGGTTTAAGAGAGGGCATCGCGAGCCACAGTTTAATTTTAATTAACTGTCTTGAGATCGTTCTAAGGAATAGCAGCGAATTGAAATAATTGCGATTCGAGCAACACGTAGGTGCAAAATGTTCGCAATAGTCGAAAAACGCGTAGCTTTAAATGTCGAATATTTCATTTAAATTTATAGCAATGTGATACATTAAATATGCAAATTATTGGCGTGAAACTACGCATGTTATTTTTTTTTAGAAAATTTGACGCTCACGAATATTTGACGCCTTGTAAAAATGTATTAAAATTAATGCGAGTTCAGATCTTAGAATAATTCATTGAAATTATATATACTGGATGAGGTTTCCCAGTATCGTATTTCGTTAAGGAGATAATGGAGATCGAATGAATCCCAATAACTCCAAGTATGAATTACGAATATTTCCGACGAAATTTTCAGACACTGCGGCATATCGTGAAATATAAATATAATATATATATTAAAATATTTCCAATTTTATTACACAATCGGATTTCTCGGTAAGACTTTGCCTTTTCGACTCTCTTTATTGTGTGCAAAGACTTGGGCGCTATTGTTTCGCTCCTTTTTTCTTAATTGCAAACAGAACTTTTGTAATAAGCGAAAATTTATCCCGACTTCATACAATCGGATTCGATTTAATTTGAGTAAAGCCTCAAAAGTGCCCCCCACCGACCCACTTTGCTTTGAAAACATCGCGAATTACCGTGCAATTAATTTGCAAAATTGACCCTTTGCGCGCGAGAGCCGCTGTGCACTCCGTTAGTAATTTCAGTCAAGTTCCTTTCGTATACATAGTTTGCATTAGGCAGTCTTCAGTGTTGTATCGAGTTTTCCTCGCGGGAAACACTAGGTGTTTAAGTGTTATATGTATATGTAGGTATGTGTATGTATTTTACAGTACATACCTGCGTATAATATAAACAGTATGGTTTCCCGTTACGGTAAAAAAGAGGAAAATTGTCTACCGTTGAAACAGCAAAAGTATATTCGCAAAGCGGAAATTCGATATCGTTTCCGTTTGGCCGATCTCAGTTCTATTCTCGAATATATTGTGTATGTATTTATAATAAAGCTAAAACAACGATATCATGTTTGTTTTTATTATAGAATCGATAAAATTACAAAATAATAACTAAAGGAAGATATATTTCTTAGAATTTTAATCATCATCATCATTTCAATTTAATATTTTATTTTATTATTTAAGTCAAAATATCATATTTTCATTTGGAAAATGAATAAACGAACTTTTAGTCTAAAACAGTATAATTTTGTCGTTGAATATATTATTAATTTTAATATAAATTTTAGTATTTTCATATGGACCATTTTGTTATTATTCAGTATGTAAGATTATCATAAATAAATATCATCTCTTAAAATGGAAATGAAGAATTGGAAAAGGGCGTTTCATGAGAGCATAAATTTAAGTTCAACGAAAAAAGCATCATTGAATATTTATATAATTTACTCCGATGTATGTACATACATATGTATGTATGATTCTTTAAATACCCACAAGTTATGTGCGACAATAAAATGTAAAATTTAGATTTTTTTAATACACACTAAATTATTTTTGAACTTTTTATGATTCTTAAATGCTATGCGTAGTTTTTGGGACACGGTTTATTTTTGATTTTTATTAGAATTGCCTTGACCCAATTTTTGTACGAAAAATAAACTATTTTTGTGACAACTATTACTTTTTCCACGTATAATTGTATATTATCTACATACCACTGAGAAATTTATTCAGATGGAGACAAAGGAATTGCTAACAATTCCGAGAGAAACCTCTCAGGAATGCTTACGAAAATTGTAAAAACATTCAAGTTAGTGTAGCCCTACAGATTGTACTTACTATAGTGAATTACTTCACAGACAATCTAAATACATATGTATGTACATATGAATGTATAAAAAATTTAAGGCTTCCACTTAACTTTCCGAGTACAATTTTTCAAAAAGTTTAATTAAAAATTAGTTTTCATTATTTATTCGAATCGGTGGTAAAATAATTTATTAACGATGCATACTGAATTTAAAATGTAAAGAGTAAATTGAATATACATTTTATGTGAATAGGTAGGTGTGTGAAAATTTGCCCGGATTGTACGAGAACGGTGTTATAATGAGGCAGTCAATATTCCGTGAGCTCGCTGCCGACCTACCTATCAAAATGGTCTATAGGAGTAAAAACGATCCCCTATATTGGGTAGCTTTGATCCTAAAATATCTAGAGAGTCCCTATTAAGCGGTCAAAATTTTTCAGGGCTTGTATTCCGATCAAAACTCTGTGAAACATTACGGTAGGGATTATCTTTGGCTTAGCGCTTGCACGCAAATGCTTCATAATGTACCTATAAAAAGTTTATAATGTAAATATTGTGTGAACGAAAGATTTTTTTGCATCACTAAGTTGATATGGGAGTTGGTTTTTTTTTCATTACCGAATTATGAGAGTGTATGTATGTATGTATGTATATAGAAATCCCTGCCGATTCACCGGCAAGTCATGAATACGGGATTCGTTTAAAATCTCGTGGGATATTAGAATATTGCATTAAAATGTAGACAGTCGTAAGGAAATAATGAACTTTGAAGGGGTCCTCGAAAAGTTACTGATATATTTTGAATATTCTGAAAGTCGTGCAATTAAGGAGTCACTATAAATACAAAGTGGAATTTCGCCTAAAGTGGCGTTTATTTTGAGATGATTGTCAATGAGTGGATGGGAGCGTCGAAGTTTAGCAAAAATTAGCGATAAACTCTCACAAAGGTTTCAGCACTTTCATTGAGTCGAAGGGTGGATTATATAATGTACAGGTAAATGGGAAATTCTTGTACAAGAAAGTGGTGAGGCGAAAATCGGACGAAATCTTTCGTCGAAAAGAATTTTTTCTCCATTCGAGGACGAAAGAATTTGCTTGATTAAAAGTCGGACGATTTTTTGCATTTCGCGATCAAACTTTCTCGTTTTTTTTATTTTTATTTTGAATGCCAAAAATGGCGCTTCGGCAAAGTGGCTTAAGGAGTCATCAAACAGTCTTGGGGGACCCTTAAAAATGTCTTCCACCGATTTTTTTCACTTCTCGTTTCACCCCCTCCGGTTAAATTTGCGAAGTCTCTCTCCAGCTAAATTATTGACTAATTTTCTTTGAGAGGTTCTTTGTTTCTGTTACAAACTTGTTCTGTTTTTCTCTCTTAGTTTATTTCGTTCAGCTTTTCTCCGTTGAATTTATTTATATCGGCTACGTTACATTGTTACGTAAAGTGAAATGAGAACACCTGCTATTTTTGTTTATATAAAAATTCATTCAATTTAAATATAAAATTCTCGACGCTTTGAGACATACATAGTTTCTAATTACAGCAACGCCACTGTGTTTGTACGATAGTTGTTTTTGTATAAAATATTATATGTTGTATGTAAGACGAATACATACGTAAAAATTCAATCCTTTTCCACGTACGTAATTGAAGATGGAGAAAAACCATAAATCTTTTGACGAGCACCTGGACCTTCGCACGCCGTAATCTTCCTCGTAAAAAAGGTCAAAAATCGCCGACGCTCTTTCATAATTCGACCTCGTGGAAAAAAAAGAGGCCTTACGCCCCCATGGCCCCCATCCACAGGAAGTGATACGTGTTTCTCCACTTCCGTTCGAAAACACAGGTGTGGTTTGTTTGAGCGTGTGAGTGCGTGCGCATTAGCCCACTGTTTTTCTTTCATTTTTCTTACACTTTTCCGGCACATTTTTCCGCGGCGATCATACACATGTCGTGTCTTTTTGCGAAAATGTTACGCTTAAAAGGTTAATCCGGAAAAATGGGCGCCGCATGCGAGAGATTCATATTTCACTGAACGCGTGCTCGCTTATTTCGAATACTGTACTATATTATTAGAGTTTCAATGATTCAAATCATATTTAGATTACCAAAAATGTATACCTATATAATTTTAATTAATTTTGTTTTTCAAAGAAAACGTTCAATTCTCGGGAGATTACCTCACAATTTTAATTTTCTTTTTTTCTACTTGGTATTTTTTTTTTTTTTGTCTGTCTGGAAAAAAAATCTTTTTTCACCCTCCCAGTGAGAGTCTTCGGTGACTTAATTAATAACTCGATAGCCAAGGGTTATTAAGTAGAGTGCAATTTAAATTACCGCATCACTCACAACTTCAACACTTTATTTGCACACATTATGATTGTCAATTTACATTAAACGACCAGGAATATTTTTTTTATATTATATATATACATAGTAGTATATATTTTAACTGAGATAAACGTAAGCCGTGCTACCGAGACAATAAACTCAAAAGGATACTCGTAAAAAGTGTGTGGAAGAAGGTGTAAGATTCACGGACAACAATCTCTGTGGGTCAAATCCCAGGGGGTTACAGTAATTTTAATTCTGGAATGAGGTTTGAATTTCTTGTTATTTTGTCTATTTTTATGCTTTATTCCCACGAAATTCTCGAAGGTTTTCCTGTGTGTTGAAAAACTTTTGCGAATCTTCCGTTATGTTTATATGTTCATACACATATTGGTATAAATGTATGTACGGAATCAATGAATGAATTTAAGGGCACGTTTGAGAAAATTCAAGTTTAATTCTCGACGAGGGAAGGAAATTCTTGGGAAGCCTTCTCTCTGTTGGAATGAGGGAGAAAGTGAGGGGTTGAGGCAGGGGAAGTGTGGTGCTTAAAAAGCTTAACCGCACCGATGGCAATAAAAGCACAGTTGGCGTCGTAAAACAGAAGGGATACGCAGCTTTTATTATTAAAGGTTTGGGCGAGTTTTATAGAGAAAAAAAACTTGATACAATGAACGGAGGAGCCACTTATACGTTACTTTAAAAGGGAATCTAAAAAAAAACATAAAAGAACGATACTGAACACGTGATAGAAGTCCCATGTCGTGCGCTACGCTGCGCTGTAGCAAAGGCTATCATCTACAAAGGGAACGGTTTTGTGCTTTTATTTATGAGTTACGTTTGAAAAAAGTGACGAAATCGTTTCGTGAAATATGTAAAATTTAATTTGAACCACTGTGAAAAATTTCGACGGTGAAATTTTACATTAAAAGTGTGTTGCTGTTTAATATTATATGTATACCTTTATAGTTTGACATATACATATTCGACCGTTTGTAGTGGTTTTAATGTAAACTGAAAGACTTTGCATAATTTATAGTGCACCTTGCAAATAGTGTGAGCGACGGAAATTCGCTAGAGTTTGTCGAAATGCAAATCTTCCACCGCCACCAAGCCGGATTTTAGTTTCAAAGGAAAAACCGAGGAGAAAAAGCACCGTATCAGCGACGGGGAAAATGAAAATATTTCTCCGGAAGTTGGAATTTTATTCGGTAGTCTCCGGGAATTTTCTTTTGTGATGCAGCTGACTCAAGGCGCTGCACTTCATACTTAAGAGGATTTTATTATCGCACAGCAAGTGGTTTCCTTGGGGATGGAATTAAGCGTATTTTTTTTTGTCTGCTTTCTTTCTAGAGGTACTGAGTGAAAAATTGTATGGAGAGCTTTTACGCTTAACGTTTACACATACACATTATAGAGATGTATTTTTATAAATCGCGATATATCGTTTGAAAATTATTGTACGAGGGCTGGGGATATTGGTCGAGTATTAGAAACCGCTCGCACTAAATTGAGCTTAAGTGCTTTTGTACGGGCCCATTTTTGTTTAATATCTCACTATTAAGCGAAGCGAGCTTTATAAATCGATTTTATAACCGATTTTCTACCGCAAGAGTCGTTAATGTGAACACAAAACTGCTTTGCTTTCAATTTTTTAAAAGGAAATACACACAGCACCGTTGCCACTTGGCACAATTGATTACTTAATTAATACCCAACAGATTACATCAAGCGTGATACTACGAACACATTGTGTAATAATATTAAATATTAATATTTATACAATTAGAATTTGTACGCCTCGGCGTACAATCTAATGCAAAGTTTTAACGCAATGAAAACGTTCTCACAATTTCGAAAAGTTGTAAGCCCAAGTGTAACGGATACAAATTTTGGCAGAGTACACTTTCAAACTTGAATAAATAATAGCGTTGTTGCTCGTAAAGTTACATTGAAAGATTTTCGTCAAAGTGACGGAATAAACTGAGAGTATCACCGCGTAAACGGCGATAGTAGCAAGTACACGTTTATAACCGTGAATGGTAGCGTGTGTGTAAATCAGCGGTCGCCAATCGGTGGTCCGTATTTTTCATAATCATCATCATATTCGGCCGTTCACCATCCACTGCTGGATGAAGGTCTCTCCAATCCTCTTCCATTCCTGTCTGTCTTGAGCAATCTGCCTCCACTTGACCCCACCCATTCTTCTCAATTCATCAGCCCATCTTTCACTCGGTCTACCTTGCTTTCTTTCACATCCTCTCAGATACCATTCCAGTATTCCTCGCGTCCATCTGCCATCCATTCTTCTCGCTATGTCGCTATGTGTCCACTTCACACGTTCCGCTATATCTGCCACTTTGGTCATACTTCTTACGCATGTATTCCTCTTACGATCTCTTCTTGTTATACCAAGTATACATCTTTCAATGCTTCTCTGTGTGCACTGGATCTTACGTAGCATTCTTGAATTTAGCATCCAAATTTCACATCTATACGTCAGCACTGGCAGTTTTCACAATGAATAATGAATAATTATAATTTTTCTATCATTATAAGGTTGATATCCAACTTTTTGCAAATATCTTGGAGTGCAAATACAAATGTAATAATCATTTCATAATTAGAATGTTATTTTTATGGCAAAAAATCATGGTAGTGGTCCGTGAGGTCCGAAAGGTTGGCGACCGCTCTACTAAATAATATTTTTAGATCACTTCGTTATACAGCAACAAGTTCAAAAGCACGCGGAGATTATTGAAGGATTACACGTCTTAGCGTCGCGAGTCCGTAGTTTCCATTCGAAAGATTTCTTTTGAAAGCACTCGCGCCGCAAAAAAAAATACAGAAAGCGTCGAGAAAAAGGTGAAAGATTCGATATCATTCGAGAAAGTATGGTATTCGTTCGCGTACAAAGATACACAAACGTGGGGAAAAACGGAAGGACACGTTATAGCGAGTGTATATCATGACATTATGCCTATACGGGTGAACTATTCGGGCAGATAATGCCCAGGGATGCCTTCTCGCCTGTGAGGACCAGATATAAGAGAAATGGCATTATTTCCAAATAATAAGGGACGAGCAGCGGTTTCATTTCTCCGTCCTTCAAGGTTTGACCGCTCTTCCTCTCCTCCCCTTTCGCCTTCCGTATCCTTTATATTCGTTTGGTCATAAAATAAGGCATAAAAGTGCGTTGAGGGGGATGGACGACAACCCCGCGGGTAGGACATGGGAGTTGGACCGTGAAAAAGACCGAAGTTCGTCCCAATAAAAGGGGAATTATCGAACAAATAGCGGGAGCTGGTCTCTGCGGACTTCAATGGTGGGTACCCAAGTACCTATACTTACCTATGTACATATGCGCGGTCCTTTTCAACTGCTGCTGTATGCTTACGTAGGTGGGAACTTTTGCAAATGTGATCAATCGTTCAATTTGTTTCGCCGCCGAAAATATCAATGCCTTTAAATACCTGTCCAGGCTAGTATAATAAATTAAATATGAGATCGTACTAAGTGATTCTTTTCATAGTAAACCCTTTGTATTCAGCTATATCATCCATTGCCGGATAAAGGCCTATCTAATACTCTTCCATTACTGTCTGTCTTGAGTATTCTGAATTAATTTGACTCCACAAATTCTTCGTAATTCGTCAGCCCATTGTTTGTTTGATCTTTCTTGCTTTTTTCCCATATGCCCTCGGGTACAATTCAAGTACTTCTCACGTTCATCTGCCACCCATTCTTTTCGCTATGCCGCCCACTGCCACTTCAGCTATTTAAAACGTTCCGCCATATCCGCCACTTTGATCATGCTTCTCACCCATGCATTCCTTTTTTGATATTTTTTTTTTAAGTAAAACTTATTTTCGCTCGGTAGAGTAAAAACGGTTCATCCAACGTTCCATACAAACGGAGCGAGCGATAAGTGGTCACGCATATCCCCCCCCCCCCCCGCACGCTCCGCACCGCCCCTCAGTTTTTTTAAAACGTGTAATCGAAGCGTGGCACGACACGAAAACCAGTCTAGAACTAGACGTCAGGTAGCAGTGAGAACAGTGAGTCATTGGGTGAGCCACATTTTTCGCTATTCCAAAGAATACAGCTTTGCATACTTCTCCGCGTGCATTGGATCTTGCGTAGCATTCTTGAGTTTAAACATCCACGTTTTACATCAATATCTTATACCTGGCAGTACGCACTGGTCAAAAGCCTTCTTCTTTAAGATTACCGGGATGTTGGATTCAAAAAATAAGTTTATTCATTCGAAAAAGTCCATCGTAGTTTCATTATTTGTTTTATCTACCATGTCTACAATGTGATTACTTGGCAAAATTCATTTATTAAATATAATTTCAGTTTTGTTTAAGTTAAATTTTAAACTTACTTTCATGCTTTTGTTGCAAGGTTGTGTTAGTCTATTCAGCTATATATTATATAATATAATTAGTGTAAAAAAGTTTATATTGGCAGGTGATTGGTTCTAGAACTATTTTCCTTTACCCTTCAGTCATAGCTGTCAAATTGTGTTAGTTGTTGGAAATTTGAAGTTTGCATTTGAGCTGTGATGAATAAAAGTTTAACAAGGTTTAGTTATGGGAAGTGGTGAATAAAAATAAGGAATGCTATATTGATGGAAAGCTTTTTATTTATAAAAATAATTACTGAACAGAGTTTGCCAGTTGGACTATTCTTGATATTATATTTTTAAACACACCGAGTACAAAGGGTTTGATAAGGTTTTAGCAACTTTTATTGCGGTACGTACACTTAGGTAAGTGTAGTGTAATTCTAGATAGTGGCATCGGTAGTAAAGCCGAAAATCCCAGCAATAACAGTAGAATGCACGTGGTAGTATTATTCCCCTCTCTGTTAAGAAAATCGGACTCTGGAGACCGGGAAAATTGTTTCTTTTGTTCGTGGGCGTTTCTTTATGGGGCGGGATTTTTCCGAACGTTCGATATGATTCATTCGGAAAAAGCATTCTTGCGAATGTACGTTTAGGAAACGGTCGGAGACCCTTCCTATCGGATGTTACGATTAGATAAAAAAATTGTTACGTACGCTGAAACGCTGAAAAAAAAAATGCTTGGAATGTTACACCGAAGCTTCGAATAGAGACAAAGCCTTCTAACAAACGAAATGATTGTGTATTTTGATAATTTATCTAATTTTTCCAACGAAACCAGCGGAAACTCTTAAGGAAAATGAAAAAACAACGAGAAAGGGGTAATGCTGTTAATATTATATGTGATGAAATGCAAGGGAACGATAAGCATACCCAAAAATATTCAGCTGAATTAGATTACATTACAGTACACCGCGACAAAGCTTATGAATTTGAATTACATTATAATAAAATTGTATACGTATCTACATATGTATGTAAATTTGCAAATGAAACCTTTTTCAAAATTAATCAGTGAAAGTCGATAGGTTGAATTTTCAGCACGTCTGTAATATATTATCTATTATATTTCATGTACGAAAGAGTAAAAAAAATATATTACGGGTGTGAATTTTAAATTAAGCCGTATAAAAAAGCGCGGTGGGTGTTGAGGAGATATGAAATACATATATTATAATTTAGTATTCTGTGCGAGCGTATTGCGAAATTAGGATTTTCGATTTGGCGAATGTGAAATATTGACGAGAAAAAGAAAACGAAACAAGATTGAAGGCTTCGATAATGATATCGTTGTATGGATTTTACCTATATAATGATCGAAACGTATACAATCGCGAACGAATACCCTTCAACATCATTATTGTAAATAGCATCAAAAGAAAATTCACTCGAATTGTATTTATATCCGTGCGTCGATAGTGTATCGTTAGATTGTTTCATCGATTGCTACTCAGAAATTTCAATACTCATTCGCATACATACAATATACATATGTATATATATGAATGTACATACATACATATGTGTATCCAAAGTGTAATTTCAATTTTGCGCCGAACGAGTGCGGTGTGCGCGATTAACGATGCGAATTTTACATTTTCGCTGCGAGAGCTTTTCGCGAATTTTCCGGCGAAATGTTCCACCAACGCGCACGAGCGCTATTGTGAACAATTTTCAGGTTTCTCGAAAAAAAAAAAAAAAAATTAATTTGAAAATACATAGTAGTGGAATCGGGCCGGGTCGATATCGTTCATCAATCAAATGGGAAGGCACAAAGGAAACGGGGACAGATGACGAGCGTCGCGATACTAACGCCCCCACCAATCGATGGGAAATTGACCAAAGGTTGTACGAGAGCTCGCACGAACTGCAAAACTAACGATACTTTGAATAAGTATATATATTCAAATGACATTTTCGCCAACATTGACAGTTCGGTATTCGATTTCCGAGTAATTCGATTCCTGTTCAATAAATTTTCCGTTGAAATTCGATATTGACCCAAATTCGTCTATCATTTTGTCACAACTTGTTTTTATTTCGCTTCACGATATTTTTTTTTTTCAAGAGGGAAACATTCATATATATTTATTACGAGCCATTTGTCGCTCGGCAATAATATTTGCGAGGTAGGCGAGCAAATCTAATTTGGCGTCGAACCATTTCCTTTTGTGACGGTGGAATGAAGTACTAATGAGGATTGTTCGATAACGAACGCCGCCATTTGTATCGATAACGTCGTTTTGTCGAAATCTGCGTTGCCACAGAATTAATATAGGTACCCCACAACACCGCTGGGGCTTATCTATGTAGTATAATGAAAAATGTACCAATTAGGCTTATTAACTCGACCGTTGAGATTCTGACGCGTAATTAATCTAAGAGTGTTTTTATATCACCTAGAGGAGTTTCCCTTGTGTATGTATTTACATTATTGTGTGTTAAAAATGACGGGGAGTGATTGGATTTAATGGTTTTCCACCAATTGTTTCGTTCTACCATCGTATGTTTTTGTATCTGATCCTACTTTAACTTCACTACATATTCAAGGATCCACAAAGTATAATACTGACAATGAAAACATCACTTTTAATACTTCTACGTATGTATGTATATTGTATGTAGAGTGAAGTTATTTAATTTTTAATTGAAAACTGGTCTTATCTATCAACTCTTAAAAGTTAAAGTTAATGATAAAATGTATGTAGTGTTAATGTTAAGAATGTAATGACATGGTACATTTTAAAATGATGTGTTAAATTAACTGAAAATGATTACGTAGTTACTAACTTAATGTAATTATATGTAAATACCAGTATTTCATTTGTACAAAATTAGTTATGTTTATTTTTACTTTCTGAATATAATTTATCTATACATTTAAGCTTTGAGTATCAACCTCTTTGCTTAAAATAATATATTCTGTTTGTTGTTTTTGTTGAAAGTTAACCAACAGGCTTAAGAATACAAGGACTCAATAACAGGTTAACATAGAAATAATATATAGGAGTTGCCAATTATTGGTAGAACCGTCTTAAAACTAAGTTAGATACATAAATTGGCAATTCTAACAGGAGACGGTCGATTTGAATTTCTTAATGTCCAGATCTTGCCAATGACTATAATTACGGACCTGGACCTTCGCTCGAGAGGCTGACACTCTAATCATTGAGATACTTGTTATCCGTTAAATGATTGAGGAAAATTGTTTCAAATAAAATATTAAGGATTGTTGTAATATTACGACTATTATACAGTGTTACGTTCAAATTGAACTGCTTCTGTATTTGGTATTCAGCGAAAAATAAACGTAAAAGTATATGTCACACCTTTGCTGAAACAGAGCTGTTCCAGCAGTAATCCCTCCTCAACGTCCACATTTTGAGTGCGTTTGATGAGGGTAACCGAAATTATACCATATATTGTGGCGTCGCGACGCGCTTTCTTTACATATATTGTCGAATTGTACTTTCAAACAAGGGCTCGCGGAAAATTCGGGGAAAATTTGCAATTTCAATACAGCAAAGACGTTCCAGAGAGTCGCGTCGCGTGACAAGCGCTCGACAACGAGCATTGTTCGAATTGAAAAATGATCGTCCTTTGTAAACACCTACTTATATAGAAGGATATGGGTATATTCGTCCTAGCCCTCGTTGCACACTGTTAAATTGAAATCCGAAATTTCCAAAAAAAAAACAACATCAATGGCCTCGTACATCATCGTCTCGAAATAAGAATCCCATACGTGCGTGTGTTGTTTCATACACTTAAACCTTCTTTAAGCGACCGCGATTATGGTAAATAGGGTCTGAAAATTTATCACTTGACCTGTGCAAAGTTTTGCACCACACCGTGGGAAAGCGTTTTTCGAATAATTTTCCGATGAGGAAAATCCGACCCGTGAAATGTGTGCGCGTAAAGCTCGCTCGAGAACCTTTCCAGTTTCGGCATTGTCGTTTTGTCGCAGACTTCCGTAAAGTTTGCCACTTTAAAATATACACTTTGCAATTTTGTACGCTTATTAAATTTATGTAAAAGTACGGTGCAACTATCGCATTATCGTACAAATATAAAAATTCAGAAATCCGAGCATGTTTTTCCAACAAACTTTTCAAAAACAAAATAAGACACTTCAGTATGAACATTTTCAACCATGATGAAAATATGCGTATTAATATCGTTCCACATTTACACGGAAACGTCATGCGCATTATTGGGTTTCGAAAAAGTGATCCAATAGTAACATTTGGAGACCTCTACCGTAGTGGGTTCGCACCCGACAATAGCAGACCTTCCACAATCCATAAAATATGATCACTCTGAAAACTTTTCAGAGGACAAACAACCCGTAGTGGCGTCGATGTTGAGTTACGGTCGCTTTGTTTACGACTTCGCGAAAAAATAAGGTCGTAAAAAGAATAATGAGAACTCCACACAGACGACGAGCAGATTATTTCGCTCGTTCTCGCACAATCATCGAGCATGGGCGACATATAAATCGAAACCGAAATCGACTCGTGAGATTTAAAACCGGGTTGAAAAATTCGAAAAGCGACCGGAAAATCGCACCCTGTACTGAAATTAGAATTTTTTAACCGTATAACTGTGAGTTAATCGCATTTCGCTTATCGTTACGTCACATCGTCACGTAGCGTTAATATTTTAAGAGGGACTCTTAAAACGCAACGCCCCTAGGGAACGCTTACTCGCAAATTTGTGGCAATTGACTTTTTAAAATCATCCCATTTTATTATATATATGTGAATGTGTTCGCTTAGCGCTTAATGTGTTAACACTAAATAAATCAAAGGATAATCTCGCGCGAAACAAATTAGCGTTGAAAATTTTTACGTGAAATTATCCGTAGTGTACAAACCCACGCGTAAACAGCGTAATGCTGAATAAGACCAATAGCCGTAACTTTTGATATTTTACATCAAACAAAAACGTGTAAAACGTATTTTAAGCTCTGAATTATTATATACATATATAATAGCCGAAATCCGTCTGTGTGGCTGTCTGCTGATAACGCTCGCAGAGGTAAATAATTAAAATACACGAACCCGTGATCACCAGGTTGGAATGAAGTCGTGCTAACACTATTATCCAACGGAGGCGATGACGGGCCTGCTACGATTTGACAACATTAATTGTCAATAGGCTCGCGACTTTCATCAATTGTTACGTTGTTGTATTATAACGCGCCATCTATGCAACAACTATAAAAACTATTAAATTTAATATTATGTATTTATTTATTCAGTACGGGTGATGAGAACGCTCCGTTGATATTCAACGGGCTTACACTAGTGTATATATATATAACTTTATATTAAATTTAGTTCGATATAAAATACATTCGCGATATTATGACCTTATTTCGATTTATTATCTGATGCATTGTATGGCGAACGACACGGTAACCTGATTCTTCATAACTTGCTTCAGAATCTCAAGGATAATGTTGTTGATTTCATCCAGAATATTATATTTTAGAGCCTACAATGACCATGGTTTGTTTATTATTCAGTTCGCTCATATCACACAAAAAAGTCAGCCACCGACACAATAAATCAAATCGATTGCGATATTGCCGCATTATAATTTGCAAACCAAGTGAAGCGTAAGTTGATCATAATTTGTAATATTCAAGATATAAATTATAAAATATAATTAGCTCTTTTAAGATTTGTTCAATTTTATTTAATCACAAAAAGTTATAGCAATATGAAATGCGATACATTTAAAATTTACCCCGTACATAATGCGACCAATTCACTGCTTAATTAAAGTAGTGTTGTTTTATTGAAGTAAAACTTATTTTCGCTCGGTAGAGTAAAAACGGTTCAGCCAACGTTCCATACAAACGGAGCGAGCGATAAGTGGTCACACATATTCCCCCGCCCCTCAGTTTAGTAAAAACGTGTCATCGAAGCGTGGCACGACATGGTCAGCAGGTACCCCCACTCCTCGGTTAGACGTCAGGTAGCAATGAGAACAGTGAGTAATTGGGTGTGCGTTTAAAACCACATTTATGTACACAATTCTTTCACATTCACATCTGTATTCCTGCTTGTACATTGCACTTGCTTTAAATTGCAAAGAAGTTTTACGTCTATAGTGAGTAGTGTCTACACACTGCGATTTTTAATTTATTATTCGTATGGATTTTGATTGGATGATGCAAAAGAGAATTCGATGGCTTAAAAACGAGGGGTGGAGGGTTTAGTATGAGCTGGAAAAATCAACCCTTGCTTAAGTGTGTCGCGGTAGGGACACGTCCCTTTATAGTGGGTCTACGTGTGCCCCGTTAAGGTTCGACCATGGTCCATGTAAAGTCTATTGTGTTACGGACGTAAAGGGATTTACCTGGTCATTTCGGCGGTAACCTTAAAAGCTTACCCCCATTCCCTACATCTAACCTCACCCTTAGATCCTTTGAGACTCCCCCACCCCTTTCGTGTCACATCGTAAATTACTCTCGAATTGTGGTCACCCCACAAGAAAGGCCGCTTTGACATTCGCGCATACTTTTAATCGCGTCAACTGGCAATACTGGCACATTTGAGTATTTACAATGTTGCAATCGGTTTGTATCACGAGATGGCAGACATTTTATCGTGACGCACTTACTTATGGTTTAACTATCGCCGCTGGATAGATTTACGATTCGCCGTTAAAGTAAACTTTCCTTCACGAGCTCTCGCGTTCAACTTTTATTAGGTATGTTCCATTTTATGTCGAATGCTCGAAATCAAATTACGCTGAGTATATTTGGCTTTCGATAATAAGCATTGAATGCAAACATGCGCTTTAAATTTAAATTTATCACAGAGGAATATCGTCTTATATGTCTACATAGTCTAGCGGTCGGGAATCGGCGGCTTTGGAGCCGCATGCGGCACTTTATATGAAAGCCTGCGGCTCTCGCTGTTATCCAAAGTTTTACGTGAAACACGACGTTGACACACAATTTACATACACAAAATCAAAATTAATCCCATTTTCACAACTAAATGTCTATAAAAATCTTTAAATCGTTTTTTAGATTAAATTTTATAATACTTTTTAGTAATAAACTATCAGACATTAAGAAATATCATGAAAATTTCTTACAGCTATCCATTTCATAAATGAGCAACATTTGATTTGATTTTTAATACCATCATCAACATTTTCAGCCGTTCACCATCATCCACTGCTGGATGAAGGCCTCTCCAATCCTCTTCCATTCTTGTCTGTCTTGAGAAATCTGCATCCACTTGACAATCTGCAGCCAATCGTCCACTCAGTCTACCTCGCTTTCTTTCACATCCTCTCGGATACCATTCCAGTATTTCTCGCATCCATCTGCCATCCATTCTTCTGGCTATGTGTCCATTTCTACTTTTTCACACGTTCCGCTATATCTGCCACTTAGGTCCTACTTCTTACCCATGTATTCCTCTAACGATAACTTCTTGCTATATAAAACATACATCTTTCCACGCTTCTCTGTGTGCACTGGTTCTTACGTAACATTCTCGAATTTAGCATCCACGTTTCACATCCATACGTCATAGCTGGCAGTACGCATGAATTTTGGATTTAAAAACTATGTTCATTCTTCCAAAAGCGCTCCATCCCAGTTTTATTCTTCGTTTTATCATACATATATAATCTGAAAGTAATATGTCGCGGCTCCCAAATTTAACCAATTTTCGAAAAAGGCTCCCGACCACTGGTCTAGTCAGTATTAATTGTAATTTGATTACGGGCAATATGACCAGTATGAAGCTAATATTATGTATTTGTTCAATAGGTATTTTACATTACACTTACATTTTGCGTATGTAATTTAAAATTAAAACTAACGGACTAATGGTATGTTACCTTTAAAATTTATTGCGTATGATAATTAGATAGTCGAAGAACAAAAGAGGGTGATTTATACACCAAACCTCGGTTTCGTTGAAAGGGCTAAAATTGAAAGCGCACAAAAACCGCCTGCCCGAATGGCATTTATGCGAAACGTACGAAAAAGCTCGAGTGGTTGTACCCACACACCCACGAGCACAAAATAAAGTGGAAAATTAGGAAAATTCAACCGAAATAGCGTACTTTCGCGCTGACATTTTTCAAAGTCGCATATAAACTTTACAAAACACGACAAAAAAATTGAAAACTCCACGCCCACACATTATTAAACATGGCGATACTTACTTTTTTTTTATAATAATAAAATAAAATAACTGTGTCGACAGTAATAATAAGCGTTCTAAAAAAAAAATGAGGTTACAACGAGCGTTTGAAATATTGTTGAACGCGTCTCGACCGGATGAAATGCGATTTTTTGCCGCGGAAAGGCAAGGATAGGGTTCCTGAAAAGTCCAATCAAGTTGGAATTGCCTTTTTTCAGGCAGAGGCACAGATCGCTGAAACGGGACAAGAGCAAAGCCTTTGAAAAAATTGGTCGACCATATATTTGAGGCGAAGACACTGCGCAGAGTGGTATCGTTTTTTGTCGAGGCATATCAATGGCGTCGAATGTTCAATAATAATTCTACCTATACATACATTCAGGATAAAGGCAATGAACTTTTAAAGCGTACGTCTTGAGTATACTTCAAAGTAACACAATTTCATTTGAATTATTATTTTTAAATATCGGGGAAAAATTATGTATCGTCTTTTTTACTTACCATCAGGTGTGGCCAACCCATGACTTTATCCATATATTTGAGGAATATGAAGAGTAAGCAAACACTGAATAAGTCAAAAATCCGTGTAAAAAAAAAATAACAGGATTTTATACTTTTTACAAGAAAAAAATCCCACTTTCGGTTGAGCGATTTTGATGATTATTTTTTCACAGATTGTAATTAGCATAATTATTATAGTCTTACAATATATGTAGTTTACAAAATATTTAAAAGGCCGAAAAAAATAATAAATGAAAAATCGTTCAAGAGTAAACTGCCACATCCGGTTGGCGTTTTTTGACCATAATCATAGAATCTCTTACACCTTACGTGAAAAAAATAGATATGTATGTATATGAAATTTCAACTTGATTGGCTAAGTAGTTAGATTGGCTAAGTAGGTAACAGGATTTTTGACTTTTCTACAAGAAAACAAAAAAAAAACCAACTTTCGGTTGACTGATTTTAATGATTTATTTTTTTGACTAGGTATTGCTTTAAGGATTATAATATTATAATATTATGAAGATACAAAATATTTAAAAGGCCGAAAAAATTAAAAAAACGAAATCTCGTTCAACACTAATCTGCCACTTCTGATATTGACCAAAATCATAATATCTCTTACACCTTACGTGAAAATAATATTTTGCTTGATAGACTTGAGGAGACGGAGAAAAAGTTAAAGTTAAAAAGTACACCGACACACAGCCATACGTACATACAGACATTTTCCAGAAATACCTGATACAAATCAGTCAAAATCTCGAGTTCGAATTTCGCACAATCACAATACTTTATCCGATTAGGATAAAGTAAAAACATTACACTTTCTAAGTCTAGTTCAGTCAAGTGACTGATGAATCGCGTATTCCTATTATCTTTCTAGCGCACATCATACTTTTGAATAAGCTCCTTTCCTTAAACGCCGTTTTGTTTTCATTTCATTTTGACACGCCACTGTCTCGTACGTGTCTCCTCTCAACGCGACTACGATCTAAGCGGGCGAGAAAAGGTTAACAGGTTAACACACTTCAGTTTAAATATTTTTCAACATCGTCGTTTCCTTACCGCATTTTTTCGCTCACTACCAGCCCCCACCTCGATGAAGTTTAAATCTGCAGATCTCTCCAGAATAAGCCATTATTCATTGAGGTGGGGGTGGGTGGTAGGATGTGCCAGACTAAGAAGATGTATCGCCGGTCGCAAATTCACATACTTCACTTCACAACTTCGGGAAACTGGTGGAAGTGGGCATAAATCATTCGCCGGGTAACCGGTTGCCGGTCTAGCGCGACCCTCTCTCGCTCTTGTCGTCTCACAATTACAAATTTCAAACCTTCCGTTTTCTATTCTCACGGAAATATAAATCAAACGAATTAAGCGACGCTTAAATTTCGATTCAGCATAAAAAAATGAAACAGTTTACAGCAGGAAGCTATAGGGAAAAAATTTCAAAGTTGCGTCTACGCTGCAAGCTCAATGGCTAAAACGACCCATTGTGAAAACGTCCATATAAAAAATTATAACTAATTTATAAGCAAAATTATTTATTTTTGGGTGAAAGTTAACCGAAAGGTATAAGATCACAAAGATCTAGACCAGGGGTCCCTAACCTTTTTGGGAAATGGGCCTGTTCAAAATTTTGAAATGTATAGAGGGCCGGATGAAAAAAAATCTTATTGGAATCCAATTCAAACCAATTTGCATATATTTTTTATGTATGTATGTAAAAAAAATTTCCATATTTTTTGATTTAATATACGTACATACACGAAGGTAATAACACATCGGTTAAAGGCAACGCTTGATTCTAATCAACCCATGGAACAAGCAGGGTTCAGGGCCAATTTCAGCACAATGGATCATCTCCAGGTGAAGTGAATTGGTAAGTGGTAAGTGAATTGGTTGAGCGCGCGAACGAATATCGCCAACCACTATGTTTAGGTTTCATCGACTACTAGAAGGCGTTTGACTCAGTCAGTCAAACAGCCGTACTGGATGCCCTCCAGAAACAAGGGGTGGCACAACCGTACGTCAGTCTGCTAGCTGCCATCTACAAAAAGGCAACAGCCTCATTTCGTCTCTTTGAAGACACGGAGCAATTCGGTATTGAGAGAGGTGTTAGGCAAGGGGACACCATTTCTCCTAAATTATTCAATGCGGTGCTTGAGGACGTATTTAGGTCGCTGGAATGGCACAAAACAGGGGTCAAGATTAACGGAAGACATTTGAGCCATCTAAGATTCGCTGACGACATAGTTATAGTTGCATGTAACTCAGTAGATTTACAAAATAGATTAACAGAATAAAGCAACGAAAGTATGAAAGTAGGCTTAAAAATTAATTTTAATCAAACTAAAATTATGTTTAATGAATTCTGCACGCAAAACGTAGTCACATTAGATAATCATATTGTAGAGATAGTTGATAGTTATTTATACCTAAGACAATTGGTGAATATGACTGGATGTAAAGAAGAAGAAATAAAACGAAGAATGAAACTAGGGTGGAGTGCTTTTGGAAGAATGAACATAGTTTTTAAATCCAACATTCCACTATGCTTAAAAGAGAAGGCGTACGACCAATGCGTACTGCCGGTTTTGACGTATGGCTGTGAAACGTGGATGCTAAATTCAATAATGCTACGCAAGATCCAGTACACACAGAGAAGCATGGAAAGATGTATGATTGGCATAACAAGAAGAGATCGCAAAATAAATACATGGGTAAGAAGTATGACCAAAGTGGCAGATATATGTAGCAGTGCGGGTGAAAAAGTTGAAATGGCAATGGGCTGGACACATAGCGAGAAGAATGGATGGCAGATGGATGCGAGAAGTACTGGAATGGTATCTGAGAGGATGTGAAAGAAAGCAAGGTAGACCGAGTGGAAGATGGGCTGATGAATTGAGAAGAATGTGTGGAGTCAAGTGGATGCAGATTGCTCAAGACAGACAGGAATGGAAGAGGATTGGAGAGGCCTTCATCCAACAGTGGATGGTGAACGGCTGAAAATGATGATGATGATGACATACATATTTCATTTTGGAAAACGTCTGTTCACTTATGTATGTGCTATCAAAAATTGATACAATTTTTTTAGCAAATGCTTTTATTTTTGGATAAAATCAGACTCCTCCAATATAGCATAAAATTTAATTAACTCTTCATTTAAAAATATTGACTTCAAACCATCATTCGCTTGAAGATCGATTAATTCTATGTAATTGAAAATCTTCTTCAATATCGTTGATATCGATTTCAAACACTTTTAAATTACTCTTAAAATCTATAAAATCGATCTTCAAACGTTATCTGTAATAATTTAATATTGTGCATACTGTTTTCGATTGGAAAATTCTGAATAGGTATATTTTAAGACAAATTATCACAGGGAAAATGAGTAAAATTATTTTGTACAAGGTCATTTTTAAATAACTCCAGTTTTGTTTCAAACGATTTAACATGATACTAGAAGTCGTTAACAAGTTTAGCTCGCCCCTGTAGCTACATATTTAAAACATTGAGATGTTCACAGATATCAGTTAAAAAGATAACAAAATATAACAAAATTTTCACAAATATCGACGAAAAAATACGTCCATCGAAAACTGAATTCAAGCCATCCTGTACCAAACCTAATTTCGCGAAAAGTAGAACTTTTTCACAAATATCGACGAAAAAATGCGTCAAACGAAAACTAAACTTTTTCACAAAAAATCGACCATCCTGAATTAAAGCCCTGTACCCAACCTAACTTCGCAAAAAGAAGACTTTTTTCACAAATATCGACGAAAAAATGCGTTAATCGAAAACTGAATTCAAGCCATCCTGTACCTAACCTAACTTCACGAAAAGTAGACTTTTTTCACAAATATCGATGAAAAAATGCATCAATCGGAAACTGGATTCAAGCCATCCTGTACCCAAACTGACTTCGCGAAAAGTAGACTTTTTTCACATATTCCGACGAAAAAATGCGTCAATCGAAAACTGAATTCAAGCCACTCTATACCTAACCCGACTTCGCGAAAAGTAGACTTTTTTCAAAAATATCGACGAAAAAATGCGTGAATTGCAAACTGGATTCAAACCATCCTGTACCCAACCTAACTAATTAATAATTAAAAAATTGATTAATTAATTTAATTTAAAAATCATTAAATTAATTAATTTTTAAAAATCAAGTCAATTTTTTCCTTGGATGAAAATCTCTCGCGGGCCGGATCTGGCCCGCGGGCCGTAGGTTGGTGACAGCTGATCTAGACTCAATAACAGGTTAACAATAGAATAATCATATTCGATGTAATTTTTTTTTATAAAATATTAAACTCTCTAATAGATAGTCCCATTCTTCTCCATTCGACTATTCGTTTAAAGGTACCGGTGCGTGTTACCCGTTCTCGTTTTTTATTGGATTGTGAAAATATTTCACGTAATAAATTATCTTCATTCTCCTATCCCCAGAATGATTAGTTATGGCAATAAATACTCAGAATTTATTGATTTTTTTAATACAAATCTTTCGTCCCTAAGAAAACGACTTATTATTTCTTTTATTAACTCAACATAGATAATCTATTTATTAGTTTTTTTCCTTTGTGTTTTTTTTCTAATTTAATATGTAAAAGCCATAATAGGCGTTTAATAAATAAATAAATAAAAGGAGGTGCCAATTTTTAGTGGAACAGTCTCACAACTAAAATAAATTGCCAAATTTATGTCCAGATCTTCCCAATGATGACAATTAAAGACCAAAAAACCACCCAGAAAACTATTTTGACGTACAAAGATAGAATTTGAATATCATATTTGTATTCTATGTACGTGTGTTGCATAATGTCATTCACGGATCGGTATTTAGACACCCCTGTAGGGTGTAGAGACGGAATTGCAATAGTTTCAATCCAAATATTGACACTGAGACCTGATATCTATTTTCCATTCAGGGAAAATATAGCGGTTTGATGTGACAAATGTATATCTCATTTGACTGTAATAGATAATATTTGTTTTCAAAATAGGATCAACAGATTACAAAATGGTTAAAAACTCACAGCTGATTGATGATTATTAAATTTTATTATGAAATTCATATTCAACATATCATAGTTATACTATGTTGAGGTATAGGTTTCGTTTGAATTTAAAGCAATGGAGATATTTCACGTATGGCGGTATATGTTATATGGAAGAGCAGATGAACAGTTTTGTAATGTGGTTATTAGAGCGACGTGGCTGTTGCACAATGGCGTACACGAGTTGTCACGACTGTCTCTGAAATCATCGGAAATTAATTCAGCAATTAAACCCGTCAACGAAAATTACTTGTGACTCTGCTCGCTTATGGATGATTAGTGAGTCGCACACGTTCATTGCAATTTACCACAACTCGGTACGTTTGCCGTACAGTGCAAATTATTGTCGAACGTGGAAAATTACGTCGGGAAAGTTAGTGAAATCGAGAAAAAGCTCCGCGCTGTAGTTGCGCACGGTGCGGTAGATAAAGCTGAATTTACAGGGACAGTTAATGGGTTCCAGTGCCCGAATGCGAGTTACGGTAGGCAGATGAATACTTTATTTCAATATTGTGGACCATGCACACAAACGATACTGCGGATCGTATAAATTTTACGATTTTCTCCCTCTCTCTCTCTCTCTCCCCTCCCCCCCCCCAACTTCCTCATCCCTAAACTGAACGATCGTTAAATGAAAATTTGTGCGCGATGAAAACCGCGAGCCGTGTGTTCATAAAGAACAAAAAATGTTTATTTGGAATAAAATATAATTCCCAGTATTTTACAATTCCATTTGGGATCTAATCAATATGTAAAAGTATGTATGTATAATGTTGGCACGGAAAAATTATTTTTAATTGAATTACATTTACAAAACCATATTGTTATGTTCTTAAGTGAAGGGCCAAAAATATACAACAATTACACAATGTCTATGGTAAAATATCTGGTTAGTCGAATTTGCATTGGTTGCCATTTTAGCGCCGTCAGCGGTGAGATAAATGGCGGTAATTTTCATATTGTTATATAACTTTTTGGACAACCGTCTGTTCCCAACGGAAAGGTCAACAGACAATATTCGTTGGGAGGGGGGGCCTCAAGTGAGGGTCTTGGGGGAGAAAGGATGTAGAGGTGTATCTCCTCAAGGCGGCTTATACATATGTATCTATACATATTTATTTATACAAATTTTTACCACAGTAACCTTACAGTATGTATAGGTGTACATATGTATATATATGTACGTATAACATACCATTAGTTTCGAAATAACTATCGTTTTGACATACATACATACATATAATATGTGTACAAAACTATTCGTAAGTACATAGTTTCCGGACGTGTTCATTCTCAAACGATGCAAGTTTTGCCCGAATCCATTCCATGGTTTTACCAATTTTTTCAATCAGTTTACAAAACAGCACAAATGAAACACTGGGCGTAAAAGTGACGCGAATACTTGTCGCTTTTTAAAAAAAAAAAAAAAGACAATTTAGTTTAAATCGCGGGCTTAAATCGACGCTTAAAATGTCAGTTTACATTATAAATCATTTTTCTGTAAATGTTTTGAAGTCTGTCGACTCTTAATATTGAATTTTTGTGAGATGCTCGTACATTTTTTACGAACGGTGGGCAGACTTTCAGTCATTTTTTTCACGAAACGATTCACATATCGAAAGAATGTGGGTCAAAATTCTCGTACTACATACACACACGAAATCCACATAAAAAAGACCACCCCCACATATAATTGTATAAACATATACCGGGTATAAGTAAACATGCGGTATTTTGTAATAGGATATTACACGAGCAATAAATCGCATTTAATCTTCTCTCTCTCCTATGTGTACACACAATACATTTGTACATATACTCTGACCGCATACAGACGTATGTATGTACATGCTATCCATACGAACATACGCACACGATTGTTTATATTCGCAAGTGTTGTATTTTATGGTTAAACTGCGGAGCGATCGCGTATAAAATAGGCTCGCGCTGAGCTTCTTTCGTGATCGTAGGCCATTTCCGGCTGGTTTGGAGCTCAGCGCCAGAGGGACATAAACGCCAAGGGAAAACCACCCTGCCATAGGTCCTTCTCGAAACTGAGATAGCTCATGTGGAACAGATAAGCGACGGATGGTCGTAAAGCACCGAATCGCTGAAATGGGAGCACCATTTAGCGGAGTACCACCCCTGGCATTGTGGCTAGCCCCAATCCGCACCTGGATCGATTGCCAAATGTTAGTTAACCCTGCGAGAAGCTCGCGAATTCAGTATGGCTAAACTACAAATTTGGTTGTCAAAGGTTTGCAAGTCAAAGGATTACGGTTCACTTGTAATTAGTGCAAAGGAGAGGTGAAGCCGTCCAAAGACGCAAAAAGCTCGAATTTAGTTGAGAAAAACTGACAGTGGTTCGCAGCCTGATATATCATATATACGAGTATACCCTATCACTATATATAATAGCCCTATTCCGTCTGTCTGTCTGCTGATAACGCTCGCTGAGGTTAATAATTAAAAGACACGAACCGTCCGCGCGCGAGTGGTATTTGAACTCGAGACCACCTGGTCAGAATAGTGAACGCTTACGTTATGATCCAACGCCGATAATGCGAGATCTCCTATATTTGAACATATAAATCCTTAGTAGGTTCACCACTTTGCTAAATTGTTACGTTGTTGTATTATAAAGTGCATATACTCACCACACAAATACTCACAGTACGGGTGATGAGAAACCAATCCGTTGATATTCAACGGGCTTACACTAGTACATATATATTAGCGAAAAATCTGGCTGCCGCGCCGGGCTCATTTCGGCCACGTAATAAATAATTTTTCATCGGCTAATAATAATAATTTCATAATGAGTGACATAAACATAATTTTTCATGAGTGACAACGAGCTGCTGGTTCGAGTCTAAAACAGGATTCTTACATCTAATCAATCAACGGTACACCATACAATTGCTGCACGCATTGTCAAACGGAAAAGGGGTTGTACTGCTATTGTACAAATCAGCGAGCACTGGTGGGGCTTGGGGTATGGTGAGGGGGGTGGGGTGTCATATGACGGGTAAACCGGGCGATTTTATGGCCATACACAAACCCATTCGATAAACGGAACACTATACATACACATGTACATATATACAATTGCTTAACGCACTAAGGGTTATACTGTTTCTATACAAATCAGCGCACATGGTTGATGTTAGAATCTACTGTAATATGATGGGGAAACCGGCTTGTTTCTTATATTGATCGTATTTTGTTAATGTTAGTCTATGAAATACATCGGTCCCAAGTGAAGCAATATATTTATTTTTCGCTTTTCCGCCTAACCAACAGCAACTCTGAAGGGCACAGAAGTAAATGATACTTAAAAAAAGGTTGCCATAACAAATTAAGTTGACAGACATTAAGCGCACACGTTTTTTACAATTCTGATTTACTGTGTAACGGGAAATTATAACAGGACCTTACTAAGTGCGCTAAGATATACATATGTACATATGTACACTGTAGAGTGTAGAAAAACTGTTTTCTCTATAGGATAAAAAATTCATGTTTTGAATGTTCATTCAACGCATGTCGCTATTATGTTAAACACGATAAATTCATCGTTGACTGCCGATGCAAATCCAATCGCTCTCATGTCACATTTCAAATATATGTACCTATCGACCGTCAGCAGTTTAATTAGTTTTCGCAGTGTGCAAAATCGCGTGCGGTGCCGCAATATGTAACGTGTGTCGATTTTCAATGACGTTTTGATGTGTGTCGAGCCATGATTGTTAATTTTCAAACATAAACACCTATTTGATATTAAAGACCGCGTATAAAGGTAGACATGCATTTACGTGCTTGAAGGGAAAACGGTTTGCGGGTGCTTTGATGTTGTTTCCAGTCGATTTTCTCAACGGGCAGTTGTAATTATTGCTTATCTGTGAAGATAAATTAGGAGGAAATTTTTCTTTTCTCAACTTAAGAGGTTATGGCTGCCGGTATCTACTGGTTACATTCTTCTAAGCTTCTTATCGATATATGAAATTCTTCACTTTTCTCTTAAAAGGTAATGGAATACCACTGTAGAGTATTTCCTAGGAATTTTTATTGTCGCAGTGACTAAAAATGTTTGTAAGAGTGAAGAAGCAACACTCACATGTACGATACATTAATATGAAAAAATCTAATGGCAAATTTTAAAATTTATAAATTTAATAAGTTGGCTGAATAACAACAAATTAAAATTAAATGTCAAAAAAACCAAAGCAATAGTGATTAATTATAATAAGATTAATAAAATAATTACCTAGGTTAAAAGTTGGCGAAAGTATTGAATATTGAACTAGTTAATAATTTCAAATATTTGGGTATAATATTGGATGATAAGTTAGATTTTAAGTTACACGGTCAATTTTTAATAAAAATGTAGCTAAAAAAGTAGGAATATTATGTCGGCTAAGAAAATTATTATCTAAAGAAACTAACATAATAATTTACAATGTAATTGTCAGACCAAATCTTATGTATTGTGGTTTATTATTAAATATGTTAGATAGGTCAACTAGAGATACAAGATTTACAAGTATGAGAATTTTAAATTAAAAAAATCAAAAAAATACAAAATCGGATCTGATAAAGTAAAAAGATGATTATTGAATTGGATTGGTTGAATGTGAATGATACTTTGAGGGTTTGTATGTTGGTATTTATATTTAAGTTAGATAATAATATGTTACCATCATATTTTAGTACATTTATTGTGAGAGGAATGGATGTATGTGAATATAATTAAAGGAATAAAAATAATTTAATTATAAAAAAAATGTTAGAATAAATACATAGAAATAGTAGAAGCATCTTGTACAAAGGTGTTTTGGAATATAATAGACTGCCGGATGGAATTAGGAGTTCCAAAACTATTGATAAATTCCTGGCAGTCTTAAAAAAACATCTATGTATAGGTGCTTAGTTAAGTATTATGTAATTAGCTTTAGCTACTGTATTATATAAATAAATAACTTGTAACATCGCAACTGGGTCGCCTTACATATTAATAAAATATAATATTAACGGATTATTATTATGTTGATTGATCACATTATACAGGGCGAATAACAATTCAATTTCGCAGTCGATTATTGACAGAACGTTTAGCGTTCAAATTTATACGCAAAGATTCAATTTTGCATCGGCTTTGAGGTGACGCTGAAACAAGATTAGCCGTCGCTCTGCGAACACAAAAGAGCTACAACAAAGGACTAGGTATCCAAAACTCGGTCGGAAATCACTCTAGTCTATTTTGCAGCCAGGAAATACCACCGTATAGGTATATTTTATATACACATCTATGTATACCGCGTTCGTATACACAATTTGTTGTGCCGTAATGGTGTAATTAATTGCGGCCCGGTATACATATACTCGTACTTTTTTCTATCATCTTCTTTTGGCACGGCGCACCAGCGAGTGTATCGCTAGAGATTACTCGCGAAAATTAATTGCCGAAAAGATCGAACCGGAAACTGCCGCGATGATCCGTCTCTGTTGTTTGGAAGGGAGGCTTTCGCGCTCGAAAAACCGAGATAAATAAAAGCATACTTAAGATTAATGATGACTCGTTCTGCGCTACAAGGGTGGGAGACCTCTGGTCGCGTTAACCGTGATTAATTATCGGTACCTTTTTAAGTTGCCGAACACAAAACGGAGTCGTTAAGGGGCCCCACAACGAATTGTTCATTAAATCGTCATGCAAATAGAATATGTGCATCTTGCGAAAAAATCTCTAAAATGAGTTTTATATGAAGATCAATGCGCAATACCGAATATTTATTTATTTATTTACAGGTTTAAACCCAAAGTTTATACATAATATAATATTTATATGTACATCTGCATTGAGAAATTTGACTCCACACATTCTTCTCAATTCATCAGCCCATCTTCCACTCGGTCTACCTTGATTTCTTTCACATTCCCTCGAATACCATTCCAGTATTTCTTGCGTCCATCTGTCATCTATTCTTCTCGCTGTGTCCACTCCAATTTTTTCGCACGTTCCGCTATATCTACCACTTTGGTCATACTTCTCATCCTCGTATTCCTCTTACGATCTCTTTTTGTTATACCAAGCATACATCTTTCCACGCTTCTCTGTCTGCACTGGATCTTACGTAGCATTCTTGAATTTAACATCCAAGTTTCACATCCATACGTCATAACCGGCGGTACGCATTGGACGTATGCCTTTTTTTTAAGCACAGCGGAATGTTGGATTTAAAAACTATGTTCATTCTTCCAAAAGCACTCCATCCTAGTTTCATTCTGCGTTTTATTTATTCTCCTTTACATCCGGTCATATTCACCAATCGTCCTAAGTATAAATAACTATCAAGTATCTCTACAATAGTTTTTCGCCTAGTGATGTATCATTGATTACATATGTATGCATGTAAGTATGTACTGTTGGTAATGCGTGTCTTTCTTTATTACACACGTTGTGTTAAAAATCAAGATGGTGCAATTTTTATGATTACAATAAATAGGCAGTACAAATCTTAATATCATACGCGCGACTTGTTTGCGTTGTGGAAAATAAAAAGCAACGAAGGACTAAAGAAATGATTATGACAAATGTAAGCAAAGACAGTGACGCGGAAAAAAGGGTCAACTTAACCTCAGTAAAGGTTGTGCACAACAAATACCGAGAAAAAAGGTAGATTTTAGTCTTTGGGTCGCTCCTGCGGGATGGAATACATTATTTTATATGAAATGTGCGTATTTCTGTTTTTTTTTCCTTTTGATGAATAACATAATATATGTACATATATTGTAGGTATGGTGAATATATTTGTATATACAAAAGGGTTATTTTCAAATGGTGTGCAATAATACTTAAAGGGGTCATAGATGTCATTTTGATCGCAAAATGTTTGGAAGAGAAAGGGAATGTCCGAATTTAAGTCGATAAAGGGTACCGTGTGCTCGATTCTGTTGTTTCACGTGATGTTTTGTCTCATTCTCTTACATCATGGAAAAGAGAAGGACTGAGCCAGCATTAAGGCAAAGTTATGTTACCCTAGAATGACTAAAGTATTATTGATAGATATTCAAATGGTTAAAATCCTAACAATATTGGTCGTAATTTAAATCTAGACACTTTTGCCTTGTTTGTCCTCTTTATATAAATTGGTCTTCTACTTAGTTTGAAAAGGGGTTGAAATACTGGGGGGTCAAAACCTTTTTCCAATGTTTGTCCAACACAATGACGATGCGTAGAGAGTAGACAACAAAGCCTTAGCGAGATAAAAAAAAATGAAAGTCTTTTGTCTACCTAATGGCACGTGGTTCAACAATCGCCGTAGACATTTCCACGGCGAACGTGGAAAAATAGTTGTTTTTCAGGAAAAGTTTCGAAGGAACACGTTTATCAAGCTGACGATAACGACGTTACATGCGAATACATAACATGATTTTTTTTAGATAAAATATTTCTATATTTAACAACAGAGCATATAAAATATAGCGCAGCCGCTTTGGTAGGTCTTGAAGTCTAATATAATATCAATTACTCAAATGCTACCCTAGGGAGTGTAACGAGAAAGAGGTCTTTGGTTTAATTAAAATTTGCTACCATTATCATTTTTTCCTTTTTATTTATTATACAGAATTCATTGATACCACGTTACGTTAAAAAGTTATAGTCCTCGTTCAACCGTATCAAACGCAATATTTTCAAAAGGAACCCTTTTAAGTTTGGACACATTTTTTTTTAACCATTTCTTTGTTTTTCACTCGAACAATAGGTTAAGGTATTCATTATTTTCGTTGGCATGAAAAAAATGAAGAGCTTTTCACTTAAGTCCGCTTTGCAGATCTCCGTTTTCCGCGATAAATTGTCTAATTGTTTCCCAGACACAAAAGCGTTTCGAGCATTATTTAAAGTTAACGCAATTCCGTGCCAAATTATTTTAAACTCCATAAGTACACACATTCTATATCTCACGCAAAAACAATCATTACAGTTAAAATTGAACAAATAAATAAAAATTTCAAATATTTATACGTTCATTTTTCAGTTGAATTTATCTAGATCAAAATTTTCACTACAGGAAGTATCAGAAATTCCACTCTAAGAACAATAAAGGCATGTCAATCTGTACAGTGACGGCAAAGTGCAATTCGATAAGCCTGCACCGGGTGCATGTGAAAGCTGCAGTGGCTGTGAGTCAGTGCAATATCGCAAACTGCCACTCATGAGTCCAAATCCGTACAGACTCTTCCACACACATATGTATACAAGTGGGGTGTATGGGGATGAGAAAGGGGTTGGAATTGGCTCGATGTGCAGATGTTACAACGGATTTAAACTGCAGTCGGTGAAACTGGCTTAATTGCATTCGAGAACGAATTTAATGCCATCGCTGCAGGTGACGACTCTTAATGTACGAACACGGACTGGTGAAATAATTTTTGTAGAGCTTTGCGAAATTCTACGCCTCAACTAACTTCCGGTTCATTTTCGCTCGTCGAGCGAATTTTCCCCTCGTTTACGCTAACTCCGTCAAATTGTTCCGCTTCTGATTAAAGCAATCTAAAAGTTTTTATATACGAGTAACATACACAACACGGTGTATGTTTATATTATTATTATTATATTATGTTTGCGAACAACAATCTGCTAAGCTTGTCAGTCAAACTTAGCCCGGCTATACGCGAGTGAAAAATGGACGTTGGTAATTACGTGTCGCTCACAAATTATTCGACAAAATGAATGAAATGTGATATGATCCACATACATATGTACAAACAAATGATTTCTGAATTATTCCCGTCCAACACCTTCAATTGAATTGCTATCGGTTCAATTTTACAATTTTCGATGACTTGTTAGTGGACTTTTCAATTTTGAAATATGTGTTAGAGTCACACTGATCATCTGAAGCAACCAGATTATTACTTTAATAGCCATTCTTACGATCCCTTATGCCTCCAGCTTCACTGCCATTCATTCGTTGCATTCTGCCTATCTACAGAACCACCTCGTCATTCTCACTGTTTAAATCAGCGGTCGGGAACCGGCGGCTCCGAAGCCGCATGCGGCTCTTTGTATGAGAAGTCATTCAAAGTTTTGCGTGGTACACAAAATATCGTTTTTCAAATTGAACTTTATAATATGTACTTTTTAGTAATAAACTGACGAACATTAAGAAATATCACGAAGATAACTTGCATATTTATTACAGCTATCTATTTCATAAATGAGTAACATTTAATTTAATTTTGAATGAATAATACGAAAGTAATATGTTGCGGCTCCCCAATTTGTCAATTTTGCTAGGTTTTCCCTAATTTGGCTCTCACCTCGAAATAGGTATCCGACCACTGCCTTAAAGGTACAATTTTACTTTTAATACGAAAATCAAAATGGATGATTTTAAGTTGATTAATACTGCACAATGGATTATTCTGGAATACAATGAAAATTTGTCGATTTTGATTTTGTTTAGCTAAACTGCAGACGCGGAATGTGGCACGTCTAAAAAGCGCACACATATAGTACATATACAATATTGATGGGTTAGTGCACAGATATTGTATGTCAATTTTTACCAAAATTTTTACAAAAAAAAAAAAAAAACACAAAACGTCCATCTGCATCAAACCTTCATGTTTAAAAAGTATTGTATGTATGTCCAAATATTATTCGATATACAATTATTGCCTTATTCAAATATATAATACATATGTCCATTTCGCTCATATTTTTCATGCAAAAAAGATGTACATATGTATGTATGTCACTTACAATATCTGTGCACTAACCCATCGTATGTATGTACATATGTACAAAATCAGTGTTGCAAACGCACCAGAAAAAAGTAAAAGTTAACGAGATAAAATATTTGTGACACAAACAAAGGGTTTGTTTGATTGTGGGATCATCGTTGGCCTCATTAAATTAACCATAAACAACAAAGACAAACGGAAAAGTTTCAGGGGTTCACCCGAAAGCCACCTACCCCGTTTGAATAAAACATCGCCGAATTTAATTTATCGTACACGATCCAATTGAAAGCGTACCGGCACGTATACAAGTACACATTTTTATTTTTATTTATAGCATGCGAGGAAAGCTCGCTTTGAGAATTCGGAATTACCTCGACACGGGGCGCAATGCACGCCAGTGTGTGTCTGTTGCATTTTTCGGTGCATCGCATTGCACTTTGTCGCAGTGCTAGCAAGACCCACTGCTCCATTTTCACCGCCTCCAGGGAAAACGAAACGAGTTTTCCGCGGTCTGCCGTGAAGATGGGAATACTAGAGAGTCTGCGAAACGTTCTACGTACATATGTATGTACATATGTATACACATATTTATTTTTGAAACGAAGCGAAAATTACGGCGTTAAAAGTGCTTTTATTTCGGATATAATTCTCGGTCGGTTCGAATGATTTTCTTCGTTTTAACGAGGTCGTTTTTCAATTTCGTTCGGTTGTAAAATCATCCCCGTCTTTCCCCCTCAGACTTTTCCCCCTCGCAATCTCTCTCCATCCCCTTCCCCTCTGTCTAGATTGCTACGACTTTTTTTTCCCTGCGGAGTCGAAACGAGCGAATCGAAATGTCACCGGGTAATTTTTTATTCGTGTAAATGCTTCTACATACGTATGTATGTATGTATATGTATGTGTGTCACAATATTCCAAACCAGAGATACTCAATTTTAATTGATTAAAGTTTGAATGGCCTACTTTGCCATTTTAATAATTTAACTTACATTTCAACAAAGCGTAAGATGACTCATTAATGACCGCATTAATTCTTCACTGGAATATCTGAAACAAACAAAAAAAACAACATTCGTTAAATTTTCATTTCAATTCAAGCTACGATAATGTTGTATATACACATGTATACATATGTATGTATATGTACATCATAAATAAAAGCTATAAATTCGAGCGCATGAAACCTCCTTTTTTTACACCTCTTCTTTTTTTAGTGCGAATTTGATTTAGAATCGGAATTGACGCTATTCGCCAATATTGATTCTACTCTTACTACTAACCAAATACAATTTTTATGGACTTCTATCTATAAGTATATGTACCAAGTTTCATGGGCTAAAATATGATGAGTATTTTATATCTACAGGTAATACTCAAAATTAAAAATAATAATAGAAAATCAGCAGCCATTGTTACCAATTGTTTTAATAGCTGTACGGGTTTAATATAATCTCGTTTCATTTCGGCAATATTGGGATTATCGTCGAACGTGTCAAACGTACGAGCCGGATTAACTCAACAGACATGTTCGTGTTTCGGATATAAATAAACGGGAGCAAATCTCGGGATGTTAGTATGAAACTAGATCGTTCGGTCGCACATAAACGACAGTAGACGTGTACAGGTATGGGGTATTATCGTGTATGGATTTTCCATTAGATTTTACAAGGAAACGGTTATTTGCCGTAATCGTCGATTGTTACACGGTGGTTATCTATTCGCGCAACGTTTGACGGCGTCTCATCAATATTAACCACTGCTGAAATAAACCCATTGCCATGTAAACAAACCTCGACCAAATCGTTTCAGATGTTTGCGTACGAATTCAAGTGGATGTTAGCGATGATAATATCAACAGGCTTCGGATGCGAAACGGTGTAACTTTATACGAACGCGCGGATAAAACTAAAGAGACTATCGTATACGAGTAGGAAATTTGGTCTGTATGAGTTTTAAACGACTTTTGCAACTCGAATGCAAGCTTTTGTTGTTTTATTTTCTTATGTTGCGAAAAGCGATGCAGCGTTAATGAAAAGAAAAAGCGTAATCCTTCAGCAGGAAACAACTAGAAATGGCATGGGGGTAAGATGGGGGAGGCTGTGTATTCAATATCCGGCGGAAACGGAAAGGAATCCCGAGACGAGCCCGGAAAATCATCGCTTTCTTAAGCCGATTGTTCTGCAGTATGAGAAAATAGGTCGCACATCGAGACATCTACATATAAGTAATAATTTAAAAAAATGTATATTTATTCGACTTATCGTTAATTGGAATTTCAGTACACAATTATTATAGCGTAAAGCTCGTTCGTTAATTTTGAAATACGCTCTGTGTGTGTGTAGGTAGGTATACAAATTATTTTTTAATTGCAAAATGTTTCGCATACCGCCTTTGATGTTATTGTTTACTTTACAAGTTCAACATAATGAATTATTAATTCTCGAACGAACGAGGCGAGAGCACGGCTGTCTCGTATAATCGAACCTCTATCATGGCGCGGATTAACTTCATCGCACATTTCTTTTTATTTAACTTTTTTATGTATGTGTGTCTCGAAAGCAGTGTCTGAAGGACTTTATTGGTCGTTTACGTTTGCGATTTTGCTACCTTGTCCTTCTATAGCGTTGCCGTTCCTGAATAGAAGTAGTCCCTTCTTCATTATCTCGTTCGTTTAATTAAAAGTCGTAAATCAACCTTTCAAATCTTTCGACAGCGCGCCTTCCTGTTCCTTAGAATAAGGCTCAAATAATAAATTATTAATTTCGTAATACGGCGAAAGCTCTCCGAGAAAAGCATTTTCCATCGATAAGCGAAGTGAGTGGAGGGCGCGAAATTAAAACGAGATGTCTTCGGAATCTTCGGCGTAAAATTTATCTATACAAAATCGGCTTGATTAACCATTAAAGCGTTCAGATGAACATAATAAGTATTTAATGTGAGTAAGCCAGTGCTGTGGATTACAGCGCTAAATATATGTACCTATACATATTCCTAATTATGATAAATAATATGAAATGTATACGAGGTTAAATATAAAAATCATTTTAAGGGCTAAAAGATGATTATATTGTTTTTAATTCGACACGAAAAATGTTTTGAAGATCTCGTATAACGTTTATTATAGATTTATGCCCAGTAAAGACGAGTCCGGCAATGAAAAAATGTTAATTGGCTCGAGGTTTGCAGATAAAGGCGTTTATAAAAATGCTCGATCAACCTATTTTTACTTTATCCTAATCGGATAAAGTATTGTGATCGTTTTTTGTTGTTGTACGACCGATTTTTCAAAATTTGTTACTTTTATTTTCAAAATAAATATGAGCATGTATACTCAGGTATGTTTTCTTTAATTTGTAGTACATTTTAGCTTTAAGTTCTATGTATCTAACTAATCGTCCAGGCTAAATCAAAAGTCAAAAACATGTATTTTCATTTGGGATTTTTTTCCACACTTAATAATCATTCATATTCGTTTTATCTTTTTGAATTTGTTCATGGTGATTTTCATTCAAGCGCAGTATTTTTTTCTGTGTAAATCGTGTCAAAGGTGTTAATTGAAGATAAAGCCAAATTTTAACATCACGATTTAACATTTTTTATTGTCTGATTCGTCTTCAATGGGCTACAAATTTATAAGGAATGTTATACGAGATCTTTGAAACATTTTTCATGTCGTCATTTGTCGAACAGTGATATCTAAATGACGGTTAAGGTCAAACGCGGCTAGTACTATGTATTACAAATCGATTGTAAAGTTTTTCGAAAGATCAAGTTGGTTTTAATTTGCGAAGTGTTTTATGTTAATTTGAAATTAACGTTAAAATTTCTTAAACGGTATCGAAATATTCAATTTATGCACAAACTTAATAAAACGGTCGTTATTAAATTTTAATTCGATGGTTTAGCTAGCGTTTGAGAATTGAGTTTTTTGATTTACGATATTTACTCTGCAGAATCTTTTCTCCAATATATGTACATATGTACATATGTATGTACATAGATAGTAGTATTAAGGCTTTTTGGAGCGGCGATAAATAATTTCCGAGATTAGCGCAAAATAATATTACAGTATACCTAATCAGGAAACTTTTTGACTCACCGTGCGAATAATGAAAAATAACAGTGAAATTATCGTCGTGTAATAATAAAAAATTCGGGTGTGGCCAACCCATGACTTTATCCATATATTTGAGGAATACAAACAGTAACGAAATTAACTTTTTAAGTACGCAAGTAAATAAAACGCATGCACAGCACCACACCAACCAACATACATACACACATACATATCATGAAATCACTGTGTTGAGTGCCCGCGCGTATGTAAAATACGATCTTCGGCATATATTCAAATTCGAAAAACTGCCACTTCCGGTCGTCAGATGTTGACCAAAATCACAGTATCTCTTACAGCTAACGCAAAAACTATAGATATGAAATTTCGACTTGATTGTCATGGCAGTTTCAGAAATATTCTGTGGTAAACTTGTCAACAAAAAAAAAACCCCTACTTCCGGTTGACTGATTTTAATGATTTATTTTTTGGTAACTAGCAATTTCTCTCAGAAGTACAACATTACAATATTGTGACGATACTACATATTCAAAAGGTCGAAAAAAATAAAAAACAACAAATCGTTCAAGAGTAAACTGCCATTTTTGCTCGTCAGAAGTTAACTAAAATCACAGTATCTCTTACGGCTAACGTGAAAACTATAAATATGAAATTTCGTCAAAATTCCCGGAGCCGTTTCGGAAATATTCTGTGGTAAAAGAATTTTAGAATTTTCTACAAGAAAAAAACCCTACTTCCGGTTGACTGATGTTGACCAAATTCCTTATGGCTTTTACACCTTACGTGAAAATAATAGATATGAAATTTCAGCTTGATAGTTTTGATAGTTTCGGAGAAAACACACATACAGACACACACACGCATAAGTACACAGACACACAGACATACAGACATTTTTTAGAAATCATGAAAACGTGATCAGTGGATGATACTCGATACAAATCAGTCAAAATCTCGAGGTCGAATTTTCGCACGATCACAATACTTTATCCGATTAGGATAAAGTAAAAATAACAGTGAAATTATCGACGTGTAATAATAAAAATTATTACCTTGAACAATATCAACCACAGAGAGATTATTCAATTTTTGGCATAAAAAGAGGGACGTACCAAATAAAACCAACCGTGCCAACTGAGACGATTGAATAATTTCATGTTGGAAAATTTTACACAAAATTATCGTTGTATGAAAAAATGGAAATTTACTATTATCGTTGTATAAAAAAATAAAATAAAATAAAACGAATGAAATTTTCAAAGAACCAAATGTTTTATATTCATATTGTACTTCATTTTTCAGGACAATATGAATATACAATTTTGAAATTAACAATGAGTCTCATTCGATTATTCACGCACACTTTTCAAAACAACGATTTGCATATTCATAAATCTACTGAGCTTACGTACGATTCTATTGAGATTAAAGTCTTTCGGTTACAGCTACATACATATGTATGTGGGTACATACATACATATGTACATATATTATTTTAAATTGCTTCACATCGTTGCTGCATATCTTCTGAAAAGATTTTAACTGAAAGCTACAGAAAAGAGTGCAAGTGGAAAGCCCGTGGGTTTTTGCTAATTGCGCTAACGATTTTTTAAGTGTTTTCCAACGCAATTTTAAGAGAGGCGCGGGAAATGTTCAGGTACGTGTGTGCCCACGACTTGTGAGGCTTTTACGCTGTAAAAAGCGAAAAGCACCTCCTGAAAAACCTCTCCAAGTTATACACGTACGTGCACGAGAATATATTAAAAAAAAAAAGTAATCCGTACGAGGAGAAAAGCGAGAGAAAGTCGGAGATATGTGCGTAACGTCGACGTAAAACACCGCATGTCAAACGAGATCAAAGATTTCGACGTTCTTCTTCCCCTTCGCTAATACGAATAAACGTAAGTATACCCCCAAGTAAGATGTATGCAAGTATGTACATACATATGTATGTACATGCGAATCATTGTTGGCGAAGGCACGTAATGCAGCAGGTGGGGTTTTTAAGGTCTATTTAGATCCTTCTCGTTTAATTTAAATTCACACAATGGCGCGCTTAATACCACTCGAGTATAACCCTCATTTGGAAGCATTTGAATGTGTAATAAATATCAAGTCGCACTTGATAAAATTGAATTGAAAGTGTATGTATGTACTTTCATCATGTGAATACACATCATGTTTCAAACGATATGGAAAAACGATTGAAATGGAATTTCGTTTGATCTTAAACTGATCATTATCACGTTTAAACATTTGAATTTTCTATTATTTGACATGGTGATCTTCTCTTTTGATCTAACTTCAATGAAAATAGGATTGTTTGAGCTTAGTGTCTATGGCAATTGTAGGAGGCTGTGGCTCTGTGTATGAAAATCTCCTGCTTTCATTGTCATTCAACGTTTTGCGTGAAAGACAAAACGTTAACAAACAATTTACACAAAATCAAACTGAATCGTATTTGCATAACTTTATGGCTGTAAAACGCTTTAAGATCGTTTTTCAGATTAATACTTTATAGTAATAAACTGTCTAACATTAAGAAATACCACGAAGATAACCATACATAGTTACCCAGTTTACAAATGAGTAACACTTAATTTACTTTTGAATCATCATGATCACCCGCGGTTGAATAAAGGTTTCTCCAATCCTCTTGCATTCCTGTTTTTCTTGAACAATCTACATCCACTTGACTCCACACATCCTTCTTAATTCACTAGCCCACCTTGGTCTTCCTTAATTACTTTCACAAGAATTTCTCGCATCCATCTGCCATCCATTCTTCTAGCTGTGTCCACTTCAATTTTTTCACACGTTTCGCTATATCTGGTAATGCTTCTTACCCATGCATTCCTCTTACGGTCCCGTCTTGTTATAACCATATTTATGAATATACGAGTATACTGGGTATATAAAATAATATGTTGAGGTTGCTAAGCATGCTAATTTTGCAAGTTTTCCCCAATTTGGCTCTTAGTTCGAAAAAGGTTCCCGACCACTGGTCTATGGTTATATAAAGTGACGGCTTTAAAAGAATGACTACCACTTTTTTAAAGGTAAGTTTTAGCTCTACAAGCTTGTAGCATGAATTTAATGAAGACTTGAAGGCTGAAGAATTTTAAAGGTCTTTGATATGTACATACATATATTAGAAATTGTGAATCATGCCGCGTAACCCAACTTAACCTAACGTACATAACATAATCTTATCTAACCTAGCTTAAACTTGTAATAGAGTAGCACAGTTAATGTTTTGAAAGTACTTGCATTAAGCTGCAGCTGTTACCTGTTGGCAAGAGTCTTTTAGAGTAAATTTTCAGAGTAAATTTTCAAATGCGACGTTTCAAAGCGACGAATTGCATAACAGAAACAGCGGATGACCAGCGAGGACCGCCGACGAATTAAGATCCTTTGAATGTCACTGTTATAAGAGCTAACGTTATACTCTGCACGCTTTGCCTTTGCAAAGTAACGAGCAGTTTATTCGCGTTGCGCTTTGAAACGTAGCACGAGCTACTGTAATTATATTTGGCTGTGTCGTTACACAAAGGACCACTATAGCCCAGGAACGATTGCAAAAAACGGTAAAACGACGGTCAGGTGACAGTTTGAAAGAGACAGATAGAAAAAAAACCATATCACGTAAAAAGAGTGTGCAAAAAATAAACCTCGTTTGAACGTCGCGCTGCAATTGAATTGGACGACGCGAAAAAGAGTCGACGAATATAAAACGAATAAAATTTTAATTTAATTTACCGATGCAAACCTGGTTCTCTGCACCATATTAAATTCAAGGAATATATACATGTATGTATCAGTGGCGTACTTTCAGTATAACGGATGCTTTGAAAATATATTTATTTTAATACAAAACAAATATCTGTAATCAAAATTTTCAGAATCCTCCGATAAAAAAATGTTAATTGACTCGAGGTTCGCAGACAAAGGCGTTTTAAAAAATGCTCGATTTATCTATTTCTTGTTGTTGTTCGGCCGATTTTTCAAAATGTTACTTTTATTTTCAAAATGAATGCAAGTACATACATATGTATGTTCTCTTTAATTAATTAATTTATTTATTTAAAAACATGAGCAGGCGGCATAGCGGATGGAGCCCAGGGGTCTGATATAAATTGTACATACAGTTTTTAATTTTTTAGTTATTTACCTTTTATATATGAAGGATTACAAAAATCCATTTATATTCAAAGACTTATCGAGATGATTTTTAAACAGATTTATATTTTCAGAAGCTACTAGCTGATTTGGGAGGCGGTTCCAAACTTCGACCACTCTATTTGAAAATTAGTTTGTAGTACTTTTTAGCTAACTAGTCGTCCATGGTAGATCAAAAGTCAAAAACAGGTATTTTCATTTGGGATTTTTTCCCACACTTAATAATCATTCATATAACGTTTTATATATTTGAATTTGTTCAAGGTGATCTTCTTTCAAGCGCAGTATTTTTTTCCGTGTAAATCGTGTCAAAGGTGTTAAATTGAAGATATAGCCAGATTTTAGCACCACGAATTAACATATTTTATTGCCGGATTCGTCTTCACTGGGCTATCTATAAGGAATGTTATACGAGATCTCTGAAACATTTTTCATGTAGTCATTTGTCGAACAGGGTTATCGAAATGACCGTTAACGTCAAACGCGACTAGTAATATTACAAAGCAACTGTAATGTTTTTCGCAAGATCAAGTTGGTTTTAATTTGCGAAGTGTTTTATGTTAATTTGGAATTAACATTGAAATTTCTTAAACGGTATCGAAATATTCAATTTATGCACAAACTTAATAAAACGGTCGTTATTAAATTTAATTCCATGGATTAGCTCGCGTTTGAGAATGGAGTTTTGTGTTTGATTTACGATATTTACAGAATCTTTTCTCCAATGTACATATGTATGTATGTATGTACATAGATAGTAGTATTATGGCTTTTTGGAGCGGCGATAAATAATTTCCGAGATTAGCGCAAAATAATATTACGGTATACCTAATCAGGAAACTTTTTGACTCGCCGTGCGAAACGTTCAAATTCGGAACAGTGAAATTATCGACGTGTAATAATAATTTATAGTTTCGCGTTCGGTCGTAAAATAGATTGAAACGGGTAAGCAAGGTTACGGTTTACTTTCGAAGAGCTTTTGGAACTCGCACAGCTTCCACGGGATTATGTTTATACATACATGTACATACATACATATATAAAATATATTGGGGTCGTTAATTTTATTTATTTTTATAATATAATACAATTCAAATGTATTTAAAAAAATGAAATATTGTCGATATTTGATTGTTTTTTTTTTTCACTTCCATTTAGATTTATTGAAATATGACTGGTGTCAGACTTATTTAATACTGAAATTCTTTGTCAAGATGTCGAATCAACAAAATAGTATCACAGAGGAATCAGTTGAAATCCGTAAGCTAAACAGAAGTCCAGTTGAAGGGTCGTCTCGTGTAAAATCGGGAGTAAGAAGAAGAAAACAACAAAATCGTCCTATAAAGAAAACGATCAAGTCGAAAAAAATCAAAAATAGGAACTTATCAAAACGAAAAGCTTCTACCGGTGTTACGAATCGCCGGCGCCTACCTAAAAAAAAACCATCTATCATATCGTCCATTTTAGATGTAATTTCTGGACTAAGATTATTCAATTCTAAGAATAAAAAGAGGCATGAAGCCACAATAAAGCCAACCGTACCAACCGAGACCATTCAATAATTTCATGTTGTGAAAATATTACACAAAATTATCGTTGTATGAAAAAATGGAAATTTACTGTTATCGTTGAATAAAAAATATAAAATAAAACGAATGAAATTTTCAATGAACCAAATGTTTTAATTATTAATTAAAAAAAAGAGCATTGTATTTTATTTTTCAGGACAATATGAATGTACAGATAAACAATGTAAAAATTAACAATGAGTCTCATTCGATTATTCACGCACACGTTTCAAAACAACGATTTGCATATTCATAAATCTACTAATCTTACGTACGATTCTATTGAGATTTAAGTCTTTTTGCGCACACATGGAATTTTTTGTTTGAAAATCAAATGCTTGGGCTTGGGAAAGTTGCTCTATGGGTATACAAAATAAACGGTGTAATTATTTTTTTGATATTTTAACTCTTTATAATGCCCCGATGGAGTAAAAAATTTAGAAGAAAGGTTTTTTTAACTAAAATTGGAAGGTTCATGTACCGGTATTAAAACGCAGAAAAATAGATTTTTTGTCGTTTATTTGATTTAAGACAATGCAAATAAGTAATACATACCTTTTGGTTACTAATTAAGAACAAAAAATAAAGGAAATATCATACCATCATCACACAAGAAAAACTTAAAAATAATCTAAATGCTACGGGCAACAATCTTTTTGGTGTAGAAAATAGACATTGTTTTTCGTGATTCCAATATCGTTTTTACGAAACCATCTTGCCACAAACAGTATCAGAGGCTTCTGTCACTATTTTCACCGTGTGGCTTGAGTGTGGCAGGAAAAATCTTTATCTGAGGTAAAATAATATAATATAATAAGTAAAGTAAGTATTACTTCTTAATCGGCAATAGCTTGTAAAATAGTTTTTTTATCTATGAATTTGTTGTGAGATGGCTCTATTACCTCTTTCCAATTTATAATATTGCCACAAAATGCTTCAGAAAAAATAAATACAGGCAATTTAAAGGTACAAATTATGTACAGTTCTTTCGATTGTCGGGCTTTTAATATTTTAACGCAACTCCCTTATGTGCTTTCTGTTATCAGGCAACCCCGCTATCAATATGTTTGCTGGATGCCTCAAAAAACCATTTCTTTGATTTACTGCATCGATGATTGCTTTCAAGTGGCTTGGTAATAGTGTGCAAGCAAAATAGTCTGATGCAAATGTTTAGCACCGTAAATGCTTGATGGTCTTAATATTGAACCACATATGCACATATGTAGGTGCGTAAAATTTTAATAAGACTATTGACTATTGTATTGTATTTGCGGGTCAAAAGGCAAGGGTGGAAGGGGGAAAGCCACATATGTTCTATCAACACTATAGCTAAATTATATAAAAGGTGTACTAATGAACATTAGTATTGCGTCGTTTCGTGATAATAAGAGTAGTTTTCTCCATCAGCTAATCATACGGAACTATGGTAGATTACATGGGTAAGAAGTGTGACCAAAGAGACAGATATCGTGGAACGTGTGAAAAAGTTGAAGTGGCAGTGGGCTAGTGGCACTGGCAGTAGCTAGAACACAGGTTCCCAACCTTTTTCGAGTTCCCAACCTTTTTATAAAAGCCAAGTGACCCGCGGCCTCGATATATTTGAAAAAGGCAAAAAATATTATTCAAACATCAAGACACCGATTAAAAATGAAAATTGCATTCATCATCATTTTCAGTCGTTCACCATCCACTGCTGGATGAAGGCCTCTCCAATCATTTTCCATTTCTATCTGTCTTGAGTATAGCATCTATGGATGGCACACCACTGATGTTTATATTTTATATTGCTATAGAACAGTGGTCGGGAACCTTTTTCTATCTAGAGTCAAATCAAGGAATTATTCGCAAAATTGGCAAGCTTGGGATCCGCAACATATTATTTTCGGATAAATTTAAATTGAAATAAATGCTACTAATTTGTGGACCGGAGAGTTTGATGTATGTATGTAAATATGTAGTTATCATCGTGATATTTATTAGTGCTAGATAATTTATTGCTGAAAATTATCATAAAGTTTAATCTTAGTAACGATTTTTAAGCTTTTTAACGGCATGAAGGTTGTATGAAGTTATAGGATTCATCTTGATTTACATATGTTTTAAACACCCTTTTCGGAATATTTATTTTATTTTGTTGAGTGATAATGAGAGCCGCAGTTTTCATACAAAGAGCCGCATGCGGCTTCGGAGCAGCAGGTTCCCGCCCACTGCTTTAGAACATGGCGTTTGTTTTGCACTGCGGACACGTACGGATTGATCGGCTATGATAGTTTCCTTCTATATTCAAATTGATATTTCGATTTGTACGGTGTTTCAATTAATATGCTAAAACTAAAGATTTACATATTGAAATGAAAGAAAAATTACAATGAGACAGAATGCTTCAAATGCTATATTTAAAAAAGCACACGGAAGAAATGAAAATAATTTAGTTGTATTTTCAAGCTTATACCATTTCATTGAAACACGCCATATAAATGTTTGTATGCATTCGACACATTTGTTATTAAATTTTTGATGCTGAAAACTAGAGCAAAATAAAGCAAACAAACAAAAAAAGCTTGCCGTACCGTTTGTGAGACGTTTCCGTTGTGCGCCGAGCTTTTTCATCACACGTGACCGTATTTCGTCGATTTTTTTTAAGATCACATCGCATCACAACCTCCCCACCTACGTTTCAGAAATGAATAAACTTTTTTTATTTATTCCCAATACCGATTTCTTCCGTCGGGCTATTCCACTCACGCGCGGCCGAATTGTTTCACGTCTCCGCGTAAATACAATTTAGTGGGTCGAAAGTTCGGTCGGAAAGAAAATTCCCTTTACCCCGTTTCATCTCATTGACTAACCCCAGCGTACTGCAAATGTGTGTGAATAATTTATACAGGACCGTGAAGTGTTCACGTATGTCAGAGGACCGGATTCGCGTTATCGGCGGCCGCAGGCGACTTTTCAATTCGACCGATGCTGCACAGTTTACAGTCGAAAAACGACGAAACAGATGAATAATTCATACAGCAGCGGGCGCAGAAAACGGGGAGGATGCAAAGTCAAGTAGGCTTTTACCAGCGAAAAGCGTGAATGTTGAGGAAAACCGATGCGAGTTTCCGCTACGTTTTTCTCCCCACTAATGAAATTATTAACCGATTAACGCGCCATGTTCAAAAAAATGGATAATTTTACATTCCAAGTATTCCGAAAATATAAATTTTATATACAATATAATATGAAAGCGTTGTGATGTGATCGTTCATAAAATAATACTGCGTCAAGTACATAGATAGGTAGAGCTTGTGCAAGCTTTGATACAAAAACGTTTCGTCCACTTTGATCGTAGAGGGAAATTTCAGACAAAATAATAGTCAGTGACTTAAGTGACACTTCGCTACGGCAAGAATGCGAGAGGCAAATTAATTAGGGTCATACACATACACACTTCTTCATATGTAGATGTAGCTTCGGGGCAAAACTACCCAAGTACCTACTTTTCAGCTGAAGGGATAGACGAGACGCACTCGCTTTTCAGACGGTAAAGGGCTTCACGGTTTACATTACAAAGAGCGTAAAATTGTACGTATATCGTCACGAGATCGTAGACGTACATATACGAAGTGGGTCTCAAGACCTGTCGAAACATGTGTACTACACAGTGGAATTGTGTAATTTAGATTTTTTTTAGTATTTCATAATGAACAATACTTATGTACATACATATGTATGTATACGTTGTACTTATGAAGGTGTCCCAAAATTCACGCAAGAAGTAATTTTGATAGAAAACACAGGTTTTTAATTAAAAATTGTAATTTTTTTATTGATTCATAAAGTATACAATATAAGGTTATGTATGGAGTAGCATATCGGGGTTAATTCCCAACAAGAAGTGTCCTAAAGTGGAACGCAAGCTACTGTCCTGAACCGTATGCTTGTATCGGTGAAGTTCTAGTGATTTGATTCATTCAAAAATACTCACTACTGCACATTGTCACGACAAAGCATAATTTGTGAATAAAAAAGAAAGACCTTCGACTATTCAGAGCAACAATTTTATTTTGTTCAATTCGAGAGATGTGAAAGTGTGATTAACTTACGAATACATGTGAACTTTTGGAATGTGTAAATTATTTTTTTATTTATGCTAATTCATACATAACCTTATACTATATACTTTATGAATCAATAAAAAATTTACAATTTTTTATTAAAAACCCGTGTTTTCTATCAAAATTACTTCTTGCGTGAATTTTGGGATACCTTTACATATGTACATGGGTAAATTAATTTTGAAGGAAATTGTATGGGTTATTTTCAATGGATTAAAGATAATGCGGATAAACAGGCGATTGTTTTTATTGTATTTTTTTAATTTGAAATGCTGTGCGTTTTTTCTCAAGATGTTATTAAATATTGTAAAAGCAGGGTTTTTCTCGGTGCTCGAGGGAAAATATGAGCTTTCCCGATATGTTTGCACAACGTATCGACTGCGTATATTTTTTTCGGATAGGTAAGATGAACGCAAGGCAAAGAAGGGAAGTGGAACAAGGTTTGGGGGGGGGTTGAAAATAGCTTCGCACATTTCTCTATTTTATCGAGTTTTTATTTTTCATGAAATTATTTTCAGTCACACCTGCGGCCCCACGGACGAAATAAAACAAAAGCTCGAAAGTTTCACGTTCCGGGAGCTTTTCGCTCCCCCTCCCATTCAGCTTCCCCAGTCTGAACTTCTCCCGTTTCTCGTTCCAGTTCGTGTCCTTTGCCGTCTGGGAATGGAACGACTGTACGAAATTAGCTTATGAAAATGACATCTGAAAAAATAAAGCTCACAGAGAACACGACGAGTGCCTACCGTGTAATTTATGATCTACAGGTGCGGTTTTGTACGCATTATTTTCAAATTGTTTTTTATTCAATATTAATACTCTATTTATGCGCTGAAGTATGTTTGTTATTCTTGCGATTTGCGAATTTCTATAAATATTATCAACGTGTGTCAACAATACCGCGTACCTACCTACATATTTACTTTGTATTATATGTATATACATATGTACATATATGTAGGTAAAGTTAACTTAAGAATAAACAAAAGTGACGTGTTTGTTTTCTGTATATGTACTTGTGTATACGGAAAAGTAAAAAGATGACACGTACTTACTACGCTATAAGATTGAAGATTACATTTCAATAGTTAAACCTTCATAAAATTAACAAGTTAATTAGCAGCAGTAAACCAAAAGAAAATTCTTTAGAAATAATATAACGTTTTACGATTTTGTACCTACGTTTTTATCGTATGCTGTAATCGTTACATTTAACGCCTAGGCCGTGCAAGTTAACGCGTTTATTTATGAGGTTAACGATATCGCCATACATATTTCATCGTGTGTCACGTAAGACTGCCTTTATTGCTATACTAATTGCTTTCCAATCTACTTTTTTCTCGTTGATCGCGGCTACCATGTACCAAGCTGGCAGATATGTTGGTAGGGGTAATAAACCATCGGTCCGGGACTCCTAGGCCAGGTACTAACTGATTTATAGGGCGAAAGGTTTCGGGTCAGAGGACGTGTGCTTATGTGTATGTGTGTGTAGACTTTACGATACTGCTGCAAAATTAACTGCCAGGTTTCTGATAAGCCACATCAGACCAAACGACTATGACTAGCACGATGATGGACCATCGCCGTAAAATTGTAAAACGAAACGCGGATTTATGAGCGTGGAAAATGAATGAAAAACATTTTTGGAAAATTTAGGACGGGAAAAATCGGGCACGAAAAAAAATTGCGTGACGAGTGCTGGCACAGAAATGGGAATTTAAAATCCGTCGCTATGGAAACGTTCCGAATGATGATCCTACTTACGGAACCGTCATAATCAATGGATTTCGATCACATAAAAATACAGTGGGAGTAGTCTCGTGTATATATCTATGTGTGTTGGAAAAGCCTTTTTTGCGAACGTAAGGCAAAGCCAAAATCAAACTAAACTTTGTATAACCGAAAGCGAACCCAAATACAGCACAAATACAGCACATGTATAGATACCCTCTGAAGGATTATAATCATTAAAAGTGTGCTCTTGAAATGATTATTGCCTCATTCGATTGATCTATTGTGTTTATGGTGAGGACTAAATATGTATGTACTATGTATTAATACATCCATACTCTATTACAGAACTAAAACCAATCAGTATATTATACACATGCACTTAAATCACTGCTTCTGATTGGATTTATTCGTTGGAGCGTAGTATTGCAAAAATCTGATGGAAAACTTTCAAATTTAAGCGTCTGGAGAATCGATCGAATATCATTGCATTAGTGAGTATTTTCGAGTTTTCCCTCGTCGTTTTTCCGATGTTGGCAAACAGGAGATAGCGATTTTAACGACATCGATTCCGAGAAGCAGCAACGTCTATGAATAAAACGTTGGTCCCAAAAGATTGGATGTTCAAAAAAAAAAGAAGGAAAAATATAAAAGCCAACGAAAAAGCATTCAAAAGGGAATGCGATTCTAAGAAGACGGAATTTTTATTGTTCCTCATACGTTTACATTGAAAGAGAGCATAAAGAGATTAAAGAGTTACATCCGATTCCAATTTAACGAATAGTATTAGGGTTGTTAAGTATTTGTCAAGCGATCGATGCCAAACCAAATGAAAAATAATGGTTTGGAATTATACAATGATAGCTTATTAAGTTGCTCGTTAGCCGTACGTTTATCTATAAGGGATCGTTATTAGCGCGTTCCGGCAGAGTGGACGTAATTTGCACGGGTATATCTAAATCAAAATGAGATGAATGGGTCAGGTGAGGTCCTGGAGACCCTCGAGCCCAAGTTTAAGGACCCAGGTCTCAATTGCGTGACCCTTTTACGGCCAGAAGTTACGACGAGTCCCACGACCGCTAACCAAACATCAATCGCACTCACGTCGGCTTTAACGACTCGAAGACTAATAGCGATTTGGATGGAGGAAAGTTTTGTCAGACTTTTATGTACACTCGGATTGTTCGTGTTGACATTTCTGAAGTTTGCCATACACCCGATATTATTTACGCTCTTATCTGATAAGTGGACAAATCGACGCCTAATAACTTGCGGGTATGTTTTTTTAAAGCTTACGGAATAATTGCGCTTAAAAGCTAATGGGGAATAAAAACATTCTTGCGTTTTCTATAGAGTTGACCGCAATACTTAAAAATTAATAAAATCTAACTGTTAAATTAATATGATGAAGTTGATGAATTGCTCAATAGGTACATTTATGTTTAGTTACGTGGTAGTAAAGGTGTCCCAAAATTCACGCAAGAAATATTTTTGATAGAAAATACAGGTTTTAATTAAAAAATTGTAAATTTTTTATTGATTCATAAAGTATACAGTATAAGGTTATGTATGGAGTAGCATATTGGGGTTCATTCCCAACAAGAAGCGTCCTACAGTGGAACGTAAGCTACTGTCCCGAACCGTATGCTTGTATCGGTGAAGTTCCAGTGATTTGATTCATTCAAAAATACTCACTAGTGCACATTGTCACGAAAAAGCATAATTTGTGAATAAAAAAGAAAGACCTTCGACTATTCAGAGCAACAATTTTATTTTGTTCAATTCGAGAGTTGTGAAAGTGTGACATGTGAACTTTCGGGATGTGTAAATTTTTATTTTATTTATGCTACTTTATATATAACCTTATACCATATACTTTATGAATCAATAAAAATATTTTAATTTTTAATTAAAAACCAGAGTTTTCTATTAAAATTACTTCTTGCGTGAATTTTGGGACACCTTTATAAGTACATAATACATAGTATAAGTATAGGATTTTGTTTATTTTATCTAGATACTTTCATTATATGGCTTATAAGTTTTTTTGATGCTTCGATAGCAGTAAATTTATCAAAGTACATATATAAAAAATTATATTATGACAAAACTTACTTTGTAATAGCGTAAATAAAAAGTTTGATTGATGGAGTGAATTTATCAATGTTTTATAGTAATTTATAATTTTTTGTACTTTCTTATTGCGAAAAGTATAGCTTGCAAATATATGTATAAATAAAATAAAAATGTATTTCGATGGAGGGATTAAGTATCGCAAGACTGATTTTCGCATTGTTTCAAGGTCTATCAACCGTACTTACTCTAAAAAAAAGGGGATTTCTTTAATGGAATTCAAAATAAAAATATTGGAAACGTTATTGGTTTTTTTTTGTCCCGATTTTCACCCTAATCTGTAAATGGACGATACGCCGTAATCCGACTTATTTGCAGCGATTTTTCGATAATGTAAATTTTTTTCTCGCTTTCTACGAGAAAATCGTGTCCGAAAGATAATGGAAATGTCTCTTCGGGAAGAAAAATGTTCCCCTGTCTATCCCGTCGGCGGAAAAAAAATATGATTACGCGGTATTTTCGTCGAAAACGTTCAAATTCTACCCCGTAACGAGAAATCATCCGAGTTAATAGGGTCAAATTATTATTTTCTCACTGCTCGAAAAAAAAAAAATCGATCGCGATGTAAAATTTCACTGCAAATATAACCGGATGTATAAAATGTGACGAATGAAGCGAAAAAGTTACGACGATCAAATTTTACAGTGAAATTTCGAAATCGTCAAATCTTTCCGTTTGGTTTCGTTAACGACTCCCCACTCGTCAAGTTTGCTTGTCACGGAAAAATTAACTCGAAAACTTCTCTTTCGGCTCGTTTGCGCGAAAAAGTTATCATTGGCACACTTAGCATCACTCGAAATTGTGTACATAACCAAAAATATATATATATATATATGTATATTTCAAACAGAAATCAATCAAATCCTTTTGTAAATCGACAATACCGCAGTGTCATTCTACCTAGACTAGAAATATTTTCGAACTTTTGGGTAGTGGAAATATTTTTCTTCCATTCGTTCTCCGTTCAATTTTTTTTCGCTTGGTGAAAATACCCATAAAGCCATATAGCTAACAATAATGAAAGGATTTCAATATTTAAATACCGTAAAAAATCATCAATTTGAACCACGTCGAAGTGACAATGCACAAGAAGATCATTTCATACCGATGGCTGCTCATTAAATTCCCACTAACATTACAACTATTATATTATTAAGAATTGTCTTCACCACAATGGCAATATTCATAAGGATATTGAAGTTTGGCTATTGGAGATGAGGGGCCCCATACAAATCCGATTAGATCTGTCAAGTGTCTCGGCTGCTGTCGCTATGGCAACTGGAGGATGCTCGCTCCTTTGATAGGCAAATGCCTATCGGTTGCGGTGACAGGGCGAACCAACCCTGGGGCTGCATGCAAATTCGGTCCCCATTTATTGCGGATTAATTTTCATATGAATGCCGCTTACCATTCATCGACTGGGTCGATTTCCGCATCCGTGACGTGAAATCCTAGCCACAATCACTGATATATGAAACTATTTCACATAGATACATATATTAAGATCCATCAAATTTAGCTCATTAGTCTAAATGTATAATTTTTGAAGTAAAACTTCTTTTCGCTCGGTAGAGTAAAAACGGTTCATACAACGTTCCATACAAATGGAGCGAGCAATAAGTGGTCACGCATATCACCACTCCTCCAGTTTGAAGGTAGGCTTATTGCCCTCCCTCTTATTCTTTCGCGTTCGTGCGAGAGAGAGATCCGCCCCGAAAATTCGAGCGTCTCCTCTGCACCCCGCACTGCCCCTCAGTTTAGTAAAACGTTTCATCGAAGCGTGGCACGACACGAACCAGAGATGGTCAGCGGCCAGCGGGTACTCCCCCTCCTCGGCTAGACGTCAGGTAGCAGTGAGAACAGTGAGTAATTGTGTGAGCGTTTAAAACTACATTTGTGTACAAAATTCTTTCACATTCACATCTGTATTCCTTTTTGTACATTGCACTTGTTTTAAATTGCAAATAAGTTTTACTTCTATAGTGAGTAGTGGCTAGACACTGCGATTTTTTATTTAAGTTGAAGGTTTAATTACAGATGTATTTTAAGAATCTATAGAAAGAATCACCAGTGAGATTTTGCCAAAGTTTTAGCTTTGATGTGATGCTCGTGAGATTGATATCAAAGGAAATTATACCCACAAACAAATTTACGTATGAGATTAGCACGCATTATCTAATTAAAATTTTATTATTTATAAGCTAAGTTGTGTTCCTTTACATTGTATTTTTAGTGAAGAAACATTGTTGCGATAGTGAAATAAAATAATAAAAAAGTGTTTGTATCGGTGTCATTAAAATTAATATTATTCTACGTAATTGCAGTAGATCAGTACAATATTAATAATGCGCCTCGACACTTAAAAGATAAAAGCGCGCAAAACATAAAATATTTGAATAATTCATGTGCGTTTTTCTTTTTATACTTTTCATTTCGACGGGAGCGATTTCAGATCGTCGCACTTTTCTTTTGAGGTGCGATTTCTCATCAGCAAACTTTTTTCGCGTGATCACTTACTCGAGACGGCGCGGATAAGCATTTCTTTTTCTGTCGTCGGTTTTTATTTTATATTAGTATTCCTGCGTAATATCGGCCGGTTGACTGTCGGGGTAAAATATTTGAATATTCCTGTCAGATGGCACTTGTTGATACAGGAGATAAGCCGGCCGACTCACCCCCCCCTAATAGAAGGGGTGAGTACTGCGACTGCGGATTTCAACTCGAATGCGAAAGACCCCGCCGACAATATTGCGTATCTCCCACGCGAATTTCATCTGTGCAAAATATTTCCTGATGGTTTATTTCGGTCGAATATTACGACCGGCTCCCTCACCCCGTGCAAACTGTGCCCTTTTGAAAATTTATATGAACGTTAATGGCACGCCCCTGTGCGTGCTAACTAAAACAAAACCGGCTGAACAAGCTCAATTTGCCACATTGTCTAAACATACCCGTGGCCAATTTAACGCACACGTGTATACAAGTGTTTATAAATGTATACATGTGTGTGTGTGGGATTGAAAAGTTTTGAATCTTGAAAGTGCAGGTTGATTATTACTATATATACATACATACATACATATATACGAACGAAAGTAGGATTAAAAATTAATTTTAATAAAACTTAAATTATTTTTAATGGATTTTGCACGCAAAACGTAGTCACTGTATGTAGATAAACATATTCTAGAGATAGTTGATAGTTATTTATACCTAGGACTGGTGAATATGACTGGATGTAAAGAAGAAGAAATAAAACGAAGAATGAAACTAGGATGGAGTGCTTTTGGAAGAATGAACATAGCTTTTAAATCCAACATTCCGCTATGCTTATAAAATAAGGCATACGACCGATGCGTACTGCCAGTTATGACGTATGGATGTGAAACGTGGATGCTAAATTCAAGAATGTTACGCAAGATCCAGTGCACACAGAGAAGTATGGAAAAATGTATGCTCTGTATAACGAGACGAGATCGAAAGAGGAATACATGGGTAAGAAGCATGACCAGGGTGGCAGATATAGCGGAACGTGTGAAAAAGTTGAAATGGAAATGGGATGGACGTATAGCGAAAAGAATGGATGGCAGATGGACGCGAGAAATACTGGAATGGTATCCGAGAGGATGCGAAAGAAAACAAGGTAGATCAAGCAAACGATGGGCTGATGAATTGAAAAGAATGTCTGGAGTAAACTGGATGCAGATTGCTCAAGCCAGACAGGAATGGAAGAGGATTGGAGAGGCCTTCATCCTAGCGCTAGCACGCTTCACGCTAGCAATGCCAACAAAAAACAAAAGCTTTTAGCGGTGTGTTGGTCGCGCTTACTGTCAAAGCTGATTTGAGCGTTAGCGTGATTTTATGACCATACACCCATTCAATCAACGGTACACTTTAGAATTGTTTCTCGTACTGTCAAACGGGCTAGGTGCTGTAATGTTATCGTAAAAATCAGGGGATTAATGTTAGGAACCAACCCAACAAGACTGGTAAACCAGCTAGTACCTACATATTATAATGCACTGCGAGTTACGACTTTGCTTATAGATTTTTGCCCATTCAACACGAATGTGATTATAAAAATGTTGATTGGATCAATTTTGAAAGATATAGTCCAGTTTTAAAGTGCGCAGTTTGGCATTGTATAAATATTTGCCGTATAAATTGGCAATTTTATGAGTGTCGTAAAACGTTTTATTAAGTTTTCTACATTTCAATTGAAATATTTTACGATTTCAAATCATTCAAAGAAATTCTAAAAGTCAAAGAAATGTGTTATTAAATTCATTGTATGTACATAGTTATCACTTTTTTTTTAATTTCACACTATGATTTTATCCTTACTATAAAATCTTTAACTGTCACACAATTCTACGTACAAATCCATCCATATTTAAACAAAGCATTATATAGCTGTCGTCCTTGATGTATCACACCCGAGTGAACAAAATGGAAATTAGAGTGACACATGTCATAAATGTGGATGTACCTACTCACAAGGGTAGAAATATTGTACTTCGTACAATACGAGATAAATGCTTTTTGCAATGATCGTATAGTATAGGTTGTTAGTAATATTTTAGCATTGTTTCATCGTAATAAAATATACATGCATTTAGCTAACCGTTAACGCATACATTTAGTGCTGGGAATTTAAATATCAAATATTTGATTGTACGATTATTCAATTTTTTAAACCGTGTTTTGAAATTTCGCAATTTTTGCATGTTAAACGAGAGCCAACGGACGCTATTGACTGCGGAATAATTTAAATAAATAAATTCAACTTGTGTCGTCGCGATGAAATGTTGCACATTTGAATTTTAACCGAGTCAGAGCCGCGAAAGACTTAATGAACACACACACACCGACATAGCATTGAATTAGTGCAGTAATTACGGGTCACTAGTGAAAAGCACGCGAATCTAAAGCTCCGCTGCAAGCTTTTGACCGAAATCGCCACGTACTGAATTTATTATATTCAACTAACGCAACGGCCACAATGTTTCGGTTCGATAAACGATTAATAGTAACCACCGAATGACTATTTCAAAATCGCGCCACCCAAAATCTAATTAATATCAAAACGGTTAACCAATTTTGCATCACTAGTACCTGCTACTGAATAATTGACAGTTGTTTGATAGCAAAATAAAGAGCACTGTGTGTGTGTGTGTGTGTGTGTGTATATAAAATTCTACTTGGTCGATCGTTGTATCGATTGTGAATTTAAGCGCCAGTTTGCAGTTTCCGATGGCATATTTTATGCAAAAATCGGTGTAATCCCGATATAAGGGGCGGCCAATATAAGAATAATCCCCGATGGCGCGCCCGATATGGCAGATCGTCACGCCACTTCCCCCGGGATTGTTTGCTCGGCAAATACAGGGCTGCTAGCGAGGATCATCCCTTGAGGGAGGCTCGAGGGTAGATGGCCCTGTTTGACGTTGGACTCGAATCCAAGCCTCTGGCGAATTGTCATTGATCATCTCATATTCTGGGTCAATTCGGAATGCTGGTAATATTTCGATAAGGGAAAAATATACAGGTTGACCTGAGGGCACCTTTAAGTGTAATTAAAATGCGTCGAATAATTTCTACGTTTGTGTATGAACTATTTCGAATTTGCAATCCTTAAAATGGTTCTAATAAGCTACTGTTCATTATAAGCGAGTGTACTGTTTCGTATAACACGGCGAAGTTAATTAAATATCAAAGTGGTTGAAGTACAGAAAGTTGGATTGTGATGTTGAGTTAAGTAGTTGTTTTATGATCAACTCATATGAATTATATGATATGTAAATTTCCTATTCTGTACAGTAGTTAACGAAATGATTTAATTGGCGTGGTGGTGTGATTTAGTAGTAGGTTGATTCGCAGAGAGTAAACATTAATATGAAAGTGAGATTGAATATTTGGAAGAGTGATTTGCTTTTAAATTGTTTAATTTAAAAGTGAGTGAGTGTGCAGACTAATAAAGGATAAATATTAAAAGTAAAGAGCATAACATTGAAAAATTGTTGCGATGTTGAAAAAGTTGCGATGTTCCTACATATAATAAAAAAATTCGTAATCCGAATGGGACAACTTGCAAAGTATGTATGTATGTATGTATGTACATATATAGGATACATACATATGTCGATTTTTTTTTAATTGTTGTTTCAAAGAAAACTATCCAAGTTTAAAATAATAAGTTTTTCGTTTCCGAAGACTTAAAAGCGAATTTTGCTCAATGGCGTAGAAGAAAATTTGCCAAAGTTAGACAAGACATGAGAGACGTGCATGCAAATTGTTAGCGAGGCTTTCTCGGTCGGACTAACAAGAAAAGCTTCAGAAACTACCACTTCTATGTACTGCTCACAAAACACGATGAGCGAATTTTATTTTTAATATCATACATAAATATGTACATCCAACATTCACGGAATAAAGGCTTGTATTATTACGAAATATCTACGCGTACGGAGAAATAAAATTGAAATTTTGGCTACGAGCAACTTCTGCGTCTAACTTCAAACGGAAAACTCGACTTTCATCAGTCAACCTCAAGCGCGCTGGATTAAGCCGCGGTTTAATTAATTTTTTCAACATAAAAAAAGTTTATCGCGGTACTTTTTGATAAATCGGTTTTGTGCGACGACCGATGCGATGGTAGAGTTTAATTTTTCACGCTTGATTAGTCGTGACTTTTTTTTTTTTTTACTTTATTTTTTTCTGTATTATTTCGTTCGCGATTGACGATCGAGCGAATTGCGCACTCATTGAAAAGGTTTTTCTAATGAAGGCCTCTCTCTCTCCTTTGATACGCGCAGTCCGAAAAGTGGATTCTTTCATTTTCATATTTTCCCCTCCCGCGGGTCGAAAAATGGTCCTCGTCGTCGTCGTTAATGAGGCCAAAGGACAAAACGTCGCCGAAAAGCAAACGAAAATCCAATTTTACAAATATAATATATATATAACGGTGTAAAAGGGGAAATATTTCATTTAATTTCGGCCCGTCATTGGGTGTGCTATGGACGAGTTTGAGAGAGGCATTGATATGTAACTTCAGATTCTGAAGGCTAATCTCAATCTTACAGCTACTGGGTCGGAAAATATCCGTTCACACTTGGTCGAGACTTGCTTTTGGGACCGTGACATAGTCCTTTTTGGGTGTCGTATATGGGAATTAGGTTTTTTTTTTTTGAGGCGTTGTATACTCATATATATTTTTTGCTTTCAATGGGAGGATCACACGGTTGCTTCACGGCAAAGGGCTGATCCGACTTAAATATACACGAGAAGAATCCTTTGACGGGAAACATCAAAATAACATGTTTGCGCCAAAGTTAAAAGAAAACCTCACATAGAATATAAAAAAAAAAAATTGTATACCGAGGAAACAAACACGCCTTTTTGACGGAAAAACTTTTAATACATTTATTTAAATACGAACAGTAAATACATTTTTGTTAATATATTATTCTCGTGTCTTTGGGGTTTATTTAAGTCGTATTGAGATAAGTTTTTAGTCGTTTCAATATCAATTAGTGTCTTTTAGTAAGGTGAGCGTTCTAGTTAAGTTTATCGAAACTTATATCCATTAGGGACAACTCTACAAATGTTTCGGTAAAGCTCTGAGATTTATGTGTTTAAATAAGCGTGGGTGTCGAGCTTAATTAAGCTGAGTCTAAAATAAATAAAATTCTTCGTCAAGAGAACTCCCCCTGCCTATTTTAGACGGTTGCTTCTCAAACTTTTTTACGGCTTCAGCTTCACCTTCGGATGTTGAACGTTGAAGAAGAAGAAGAAAAAAAAATACGTAAGCGGATTTACTCGCAGAGATGATTATATCTAATCTAAACGCGGCTCCTTTTTTTTAATGGAAGACGTTAATTTAGACTTTAATTGTCCTTCTCCTCTTTCCTTCGTTCGTTGGCTCTATTCCCATCCCCTACAACCGACAGTTTTTTCCACCCGGTGTCAATTTATTCAGCCGCTTTTTATCCGACACCCATTATCATCATACTTTGAAGGGATAGTTGATTGGAAGCTCCGTAATAGCCGCAAAGCTATTACCGCTACCAGTTGTTTGAAAAGAAAATAAATAAAGGAGTAAAAAGTAGTGACGTGGCGGTTGCTTTGTTTCCCCCGTTTTCGATTCTGTATTATTGAGACACAACCCTGTGTTTATTGAATATTTTTTAATAGTCTCGGAACGTTGAAATTGATAGTTTCGTTTCCTTTCAGCAAACAATGGATTAAAATCGATGACAAGTAAAATTATACATGCACATTTTGCGACAAACTCGTTTATGCAAAACGACATGCTTTAAAATTTTATGGTTTGTCGCAGCATACAATTTGTCAAGTACGTCAAATAGGTGTATAATTTGCAAGCGCATTTGACATATTTACCGATGTGATGTTAAATTATCAAAGGATTGAGGTCAGAAGCCGTTAAAGTTATATCTATTTTGTAGCCATAAATATCAATCGTAAAGGTTATGACCCGATGGATATTGTGGTGTAAGAGGTTTTACCTGTTCTTAGTTATAAGATGATTGATCGAAATTGTCGACATAAAAACCTATTTTTATCTTTTATATTGTACAAAATGACAAAGTTATGTTATGATATTGTATATTGTATATCTTAGGCAAATGAATGCTAGACTAGCGTTAATACTATCATGCAAATTGTTGAGGAAGTTTATAAACTTCAAAAGAAACTACCGTCGAAGCAAAGGAAAGCTCGCCAGTACTACGTACAAGTAAAAATAGAAAGACATTTTTAATCAAAACTTGTGCTCTTAGTTTCCAACAATATACATAACACGTAAAAGCGATAATGGTCCACGAAATGCTAGAGCAATATAAATAAACAAGAAAAATTAACGAAATTTGTAAAACGTCAAAGTATTAAAATTACTTTCGGGAGGAAATTTTGCGTTCTGAGTCTGAAGTTTGATCCATCTGAATGATGAATAATAATAGCAAATCGAACGCTTTGCTGACGGACGATGCCTGAACGCTTTCACTTAATGCCGGAATAATTTGGAAAATTCTTCAAAAAGTTTCCAAAAGTGAACACAACCCCAACTCATTAAACGACTTTTGCAAATAAGTATATTAAATTTAGCTATAAAGGCTTTTTCCGCACGAGGGAAGAATAATTTTCATTTGATTATCGTCAACGAATACGCATACCTGCAAAGGCGGAAAGGCATTTTTTTATTACTACTACGAATATATCTAATATAATAAAAGAATATTGAAAAACATGTATCATGACAGATAATCTCAACGCTATATGTTACTGTCAACGCTGTCCGTAAAATGTAGCGAGTCAACGATACTATTTGTACAATATGTCAAGAATTTTAACAGGTTATTTGACTTTGGTTGGCGTGGGGTCAAACTGTATAGACGTTTTTGGGGCGACAGGTGTACGATTGGATACAGTCTGAGTCTTGATTTAGGATGACGTCTAAACAAAATGTATGACGTGATTAGATTACTGTTGAAATTTTACCTTGTCTGATAGCCGACAGCCAATGTTACAAATCCATAAGAGTTGGCACTGAAAATAATAAAACGAAATATGATCGATACAATAATTTAAATATCTTGCGGTATAAATAGTTCTGCACAATGCCGCAAGACGATGAAGGAAGAGTCTGTAGTGTATTTTTACCGGTTTTATATCCACAATTTAATTGAACGCCGCGCTCTGAAGGCGTCGGGGTAGAATCGTGGAAAATCTTTCGGCCACATTTGTTTTCCTCGGTGGGAAATTTGCATTTAAATTGACGCCGAGCAAAGTGAAACGCGTCCGTAATTGGAAATATGAAGGAGGCGACTTGCTCTCTCATTCGCTCTCCTTAAGAACCCGTCCCATCCCTGTCGTCCTGCCTAAAGCGAACAAATAAATGCGAAATAAAATTTCGCGGTTATTAATCGACGGTAAATCGAATCACGTTTCGAAGGGGAGAAGTTCACAAAATCCGCATCGAATTTCCTTACGAGGCGTAATTGAGAGACTTTTCCAAGGAATTCTTTTTTTCACTCGATAATAAGATATTCGCCAAGATTAACGGAAGACATTTGAGCCATTTAAGATTCGCTGACGACATAGTTATAGTTGTATGTAACTCAGTAGATTTACAAAGTAAATTTACAGAATTAAGCAACGAAAGTATGAAAGAAGGCTTAAAAATTAATTTTAATAAAACTAAAATTATATATAATGAATTTTGCACGCAAAGCAAAGTCACAGTAGATAATCATTATGTAGAGATAGTTGATAATTATCTATACCTAGGGCAGTTAGTGAATATGACTGGATGTAAAGAAGAAGAAATAAAACGAAGATTTAAACTAGGGTGGAGTGCTTTTGGAAGAATGAACATAGTTTTTAAATCCAACATTCCGCTATGCTTAAATAAGAAGGCCTACGACCAATGCGTACTGCCAGTTATGACGTATGAATGTGGAACGTGGATGCTAAATTCGAGAATGTTATGTAAGATCCAGTGCACACAGAGAAGCATGGAAAGATGTATACTTGGTATAACAAGAAGAGATCGCAAAATAAATACACGGGTAAGAAAGAGTTGAAGTGGCAATGGACTGGACACATAGCGAGAATAATGGATGGCAGATGGACGCGAGAAATACTGTAATGATATCCGAGAGGATGTGAAAGAAAGCAGTCAAGTGAATGCAGATTAGTCAAGACAGACAGGAATGGAAGAGGATTGGAAAAGCCTTCATCTAGCATGATGGTAAAAAGCGGCTGAAAATGATGATGATGATGATGATTCACAGATATCGATGAATTATCCGAGTGAAATTTGTCTTTGTTATATTTAATTAAATAATACGATGAAATATTCGAAAACAATTCCGGTATGATTAATGCTAATTCGTTGGGTGTATACGGGTGAAAATTTTGTTTGTAAAAAACACGGAAAATTCGAAATTTTCCTGTTGTTTTTGACGTTTTCATCGTCGACGTGGGAGATGAGTGCGATCGGGGTGAGAAAAGTGGGAGTTGGGAAAATAAAATGCGAACACGTCGGTCAAGTGCTGTGAAATCGTTCGGTGGCGAAGGGTAACCCGGGAAAACCTGAGGGTGAAAAGGGTCGATTTTCACTGAGAAAAATGCGTACCGAGAGAAATCGGACGTGCATGCAATGAATTTTCCATTATTTTGAAGAATCATCATCGTATATTATAATGTGCTAAAAGGAAAACGTCAGATAAACGTTTCTCGCTCTATTCTTCAGAATACAAGAGTAAGATAATATACGAACGTTTGAGAAGAAGTAAATATATATCAGGCGTAACACACGCTCTTGACAGAACCAAAAATATAATAAAGCGTACACAAACAAAAAAAAAAAATATACCTTGTACTTATAGAATCAAAAAACCAATATGGTTAAAAGCTAATTACGTAAACTATTATTAAATAGACCTTCTTTATAACTTATATTGCATTATACGGCACAATATAATATTGTCAAGCTTTCACGAGAGGCAAGTCTTTTATAATGTGCTCACAACGTATCCCACAATTCGATTATTGTGTTGCCTTTGGGTCTATCGGGTCTATCGAGTCTCTTGGGTACTATAGTAGGGTTTCGCGTGTATTTTATCCCATCAATATGGTTTACCCATTAAACTTTTTCCAACGTTTACTCGATCGAATAGACCTCCTCTCGAAATATTTTACAATCATAACAAATCAATCTCCATTAGTTAATTCCAACTGATTTATTATTCATCAATGTCAAAATTTGATATATTATAATAACATTAATATGCACATAAGCAAGATTATTTTCAATCGAATTCGACATATGTACATAAGAGGTTATAATATAATTAGTCAACGGAATCGATGATTTAACAATTCTATTACTACACAAGATTGTAATATTTACTGAAAGAAAGTTTTGGCTTAAAATCGTTCTATACAATTTGTCGTCCGAGAATAATTGCGATAAAACTTAACTTCCTTTTAATAGTTAACGACCCAGATCGATCGTAACTAACGAGGTAAAATAACACGGTAAGGGAAGATCAGGAAAAAGTCATGCGATTTTATTATTAGTGTTTTTCTATATTTGCTTTTTTGTGTGTGCGGAAGTGAAAAATCACATACCTACACCATCGTCACGCAATTTTTACCAGTTCGGCGATTAAATTGACATTAGTATACTTGTTGGTGTATATGGATGTAGTACAATATTATAAATGCCTACCACAATACGGCAATAAAAAAGTTCGAATATTGTTCGAGTAAACGTTTCATCCTTGCCAGTCAATTAATTGAACATTACAATTATTAGCATTTTACATTGGCATTGGTCGAGTTGATGTGTCCCGTTGCAAATTAATTGCTACAAAAATAGATTCAAATTAAAATGTTGTCGGCAATAATTGGGATCAAGTGATGTAAATGCCCGACGTTGACATTTCAAAGTGCCGCGTAAGGTTTTTCCACGTTTTCCATTCGTCGACATTTATTTTTTCTTTCAAATAAATCTCTTAATTGGGATTTTGACTTAATCTGATTCGGCAGTCTGAGGAATGCAATTTTTTTCTTCTCCTTCAAAATGTCGAATGTTTTCCAAATAAATTGAATTTATTTGGAGATGACTTTTTTATTTGGAAAATCGTTTATTCAATTACGCTTTTCGTCCAAATAAATTGTGCCGAACGACGGTTAAGTACATACATATCGATTGATTGGTGTTAAATATTTAATGCTTGCAAAATTATAATTGAAATTTCAATGGACTTCAATCAACGCTGTAAAATTATTCATGTAAATGAATTCACGATAATTGCATCGAATTCCCGTCGCGTATTATGTTTAAAACCTCAATTAATAATACTGTGCATGTATTATTTTTTAAATAATAATTGCACAATCATCATTTTCTGAAGGTAATCATCTTACATCCCTCTCTGTCTGGAAGAGCAATTTGCATCCATTTGATTACACACATTCTTAAGCCCATCGCAATCGTCCGTTTGGTCTTTTTTGCTTTCTTGCACATACATACATACTCTCGGGTACCATTCAAGTACTTCTCGCCTCCATCTGCCATCTATTCTTCTAGCTATGTATGTATGTATGTATGTATATGTATGTCACTACAACTTTTTCACACGTTCCACTATATCCGCCACTTTGGTCATGCTTCTCATCGATGTATTCCTCTTTAGACCTCTTTAGAAGCAAACATGTTTCCACGCTTCTCTGTATGCACTGGATCTTGCGTAGCATTTTCGAGTTCATCATCCACGTTTCCCATCCATATGTTATAACTAATAATTTACTATAGAAAGTTGTGATGTGTTAACGATACGGTTATGCGAGTATCATTTCAGTTTGAATGCACTTTAGCCGTGTGAGGATTGTGCAGCGTAACCAAAGCTATGAATGGATATACGAGTCAATGATGAACCGTGGTTTAAAATCACCGAGCGTGCAGTTATGAACAATAAAATAATGAAAATCAGCAAGTAAGCGTATCGATTTGCGGTCGAAGGAAACAATAGTGTACAATCATCGCGTTAGTGTACGACGAACCGTATAATTGCAATTGATGGTAGGGACGTGCATGCGCCGGTTGCATTAATTATTGCACAGTCGACAATTCATCATTGGTAATCGCAGGACGACCGATTGGCGAAAAACCAAGCGGGTCATAGAATAAATGCAAAATCGACATCGATTGCACGTTTGTATTGGTTTGAATATTCAAGGATTCGCGCGCTCTCTGAAAAAAATATACCGTTCAGCTGTATTAATATATGATATGTATGCGTGTATGCGGTGTTTGTAATTATTCATATGTTACACGCGTGCGAATTGTCGAAATTCTTGCAAGCAATATGCGATAGCACAAGCATACGCTGAAGTTGATGTATTATGTAAATTCGCTAAAACGCTTCTACGGCACGTATCGGAATTTACCTGAATTTACAAATTCAATATGCTCCTATGTGTTTATCATTATCATGTACGTTGGGCGTATTCAACATTCCTACGTGTCGTACGAAATTTTGTATTACAATAATAATAATACAGATGCGACAAAGGGACGTTCTGATAATTGAGAAAGTTTGCAGTTCGGATCAGCTTAGTTCCTCACAAGAATTATTGCGATTTGTTTGATCGAATTTATAAGTCAATAGTAGTACATATATATTTTTAAGCTAGATAGGAAATTGTTTCGATAAGTATTTAATATGAGGGTGTGATATATGTATATATATACATAGTCATAATACTAGGGGTAAGAATACGTTAAAATTTCAGAATTTAAAATTAAGAAGATTTAAAAGAAATATCTTTTACAGGGGTGTTTTTTAAGAAGATCTAAAAGAAATATCTTTTACAGGGTACTTTTTTTTTTGTAATAAGCTTTTCAAGCCATTTTAATTAAATAAATAAATAAATGAAAAAACATATACGAGGTGCACACCCTTAATTTTTGTATTCCATACATAATACAAACACATTAAAATACTATCGTCTACACTTCTACGTTTAATAATTGTTCATTGTTTATTTGTGTATAAATAAAATAACAGATTTTATAAACATTAACCGCTAATGGACGTATTGAGTGAATGTTTCGCTCTATCGTATTTCATTTTAACACTTCGCTTTGTTTTTATGTGAGAATTTCAACAACAGACTATTTGATTCGGATGATTTAAAAGCTACACTCACCGAATTTAATAGAAGCAATGAAACATTGATACAAAAGCAAGCGAGGCGTAAAACTGCGAGCTCTAAGCATTGGCGTCTAGTAAAACGTATTCGTCTCGTTCTGTCGGCGAATTGTTGCAATGTTTTGTCTCACAAGACGAATCAATCACTAGGACAAGATCTGACAGACAGAAATGATCAGTCATGATGTGACCGTGGCCAAAATAGCGCGTCCGAAACGCCAACAACTTAATTATCTGAAGAGGTGTGGTGCTGCAATTTACATAGTATCTGCAATAGTACTAATAAATAAACATTTGGTTAAATTTTAACGACAAATAATAACAACGGGCTAATCAACAGTTTATTGAAAGTATATAAAGATAGATGTGTGTAAGTCTGTTTATACAAATAGCTAAGAGCTTTTGTCTAGACTTCAAAGCGGTAAATTTACTTACGCTTGTAGAATAATTTAGTATTACTTTTAAAATAGAACTTTAAGGGAGGACTTTTCGCAATATTGTTGCGGTTGAACAAAGTTGACTTTTGCGAGCGACAGATGAATTGCACTCGTGCTCAGAATGCACTGAAATGACGTGGAAAACAAAAGCTCCGTATCGGTTTCCCACACTTGGTACAGCTCTGCGAAAGTTTAGCGTTGAATTGTGCACACAGTGCGCGACGATAGCGAGCTTGCGATCGTTTCAGAATATTTACGACGTCGAAAAGGAAATGGTCCAGAGTGATTTGTTTACACGTGAATAAATATATTGTTAATATTACGCTTACGTATGTACCTATATATTGTGTGTGGGTATAAGTAAACTGTGAATTTCTTTTGGGTTGGTTTCTGGGTCAAATTTCAGTTGTGGCTCATGGGGAACTTGAGTGTAATCCGGGATTAGGACACTGGATAAGAGGCTTGTGATCGTGTTACAACGAAACGCCTCGTACGTGTAATCAGTCAGATAAGGATATCCTGATTGAACGAAACTTCAAATTGAATATCAGAAGAACTCTTGTAAAATTTTGATAATGTATGTAGTTTCGGTCCAATTTTCCCGGAAGTAACGATTCTAGTTCAAAATGGCATATATGTAATATAAAGGCGTGTTGGTAATTTTTCACTGATCGAAAATGAAAGCGATATTTATTTATTATACGCCTGTTGGGGTTTGTACACAGATACTACATAATATAGGTATATTACAGAGATAATACATAATATATAAAAATATATAAAAATCGAGAACACGTACTGAAACTTTAAAGCGAAGGGTCAAATGAATAAGAATGGAGAGATATTAGAGAGTTTAATATTTTATATAAAAAAATTACATCGAATATGATTCATATCGGTCTTGTAATGACTGGATAATTTTTGATTTTGTTTTATTTTGCCTAATCATGTTTTTCTTGCTATGATTTGTTTGTTTGTAACTATTTTGACTGTATCGAATACGATTATAATAAAATGAATTTATTTTATGTAGTACTTTATGAGCTGTATGTTACTTTTATATTAAATAAATAAATAAATAAGTAAATAAATATATTTAATATGATATATCTCCAATTGGATTGTTAATAGTTCACGATATCCCTACATACATTAGTATGTATGTATGTATAGTTAAAGACTATAATTTTTCTAGAACTCGATAATTTCAGCTGGTATGTTATTTTTTGTACGCAAATCAAATTATAACAAACTATTATTGAGGCCAATAAAATTGTAACTGAAAGTAATTTTTCTGATATGAATCGTTCAACGATTATTACATATACATATATACATAGGTACATACATACGTGCGTTCGTGAAAACGACATTTAACAACGGAAATAAAAATGGAACAAAACACACGCATTTCCAAACGTCAGTAAATCACGTAACATGTCAACGAGTGTGTTGAGCTTTAGAAAAGAGGATTAAGCATTCATTAGGCTTACATTAAATATCGAATTTAATTACGAACAATGAGTTGAACCGTGGCTAACTAGCTGTTCGTTAATTTAAATTAAACTCGTATCCGCATTGATACGTTGAGTATATTTTTCGAACGCGCTGAGGTTAAAGTGCAAACTACTGCACTAACTTGTTTTATGGGAGTTTGATCCACATACCGCTTCAGGGTGAGCTTTCGGTCGAGAGCTTTTCAAACATTTGATTTTTCTCGTCGGAATTTGAGTTTGCACTCGTAGATGTTACCAACTATAAATGAAAATGCTTTGTATTTGTGCCCGTTGCGAAACATTATGAAAGTTGTACATGAACCGAGTTAAATTTAAATTAGGATGAAAAATATATTTGAGCAGATGACCGTAAAGATAATCCCTTGAACGAATTTGTACCGGCATGGCGGTCCTAGCGATAACAAAGCGGCGTTCATTGTTCGCGGAAAAGCAAGAAACGCGAGTTTTCATGTCAGGCATGATGTCGGCTGTGACAGACATAAACAATAGCTACCATCAGTCACTGTTCATTGCCACAGCCTTGGATTTAAGCAGAAAATTATCCACTTTGCACAATTTACCCAAGTGGTTCGTGTGTTTGAACAGCGCGACTCGCGCAACACACGTGTAGGCCGAGCATAGTACATATTCACAATCATAATAATTATACGAGCTATACATATGTATGTACATCGTAGAGAAATTCAATACAATATCGACAGCTATTACAGTATCCGATATAGTGCGAAGATGATTTGGACATGGTTTCAATGTTGAACTGTAGGTAGACGTGTTTGGTGAATAAATTACACGTATGGGGAAATTTCGCCTAAAAATTCCGCTCGCGTATTGAATTGATCATATTTGATCAGGTTTTTCAAGTTTCGAATGGTTTAACGCACTATACGTGGTCGTTAGGTTTACTTCGATTTGAATTAATTTGCGAAACGCGTGTAAAATACTGGTTTTTTCAATTTTTATATTATGAACGTTGTGTTGGAATTCGTAATGTGAATTTGAGAGTTTAAAATGAAGCAATAGTATGTATACCTATAGTATGTTTTTTCGGGTCTATTCAATCGATCTAAAATTATTAAGGTAATAAAATCAAGTGAGGCCAATCAAGTATGTCCAAGTATTGGTATAGAAAAAACAAAACTTGAAAAATTTTCTCAGTAGATTAATTTTTAATTTATCAAACTTTATCGTATTTTTTGTGTTTTATCTATGTAGCAATGACAAAGGAAATTGAATCATTTTATAATTTTTACTTTATCCTAATCGGATAAAGTATTGTGATCGTGAGAAAATTCGACCTCGAGATTTTGACTGATTTGTATCAGGTATCATCCCCTGATCACGTTTTCATGATTTCTGGAAAATGTCTGTATGTCTGTATGTCTGTGTACTTATGTGTGTGTGTGTCTGTATGTGTTTTCTCCAAAACTATCAAGTCTATCAAGCTGAAATTTCATATCTATTATTTTCATGTAAGGTGTGAGAGCCATAAGGAATTTGGTCAACATCAGTCAACCGAAAGTAGGGTTTTTTCGTGTAGAAAATTCAAAAATGTTACCACAGAATATTTCCGAAACTGCCACATTGATCAAGTTGAAATTTCAAATCTATAGTATTCACCTTAGCTGTAAGAGATACTGTGATTTTGGTCAACATCTGACGACCGAAGGTGGCAGTTTTTCCTATTTGAATATATGCCGATGATCGTATTTTACATACGCGCGCGCACTCAACATAGTGATTTCATGATATGTATGTAATTATGTTTGTTGGTTGGTGTGGTGGTGTGCATGCGTTTTATTTACTTACGTACTTAAAAAATTAATTTCTTTACTCTTTGTATTCCACAAATATATGGATAAAGTCATGGGTTGGCCACACCCGAATTTTTTTTTTTTTTTTTGTTGAAATTATAATAAAATTTATCGATGTATCATAAACTGGGTCACTTTTTCTGACCTTTCATATAATTCTGCTGTTCTTTTATTATACACAGAAAAATTAATTTCATAATTTTGGAAAACACTTATGAACACTTGTAGTCTGAAATAGTTTATTCTGTTTTAAATTTTCTATGGCTATAGCTTACTATTTTCAATGAAAAAACTTATCCATATTGAGAGAGGCTTATACAATGTACAATTCAGCCGTTTTTATGGACACATTGTTATAATGGTTTTTGAACTAATTGAGTAGATTTGGTTCACCATACACAATACAGGCTTGTCTCGAGCCTTTGCGTATAAATGAAAATATATTTTCACTGGCGTTTCGGTGAAATCAAATTCAAGCACATTTTTACTAGTAGATATATATATTTCTAGTAGTTAAAATATATTTTAACTAAATATATGACACTCACTGGTGAAATTATATTCGTTTCCGAACTGTCATTGAATTCTAGTTATTTTGTCGCTTCTTCTTCTTATCGTGCCGTGCCCGTATTCAGGCGTAGATTTTTACCAATTATAGTTGTTTACAATGAGTCTTTGTCGATTTTATAACAATTGACTTATAATAGTCGGTTTTAGAAGAAAAGAGCACGTGTTGCTACCCTTATCCTCAGAATCCTCACATATAATAACGCCACCGTTTCATTCAAAACGCATATGTAGGATGACACATCATCGACTTAGGCCAACATCAACAAGTCACAAACACATATACGCTTTCTTTAATATAGTTCACTTGAAATATGCTTTCACTGTAACATATACATACATACATATACGACTGTTGAGTGAATTTTGTGATGTCATAGCTACGATATAAGAATTTTCAATGAAAAAACTTACCCACATTACTTATCTGCTACAGTTAGTATAAAAAATGTAGCTGTACATATATACTAATCCTAGAATAATAAACGAAGAGAGACAACTCGCTCATACAAAATCCACAATGAAATTAGCACTGCTTTTTATGTGTTGTACGTGCGGCAAAAAAAAAAAAAAAAAAAATTCCGCGCTTCTCACGTCCACGTGAATTTTTCCGACACATTTTACGAGCCGTACGTTGAGCATACGCGCGGAAAATATTTCGCACATGCGAACGAAGCTTTTCAAAAGCTCCACCCCCGGTACAGACGCGTGTCCCAAATGTCACCGGGTAACCTTTAATCGTGCGAAAGGAGACATCACCCGACTACGCAACGGGGAAATATGTATGTAGGACGTGGGGAAGAGGATCGTTCGTTCCGCTTGCTATACCCGTCGTCGTCGATTTTACAGCCTGTAAAATATTCGATTCTCGCCGAAATAAGCAGACGATTGATATTCCGAGGGTAGTGGAGCCCGGCGACGGTTATTTGGCCGTCGGATATTTATGGCGTCGTTATTCTTCAACGTCGCGGCGCCCCCACGGAGAGCTTCGACTGGCCCCTTCCGGAAAAGCTCACGACTCACGTAAAAAATGCAACTAAACGATTAATATCGGGAAAAGAGGGAAAACTCCTCCCCTTGCCTCCGTTGGCGATTTCCTAACTGTAATCTATTGAAAAGCCGAAATAAATATGTACAGTACGAATAGATTTTCTGTTCAATCAATACATACATATGTACGAATGTATGTACCTACTTGTGGACTCGTTTCACACGGTCAAACGTGTATTTCAAATAATTCCGCAACATTGCGATGGTATTCGTTCTACCGTTGACTGTATATGAGTTGAAAGCGTTTCAAAGTATACGTGAAAAGTTCGTAGTTTTAAGGCTCCCGCACACCGCTACGAAATCGCGTATGAAAACCAAGCGAATTTCGCAAGTCTACCGGCCTGCGCAAGCGTCGGTTTCTGTCACTCTGACTACCATATATCTGTCACCTCGCATTCAGAACGTTTGTATTTCACTCATGATTCTCAAGTCAGAGTTATTTACATACAACTTTTCCACAAACGTCATCGAAATAGACGAAATCCCCAGGATTCGGCGGAAATCCGTCTTGGTGTAGACGCGTATTCAGTTATTCTATTCCCTCATAAATTTCACACACGCGTATCTAACTTTATTTATTGCGAATTTGTTTCAACTCTATTAATAAACAATTGTTTTTGCACTACTTTACGTAATATATATATTATAACAGCTAACAAACATATAATGGACGTATATAATCTCCCCCGCCACTCCATACGCCCGTTTCAAGGCAAAATAAAGTTTTAACCACGTGATTATGCCCGAAAATTTGGCGGTTAAAGTCAACGCTGAATAAATCGCGGCTATGCGATACAACTTCCCACCATACCACCCTTGAGATTTTCCTATCCATTTTCCTACCTGTTCGCAGCGGTGTGCGGGAGCCTTTATATTGAATTATTGAGTAGCGTTATTTAACTCATATTAGTGTAATATAATCTACCTGTACAATAAACTGACTGTTTTAGTCACTGCTTTTCACTGTATCCATTACGTATGTAGGTAGTATAGATAAAGTATTGTTTTGGTTGAAATTTATATAAATATTCATTGATGATCAACATTAAAATGGCTCTGTTCGTAGATCAAATTATGCTTCTCAGTATGATGAATCTAAAATAAATTCGCTAACATCTTTAAGACACTTCTATACTATGTATGTACATACGTACATATATAGAATTTGCCGCATTTAACAGAGAATGATAATATGATAGTGATAGTAAATAATTATATTCAATGTCTCATGAATATTGCATAATTAGGTTGAAATATTCAATTCACATCGTTTGTTCATTTGAATATACGCAATAGTGCATATTTTAGAAATTAAAGTAAATTATTACATCAAAAGCTACGTTTCCCAATGTTAAATCTTGCATTGAAGTTAAGTAACTAAAATAACACACGCGTTTACCTTGAGGGTGTTTCGCCTAAAAAAAAATATTGAGCAATTTATAATGTGTATATTAATAATAATCTGTCGACAGAAGAATTGCGTATACAGTATTTTAATTTGGAAAATGGATTTGTAGTCGGATAAGATTGGCACTTTTCTATAGGGTGTGTTAGGATATTAATAACGAAAGGCGAGTTCTATTTTCGTTTTTTTTTTTAACTTTCACACAATTCTACCTTAGTAAAGTATAGAGCGATATAACGCAATATAACTACATTTGCGTGTGCTTATTTTGAACATAAAAAAATAAATAAACATCAGCAATATCCAGAAAAAATACTCGCTCGCTAGCTAATAAAAATCTCTCGTAGGTAATGATCTAGAAATATCAGCCGAGTCTCCCTTGGTTTTTTTTTTTCAGCGTGGGAAAACCCACTTTAGGACTTGATTGTTGGGCAAATTGCAAGAGGAAAACGCTTTCGTTGACATAAATATCAAATGTGAAGCGTAATGTGAATTATGAACCGCGGTTTCGACAACGAAGCAAGTAAAGAATAATAATAAAAAAAGTGGGCGCGCTTTTTTCTTACGTAATAAAAAGCCTACTGAAGAAACCCGGGATTTTGTTAGCTCTCTCTCTTTTAATATTGACATCTCGGAAAGGGAGCAATCGTGCACAAAGAGATTAACCTCACGGCAACCGCGAGATCATGTTAAAATTTAAGCTCTTTCGCATTCGAAACGAACAAGTGGAATACACTCGAGCCGATGGTATTCCATCGTTAATAATATCCATAAAATAAATACGAAAGAATATTTATTTTCGCGTTCAAATATTAACCTTTTCGTTTTCATCGATTAGTCCAACAAAGGTCAAACTTTACACTGGGGAAAAAATCATAGACAAGCAAGCATATAAATTTTATACATATATCGAATTAATTTTTAGCACATTGATGATGCAATCGCATCTATTTATGAAAGCGACTATTTCTGTATTTTGTATGTTTAACTTCATCGCTTTAGTGTTCTGTATTGAATCAAAGTGGAGACCGCTAACTGACGACTACTTGACGGCTATCGTACAATATTTGCTGTAACATATTTAAATATAGAGTTAAACATTATATGTACATTGTGCATAACACAAATAGTACACAATCTAAGAGCAAAGTTATAAACGTATACAAACAGTCTGTAATAAATAATACACTGTATACATAGGTATAATATCGTATGAATTCTGAAATAGTCACACTACTAATTTAATTTTCATATATTCAATATGCTATGTGTAACACTCGTAAAAAATTCCAAAGAGGAATAAATCTAGCCTGTGAGCCCACTGGGTTCATTCGCATAGTATAATTTGCGGAATTGGCGCGCTTTTCGTGCGGATTTCGCGTCTCTCGACCCGTACCTCAATTAACTCGGAAACTCGGCAGCCGACAAGCTCATTGCGATCGGGTTAACTGGAATTAATCAAACTTGTTCGAGAGTTGAGGCCGCAACCGAATTAGGCAAATGACCTACACACTAGCCCAAAAGGCCTTGCATCTAGACGAAAAATGACCAAGTCTCTTAATCAAATTTTCATTGTACGTTACATTATATTAAATTCACCACTAGGTATGTATCGTCGAATAAAAGCTCAGCATTGTGTTTCAAATGTCACGCGCCAGTACGTACCGTTAGTTTTCCTATTAAGAGCGTTTCGCGGTGTTTAAATGGGATTTTATAATAAATCTGATACAATAACAAATGTCATTACGTTATATTATTGTTCGGCCGAGCGTATTTGTGTTGCCGGAGCTTTGTATGCGATTTATCGATTTTATAATACAGTAGTTGTTGTATCAACTGAACCTAGAGTTCTCACATTACAGTCGCTGGTGTGTGTGTACATACATATATTATCAATTCGCATGAAGAGTTATTTGGGGTGATGCGATCGGTGACTGTATAAACCGGTCTAATGGATATCCTCCCTGTATTCGATGCAAAATGGCGATTTGAATTTCAACAAAACACGTATATCCTACACATCATGGTGTGGTGGACCATTTCGTAATGGAAAAGTTGGCTTTGATTTAAAATCGAAACGAAAAGCTTGTGCACCTAAAAAATATTCACAGTGAGAGAGCTTATGTGTACAATTCAGCTGTTTTTATGTATTCAGTGTTATAAAGTTTTTTGAACATACGTACACTACATACATATATATATACAGGCTTGTCTCGAGCCTTTGTATTTAAATGATATTGTATATATGTATACTGCTGAGAATTTTGTGATCTCATAGGAACAATATAGAGCAGATAGCGATACGTGTAATTTAGAATTTAGGGTCACCGTAGCTTAGATCAAGTTATCTATGTATGTATGTACATATGTAGTGTCGGAAGGGTAGTTAGCGAATTCGACAAAGGCGATGGAATCGGCGTGTCAGATTCTACAATAATAATGGCAGGGTTCGTTTCCTACAATACTAACTACTTGGTTCTTCTCTCTCTCTCCCTCACGTTCGTGTGCTAAATTTGCGCTAAATTTTACAGGCAGAAATGTTTCCGCATTGTGCAAGCGTTGAACGCTGTCAGTGTATTATTTGCATTCGGCAAACTCAACCGTCGAAAGCCAGATTTCGGCAATAGAAGGGCTGCAAAATGAGGAAAGAGGGAAGGGGTTGGTTCGGCATTGCGGAAAATTTGCATTAGTCAAAGCGAGAAATCAAAGCTTATAACGAATGTGACAAAAGGTTAATATTTTATTTAATAATTTAAATAAAAACATCTCGAAGCATGGAAAAATATATAATATTGAATATATTACTACAAAGGGAATTTGTTCACGTTTGGGGCACTGAGTTTGGTGAAAAGATTTTCCTTTAATACTAGGTTTTTACCTTTCATCCCTTATTAAGAGGGTCTAATAAATGGACATCGTGCCCCTTTTAACGTGGGACCAACGGTATATCACTCTTTATAGCCCGAAAAGTTGATCCTGACATACATTTTTTTAATTTTTATTTCGTAATCCGAATCAAAAAGATTTTTTCCATTAAAATCTACTTTAATTGAAAAGTGCCACTTTGAACAGTACATATACATACATACATACTACTTCACATCGAACTAATATACAAGTATACAATAGTGTGCACGACAGTTCAACGTTTTAAAAATGTTATCTACTCCAGGATATAAAAGCTTTTATATCATTTATAAATGTGAGTGAATCAATTGAGTACAAATATAAGTAGGCATACGTTGTTTGAGTGTGCAACTGTGCAATTAAATATACATACATACGTGTACAATACATATGTACATATGTACTGAAATCTTACGCCAAAAATATAGATGGTCACCGTTTGTGTTGTCTAATCGTAAATACAAACACAGAGGAGTATTTGTGAACGCAGAAAAACAATATGGCCGGGCACCCGGGTAATTATTTCAAGCTCGCCAGTCTGTCCGTCGTCAACATTACCTATTGTTCGATCGACATCTGCATATATGTATGTTAAAACAAGTCACCGCCCGTTGACAGTATCATCTGGTGATTATCATCTATGTATATTGTATAGTGTATTTGTATATCAAAGCGTATATATATATACATATGTACGTGTGTAGGTGGCCAAGTCGCGCTATATCCATTATCAAGATCTAAGTAATATACATACATTATAAAATTCCATTTATAGTGTATGTACATGGATACAGTCCCAACGAATACAGTCTTTCCGTTGGAGACGGGTGGCTGTCCAGCAAAGCCGGAACAACCGTAAATCACTGCTAAAATAAATAGAGAGAAGACACAAAGAAAACAAAATTTTTTTAAAGGGAAAATTTTGAAGATTCCTTAGACCAATCAGGGATAGCACCAAGAAGAACACTTCGATCAAAGCTTATGCCCGGAAAGGACCACAGAATGTGATCCACATCCTGTGGTCCGAAAACGAACACAGAAGTGGTAGACAGACCCAAATATGTCAATTTATAGTTGAACCCGCCATGACCAGTGACTAATTTTTCCATACATTTAAATTTTTCATATATTTACAATTTCTGGTCATCGTATAGTGCTGTGTTTCTCAACCTTATTTGTGCCATGCCCCACTTCAACGCTTCAAAAATCTCCATGCCCCCTATCATCATTTCATAGTTAACCAAAAACTATTTTTAATTTGACTTTCGTTAGTAAATATGTATGTATGTTATGTTACATGTACAACTTTTTTCAAAAATTTTTTGAGAAAAACTGATATAGCTGGCTTAATTAAATCCTCCCCTGCAGAATGATTTTTTTCAGATTTAGCTATAAGCAGAGATATTTCATAACAAGCTTCAATAGTACTACTTTTGTTAGCATTTCGTGCAGAGAACAATGAATTTGTTCGTTGAGAAACACATGCATAGTGTTAACCACGCAAAATGTATACACATGCATAGTGTTAACCACGGTAGTTTTACTTCGTCTACGTTCATATTCAACGAACGGAAAATTGAATTTTCTATTGTAAATAATTCAATATTTTTTTAAATTTAATTTTTTAATATTTTTAATTAAATTTTCAATATTTTTCTATTGTAAATAATTCAATATTTTTTAAATTTAATTTTTTAATATTTTTTAATTAAATTTTCAATATTTTTCTATTGTAAATAATTCAAATTCAATATTTCCATGTCGTGTGTGTGTGAGAGTGAGCGTACGTGTACGTTTCGTGGCGGGCATGCGAGCGTTCCGCGGCTAGGCTACTTAGCTAGCCAGGCAGATTCCTGCGCTACTACATACATACATATATATAGTAATTCGTACAGTTCATAACTCAGTGAGGAAAACTCGCGTAGTATTGTTCGTTTTGGAACACACGCAATTTTGACGAATTACACCAATCGGTCACGCCATGGAGTGTGCGTACCGAAATCTCAATGGAAAAGTTTAACAATTCGTAGAACGTTCACGCGAAACGTACACATATTTAAATGTATTCTAAAAGATTGCCAGCGTACGCAATTTTAAGTTGCTGGGATATTTTTTCCTATTTCGAAACGAGATCAATAAAATTTTTGACGTTAAAGTCATACCTACAAAATTTGTAGCTTAGTAAACGTACGCACATATCTACATATATAGGTTTCAAAGCAATGGTACATAAATGGCCTGTATTTATTGGGTCAGAAACTTTTCCGATTTTCTGTCAGTCATTTAAACAAAATGGTAATTTTAATAAATGTTTTATAAAGGGTCATTGCACACCGGTGAGCACTTAAGTGATCAGTAAATATATTAAATGGTCAGTAATTAACGTTAAATAGTAAGTACATAGATTTATATAAACGGTTAGTAAAAAAATTTTTATTGACCGTTTTCTTTAGAAAATACTGACCTATTAATTAGTTGCCATAGTATATTCCTAAATCTCGTTCATTCGTGTTTTAATTTCACGTGAGTTTCGTTGAGCTTTTAATGAATTTTTCAGCGCAATATTGCAGTTTTATCTGTGATTGAGGCTTCCGAACGGAAATACTTTATATAGGTATTTTAATTTAGGTCGTCATATATGTACGTACTTAGTCTTAAATGAAAGCAAATAAATCTTTCAATTGTAAACTTAATTTGTATTCCGCTATGCAACGGAAGCGCAAACAAAAGCATTCATTACGTAAAGCTCAGCCTTTAGCAACGGATACAGACTGGTAGTTCTGAGTTTACTCTCCCTCTCTCTCTCCCTCTATTCCAATTTATATAAACGGCACGATATAGTTCCTTAAATCGTTAAAAGTTAAACAGAAAAATACAAATGAACTGTCTCAGACGGTCGTCGACTAAAGAGAGTATATTTATTTACACAGTCGAGGAGAAAAATAATATAGTATGAATATTGAAGTGAGATTTTTTTTCAGGTGAACAAAATAGCGTCGGCGTCTACGATTTTTTTCACACAGTCTACGTCGTAGACTATGCCGTAGCACTTCAAGTTGAGATTATGACGATCATCAAAATTTCAAGTTAATGGTTGGTGCGTAACGACAACGATTTTCCATTTTCGCCGAAAGCTTCCATGTATCATGAATATTCACGCACGGCGCACAGTGCTTGGATTTTGAAAAAAATGTGAAATAAGTTCTTTTAGCTAAAATCACCACACCTTTATTATTCGTGGCTTAATATCACCTCAATAGATTACTTTACAATATGCAATCATCAGAATATCATTATTCGCACTGGTGTCGATTTGACAACGTCCACAATATCGTATATATGCAATGTGTCAAACGCGGCTGCTTTATTAGCCCGTGCGCTCTAATTGCGGACGCTCATTGTGCAGGGAAAAATTGTGCCAAAAAAAAAAAAATTGAAGTATGTCGGAGATACAGCAGGGTAAGGTTTACAAATCTGCATATATTTTTTTTGTATTTTTAGCATCAGAGTATGTCTTCGTGATCAGTTTTATTTCCTTTAAAAATATTTTTTTAAAGGAAATTTTAACTTTGCCTTGAGCTTTAACTAGTTCTAATCATTTGTAACCACAACAGTATACTTGTATCATACTGATCAGTTATCTGAGTGATAGTTAAAACTTACTTTGTTCTCCGCTTTTCTGCGTTTTGGAAGATATTTTCGATTTACTTTTATTTATGTCGAAAACAGATTTACTTAGATAGTTTATAAAAAAATAAACAAATGAAGAAAAAATATATTTGTAGCCTGTAGTATATTAATTATTTAAATATAAAAAAATAATCAAAAGAACGTTATGGAACAAGACACCGTTTTTGTCAAGCAAATTAAAAACATTTTAAGAAAGTCGATTTTATATTATATATTATTTTGTTCTTCAGCAAGACATTGCAATATCTCGGATTGAGCTGTATGAAGCATTGCGCAACAGAGGACGGATGAAAGCTAATCAAACGACAACAAGGATTTTCTTAAAAACTTACATAAAAGATAAATTAAACTTGCATGAATTTTCAGATAGAATATGTATATAAAAAAAATTACAATGTAATTAACAGCTTTACCGTGATGTTGATGAAAAAATGGCTAAAAGCCGGAGTTGTGGGAAGCATTTCGTAAATAATAGTTCAGAGTGGCTACAAGAGAGACTTATTATATCTAGTAGTAGTCTATTATATCTTTTTCTTGTCTGTCCATCTTTTCTAATATTTTTGTAATGTTTTATTTATTGATGAGATGATTTTCATTTTCTTTTTTTTTTCGGGTTTTTTGTTAATTCTTTGACTTCCCTGGATGGTGTATTTTTCTGGATTTTTTCTCCTTCTCTCAATGTTTGGGCATATGTTTTATCGTTTGCAGGCTTTGATGTTGGTTTAAAAAAACCGTGCACATTTTGCAATGACGTACGCTTAATATTAAAAATTTCAGATCAGGATATTTGCAAATGCAGTCATTAATCGAAAATTATTGAAAAAAATTAGTATCGAAATCATAGTTATAAATGAAATTTTGATTGTTTATTTTGATCCAAAGAATGAATACAATCATTTTCAATCTGATTTAACAAACAAAATATTTTCTTTTAAATTTATTTGTTATTGTGCTTTCACTATAGGCCCCAAATGAGGATCGATACAAAAATGTCGATAAAATCGAATGCGATGTTTTATAAGAGTAATTTGTATTACTAACACTTTATAAAACTTATAATTGATTCATATATCAGTTTTCAAAAAGTTATCTTAAAAAATAAAACTAAAAATTTGCGTTTGAAAACGTACTTTTTCTCTATACACTAAATTATTCGAAATTTTCAATTTATTCTTGTAAAAAAACACAATAATAAAATTTTTTAACATTATTGTTATTAAAAATACATATTTGATAAAAACTGATCGTTTTATTTCGTTGTAGTAATTTTTTCACAGTATTTTCAAAATCCCAGCACTGTGCGGCGTAACGACTGTGAAAGTTTTTTTTTTTTCTAAAAACGCGCTGATTGTACTATAGATAAAATGTCGACATGAAAAAAAAATCGAACTCTAATTATTCACTAGTGACCAATGCGAGTGAAAATAAATACGTACTAAAACGCTAATAACAAACAAACGTAAATTTCTAACGTAAAGTGCACTGTTACGTCTGCATTATTTATAATACAACTGCAATTGATTTGAATTCAGTGCTGAATCTGCATATCGCGAGGAAGCAGCGCTCGTGGCCGAGTTAAGGCGACGCCAAAACTGATTTAGTGAGCTTGGTTTGCATAATTCCTGACCCCTTCGCAACCACCCCTCTTACCCCAGTTACCAACGGTATATATACACGCTCGTTGAATCCATTATGTATAAGCGGATTTGTTTCGAGTTAAGAGCCTAAAATCAACGTCGGGTCACGTTGCACGAGAGATTCGCACCAGTTTGGGGTTTCTTTGTCATCGTCGGACGATTACGTGAAATTCAATGTTGAACGGGTTGAACGGAAGCACTGCGACGTATTGTATTACAATGTGCGAGATTTAAGTTCAGAGCTTCAAATATTTTATAAACGTACTGATTTTTGACGAATAGATTTCAATGACATGTTTAGTACCTGTGTATGTACATTAGGGTGGGGCGACGATGTATGGAACTTTTTTTTGGGATATTCGTTTTGAAAAAGTTGCCTCTACATCATACCTCTTCTGACTAAAAAAATCTGCTTAATTAAAAAAGTTTTTCTGGTCTCTACCAGCACTTTTATCTTAATACTTTTACTTGTATGAAAATTTCCAATTGATTGTTTCCAATCTCTATAAATAGCAATTTTAATTGGAAAATTAGTATTTATTTTTACTATACATACTTACTTTACTCGTATATACTTATATTTACTCTTATGTCTCCCACCACCGCTCTCACAAATTCACACTTATTTGAATAATTCAAGGAATATGTACGTAAATAAATTAAATTTTTACAAAAAGTACTTATGAGCATGTTATCTAAAATTTTGTATTCTGTGTTCAGATTTCGAAATTAATAGGCAAATTTTCATTTTTCGCCTTCAGGTAGAGGCCTGAAGACATCTTCACAGATTTTTTTTTAGTATTTTTACAAGAATACGGATGATACAACGAAACTTTTGGTAGGTATTACAATGCCGATTTTTAATTTTTGCAGATTCGCTCCACCCTAATGTATGTACATACATACATACATACATATCGTTAAGTTAAAGCAAAGCTCGTGGAAGTCTATAGCGTTTCACTTTGTATATTTGATTATTTGAATTGTCTCCGCCTTAATAGAGAGCTATACGTACTTCAGAAGGAAAAATATGAAAAGTCATAACGTTGTAACGTTCTAGTATAACATTTTTCCAATTAAAGTTTCCACAAAGTCTGCGGAATCAGGTCTGACGCCGCGTGACAGATACAATCATCTCCAGCGCGAAGCTTTCACTCTGTCTCCTCCGAAGAAGTCGACAAGAATAAGAGGAAGAAAAAGACGGGAACGCTGCAGGGCCGATAGAGAGAGAGAAAGTCAAGAAGGGAGAGGAAAATGGGAAAGTTTTTTTCACGGTAAAATGTAAAGATCGTAGGAAAAAGTAGAAGCGTTGAAAATTCACGTTCCGCATAAGCAACGACGATGACAAAATCTGACTGTGTCACTCAGGTGTTCGTTTCGACTAGTTCACGGGGTTGCCATTAAGCGAATAAGTTGAAAGTCTAAGGGTTGAAATAAGTTTGAACGATTTTTACCTTATATGACTCCACTCGGTATATGTACATATCTATGTGTACTTGGAAACAACAGGAAAAAGCTCTCACCGTCTGCAAAAAAAAAAAAAAAGACAACGTTAAATGTTATATGAAACAGGGGCTTCCACTTCATACTGTGTATTTTATTGTCCTGAAGATTCAAAATAACAATCATCGTAGAATTTGATCACGTTATAATGCTGATATGATATACTGTACGAGTGAACGTGGACACGGGAAAAACAATTACCGTTTTTGAGCTGGCGTTTCCTGGTGAAAAAAAAAAATACGTTTTCTCTTCGACAAACACAGAAGTACTCGGAATTGAAAAGTATACAACACAACGTATCCAATATCCACTGAGAGAAAAACTTTTGTCGCCGCGATAGTGTTTGGAAACCGTCGATTGCCCATCAAAATTGAATAGATAAGCAATAAAAGTTGCCACATTCGACGAGTGCGACAGTAAAAATAAATGTTGCGATTGCAAAAATATACAAAACCTGTACGTCTCCCCCCTGTTATGAAGGTATGTACACTTTCTCCTCACTCCAATCATATAAAGGAGGATATTCACGTAGATGTGATCGTTCGCCCGAATAGGAAACCGACCAATACGAACACGGTCATGACTTGTCGACGTGCTAACCATGACTAATGTTCACGTTGCATTCAGCATAGGGAAACAATTGCATACAGAAAGCACGTACATACATAGTGAGGCACAGATACGGGCGATTACAAATTTAAAATTGCATATTTAATATTATTTCCATTAAAAAACATAATACATTCAATTTGAAGGAAAATCAATTTCATTACATAATGCTTTTATATTCATAATAATCATTTTAAGCTGTTCACCAACCACTGTTGGACGAAGGCCTCTCCAATCCGTTCAATTCCTGTCTATCTTGAGCAATCTGCATCCACTTAACTCCACACATCCTTCGTAATTCCACTTGGTCTTCCTTGCTTTCTTTCACATCCTCTCAAATGCCATTCAAGTATTTCTCGCGTTCATCTGCCATCCATTTTTCTCGCTATGTATCCACTCGGACTTTTTCACACGTTCCGCTATATCTGCCACTTTGGTCATGCTTCGTACTTACATATGTTTTCCTATTACGGTGCCTTCTTGTTATCTCGAATCATATCATCCATCGCTATCTACTGCTGGATGTAGGCCTTTCTTCAATTCCTGTCTGGATCTATTTGATTTCACACATTCTTCTCAATTCGTCAGTCCGTTTGGTATTCCTTGCTTTCATCCACGTCCTCTCCGGCATCATTCAAGTACTTCACGCGTACATCTGAGCGTACATATGTACACCCATGCATTCTTTTTTCGATCTCTTCTTGTTATTCCATGCATACATCTATTCATGCTTCTCTGTGTGGACTGGATCTAAAGTAGCATTCCCGAATTCAGCATCCATGTTTCACATCAAACGTCACACACGTCAAAACTGGCAGTACATTGGTCGCATGCCTTCTTTTTTTAAGCATAGCGGGATGTTGGATTTAAAAACTAAGTACAAATAATTCTCAACTTTTTACAATGTTATACAGTGACTACGTTTTGCGTGCAAAAAACGAATTTTGCTTCAATATTATACCCATGAAATATACTTTGTTTGAGAAATATAGTTCTTAAACATCGAGCGTATGGTATCGCGTATAATACAGTGTGCTTATTGACTTAGTAGAGTCGCGATGTTTATAGGCAATGCAACGTTATTTATTTAAGAGGAAATCTCTCCTTTACTGCTTGAACAATTTACTTAATAGTATAAACAACCACTATTAAACTGTTATGGTTGGTCATAAAGTGGTGTTAAACAACTCTCAAAACAATGACTATATTTTAATTCCTTTTCAATAGCAGATTAACTATTCACGTTGATTCAATTTTCTATTTATTAGTGTACGCCATGGCCACGATGATGTAATCGTATGGTTAAAATTGTCATTAAATTTGTGATTGTGCTATAAATTAAATTTTTAAAATCACCCGTTTCTCCGCCTCACTTTGTACGCGTTAGTGTTAAGGTTGAACCGTGTACGAGTGGGTATATGGGTTAATTTCGGTCAATGTGAGCCCGACCCAATTTCGCATCTGATCTGTTAATTGACGTTGCTTGCACAAGTAACATCTGTCTGTTGCGTTGCAACACGATTTGCATTCATTGTTAGCTGCATTCGATGTTGTAAATTTTCGCAAAACTTAAACTTCCGAGTGGTAAACTGCTCAAGTTTGATATCGCGCGGCGCAATTTCCGCAAGATTTACCATAGTTTGGAACCAACTTTTGCATATCACATGTACATACATATATGTATGTACCCGAAACTATTGTTACATACATACATACATAGAGCTGCATAGGGAGTTTTGAAATACAATGAAAATTCTACAAAAAGAATAATTTGGAAATGACACATTAAGTGTAAACGGATACGAGTAATCATGTGTATACAAACGGATTCGTAACAATTCCGAATATCCGTTATGACAGATCAAAATATTTTTGAGTTAATTATTTCCGCTAAATTTGGATTATATTTTACTGTTCATAGCAAGTATATATATGTACGTAGTAGGTTCTGTTTATTAGTAAAATAAAATAAAAATATACTATAACTAACACGCTGTTAAAAACAATGTAATATAAATACAGAATGAAATAAGTGAAAGTAATCAAATGTGGGTGATAAATTTGGAACTGAAAAATGTTGATAAAGATTTTAATTTTTTTCTTTCTGTCTTTGTTGTCCTTTTTGTTGGAAATTCAGCAAATCTTTTTCACTTTGTTGGTAGTGGAAATGTCCATTGACTACTCTCTATTAAATATTTTAATGAGCTTTAAGTTTTTTTTATTCAGTTTTGAAGTTAATAAAATATAAAGAAGCTTTGTAATTTAAATTCTTCTAGTAAAGTTTTTCTGTGGATAAGTATTTCGTCAATATATGTAGAATGTTTGCTATTCAAACATATGCGGAAAATCTATAGAGAGTAAAATACCGCTTCCGTTTGGCGGATATTCAACAAAACCTTAAATAAATACATAATATGAAATTTTGTCAGTAGTGCGCGACTGTTTGTTTGATTAAAAAAATGTATAAAGCAAAAAAAAAACTAAAACGAGAAATATAATTGGTTAAATGAGTTTGCAATGAAGTTTTAACGAGCGAAACTTTTCTTTTTGAAAAGCTTTTATTTTGCAAATAGGAAAACAAAGTTTCAAAGCGCTTTTGACGCCACAATACCGTCAATTATAAAAAAAAATCAAATTAACGATAGAAAATAAAATAAAAAATACTAATCATAACCAGAAAAAACCTCCCACGACAGCATTCACATACCCATGGATAAAATTTTTTATTTTTTTGTTTTAATAAATGCGAGTTGTATTAACGAGTAACGAGTGTTGTTTATAGCTTGCCATTCTCGCGGTCCGTTAAATTTATTTGTCAAGACATAAAAGTTTTATAGGGCGAAATGAAATCAACGCGAGTTATATTTACGCATGCGGTTTCGGTGACTCTTGTTGCTTTTTTTTCGCAACACACCTACTTATTACATTTAAAACGTGTAATAATTTATTCACGAGCCGCCACTGTGACACTTGCGGCCGTACAATATGAGTTGATTGGTCGTCTGATTTGTAAGAACGAGAGGGACTTCAGGAAGCTTCCGCTTCCTACGTTCTTCTCACGTAATAATAATTCGATTCGTCAGGGACGAGGTGCGTGAATAGAGAGCTTTTCTCCAGGATAAATTGCCTCACAATCTCTGCTTAAATTCGACCGGATACCGGGGCCGATGAATGGGACTTCGTTCGAAAGATGTGGCGAATTGCGTAAAGTCAGCTCTAGTTAGCAAGACGATAATATAACGTCTCATTGTCTGTCTGTCTGCCTGTCCGAGTATTTTCGATTCGTCGTCGACTGAATTGACTTCTGAGAAAATTGCAAGCTCCGTTCGACGGATTCAATTGGTTTCGATAAATTGAAGCGTTGCACTCAATTTGTAAGTTGAGTCCCATTTAGGACAAGATGTTAAGTGCGAGATACTAATACAGAAAATACTTATGTTCCAGTGCTAAAACTATATACGATTGGGAAACTGAAATAGGAACTGTGATTTTGCCACTTTGATACAAAAAAAAAAAAGATTTACGTAATATATTTATAGAATATCTTGTTTTACCTATACATCTGTGTCTGTGTTTCATTTTCCGATTTATTTATTTTTATTTTCCAATTTTAAATTCCTCAGTGTTTTAATTAAACTTTTTCGTTCGTACGCAGTGCAAAATTTTAAAGACTATTCATTTAATTTTTCACGGGAAAGTTACAGGTATTTGAGCGAACACAGAAATTCAATTTTTAGCGCATTAAATTATATGAAAAGAAATTATGAAATTAAAATTTTAAGCTGTTTTTTTTCACGCGGCTATTGAGTTTCTTCTTTTTTCCCCATGTAGAACGAACAAAAAATGTAATTAAAACGAAACGGGTTCACTTTACGGCACTCTTGAACATTTAAAATGATGTAATAAAATAATAAAAATATTAATTTCAGCACAGCTATTAATATCTATAAATATAAAAATCGCGATTTGACCGATTCATCTACAAATTTGACGGAGTAGATATTTTGGTACACATAAAATTGGTATTGTAACGGCTCGTTCTGATTATACTATGTCGATGTAATTTTGGGTATTCAGACTTTAGAAACAAACTGTACTTGTCTAATTTGACATCGACGATTCCATACATACAAAAAAAAAACACATTTTAATTGCACGAACGTGATGCAGAGTCGCGTGGAATAGTTATATAGTCACATTTTCAAGATCAATGTGAACGATCGCCGAGTGCAAGGTTTGCGTGAGTGCAATCACATTCTAAGCGATCCGTGTAATGCTTTGGTTCGAGCGGCCGCTTATAATGTGACACTACACGCCTCATTCATGCAATGACGCGACGCGTATTGAATGATCACCACCAAGGTTACTCTCGTCATGTTTTTCGCTTCATTCTGATTTTTCAGCAGTTTTATGCCAATTTTCACGTGTGTGGAAGTTGTGTTGGCGTTTCCGGCCTTACCGTTCGTCGATGTTTCGATTGATGTATTAATTTTCCGATTGGGGAAAAATCACCGCGCGTAGAAAATGGGTTAATTCAATATGGCTTTTACGTTCGTATCAAGTGCAAATAAAGTTCAAAAAATAAAAGCTCTCCCTTTGCTTTTTGCAATGTTGACTCCGTTCGCTTGCAGCGGTTCGCTATTCCGACCCACTTATCATTGTTTGGACAAAATTTTCACTTTAAAGCTCTGATGTTTATCAAACTTTCGCTGGACGGTTTCAACGGTAAACGAATAAACTGTGTAGGGTTTCTAATTTAATGTTGATTTTATCATTAAAAAATTATAGCGTTACCGAAACACGATTTTAATCATTTTAATGTATAAACACAGTGATAAAGACATATTGTGCTAAACTTTAACCGGTTGATATATGATGTAATTTTGAGGAAAAATCATCAAAAGAAGTAGGAAGCAGAGTTGTTATTGCTGTAATCAATATTTTACCAGAAAAAAAGACAAACAACATTTCTAATAAATAATCAACCGATTCAATATAATGTGAATTTTAACGATTGATCGAATTGATGTATAAACTTTGTTTTATTATTTATATTTACTTTGATTTTCGGTTTGTTTACGTTTGTAATGTTGCTTTTACGAAAGATCCAATAAATCCTATATCTACAATGTAATATTATGAATATGTTTTAAATTAATATTATTTATATTTCAATTTCAATATAGTACGTTGGTATGTGTGCTTAAAAGACATTTCAAACGTATTTCCCCCACTTAATATTTTACAAATAGCCTTTGAAACTGTTGGGCAAACTATTTGTGAAGCAATCATCAAAAGTCAACTTACCGCTAAAGATCAAAGACTTTTTCATTATATTTATACAGGTATAAAGAAAGCGAATCGGTTTCCTTTAAATTCTTTCGCAGATTTATTTTAAAGAACACGTATTTTTACTTAGATTTAAGTGGCAAAAAAACCCCGAGAAGCTTTATTATACTTTTTTTAATTTAAATATACGCAAAGGCTTTAATATTCGAGTCTGGCGTTAAAAAAAACTTTTAATTGGTGTTTTTGTCTTTTGTTTAATTTTCAACATCGTCTCGCGCCCGTGAGACTTTTAAAATGTTTATTTTACAAATAGGTACAGTGAAAAAGAGGAGCACTCAAATTTGTTCATTTAGCAAGTTGTTGGCGGGTTAAATCAGATTGATTTCAATTTCATACAGTACGCTTATTCATCGTTAAATCGAGAATGTTTTATCATCATCATTTTCAGCCGTTCACCATCTACTGCTGGATGAAGGCTTTTCCAATCCTCTTCCATTACCTTCCGTCTTGAGAATCTGCATCCACTTGGTCTACCTTGCTTTCTTTCACATTTTCTCGGATACCATTCCAGTATTTCTCGCGTTCATTATTTTTGCTATGTGTCCAGCCCACAGTCACTTCAACTTTTTCACACGTTCCACTATACATATCTGCCACTTTGGTTTGGTCATGCTTCTTACCCATGTATTCCTCTTCTGATCTCTACATCCGAGGAATACATGGCCTCTTACAAACCCTTCTCGTTATACCAAGCATACATCTTTCCACGATTTTCTGTGTGCACTGGATCTTACGTAGCATTCTCGAATTCAGCATCCACATTTCACATCCATACATCATAACTGACAATACGCATTGGTCGTATGCCTTATTTTTTAAGCATAGCGGGATGTTGAATATAAAAACTATGTTCATTCTGACAAAAGCGCTTCATCCCAGTTTCATTCTTCGATTTATTTCATTTTCTTTACATCCAGTTATATTCACCAATTTTATTGTCTTAGGTATAAAGCACTCTTAACTATCTCTACAGTAAATGGGGAATGTTTATTATGCATTTTTTATTTCAATAAAATGTTACACGTGGATTTTCAATATAAATAAATGTAACCGGTTACGGAATGTTGCAAAGTTACCGGTTTTCATATAAAGTCATGGAATTCAAGATAAACTTGTTCGGCAAGGTCGTCATAATGAATGGTTAGAAAAAATAACGTAAAATTTTAAAAGGAAATAGTTTTGGTAACCGCTTTGTAAATAATTTCAATTGCTATTATACTCGTACATGAATAATATAGAGTTGTAAATTATCGCTACTGTAATTCTCTTACCTCTTCGAAAGAACGTTACATTCCTTTCCCTCTGGAGAATTTAACCCTTTTCCCTTTAAATTTAACCCGCAAACTTATTACATTGCCAACGGGTGTCGTTCGATAGTTAAACTTTAAATGCCATTTAACACGTACGTCTAATAATTTTTCGACGTAATTAAACACGCTTAAAGTTTAAACGCCTCGCGTTAACTACAATTTGCATATGTAATGTGTTAAACAAATTCATGCGGATTCCACGAATTAATACTGCGTTTATGATATTAATATCTTTTATTTTGGACATTAAGATTTATTCAAATTAAAAAGCAAGAAGATTTTCAGCAGTGCAGTAGTAATTTGAAATGTCAAATTATCGTTGATTTTATTTTGCATACCAAACTAATTTTAATAATTGAAATATCATGGATTTGCATGCTGTGATGCAAATAGCATTAAACAAAAGTAAAAGCGTGTACCTTGAAGAGTCAGGAAATTACACCTTTTTGTTTAACAAATCTTTACAATGGATAACTACTATAACAACAGAACCTTTGAAGGTTGAGGAAGAGTTGAATGATCAATAATAAGTTTGTGTCACATTGTTATTGAAACATTTATTAAAATAAATGGAATCTTAGCTCATTGTCTCAGTTTGTTTTATAAAATAATTTAAATTTAACTATCCGATTTAACAGTTTTTAAATTAAAAAAAACGGTGAAGTTAATCAAACAGTGTTGAAAGGCACGTAATAAAAAGTGATAATGTGATAAGATAGCATTCCATTATAATAGCAAAATATGTGAGTGAAATCAAGATATTACGATTATTTGTGTCAAGTTCTTTGTAACCACGTCTAACGATATCAGTAAAATCAACGATACCCGGTAATATGTTTTACGTAGATAAAACATTACGTTACTTCGTTATCGTACAAGGTATCACTTGAATAAATATACATATTAAAAAAAATTCGTTATAAAATTATGGTTATAAACGTGCGTGAGATTTACGTAAGCACTTTCGCACGTCTGAGACGAGACAAGACAAAATCTGCGAGTTTCCAACTGACTACTATCAAAGTAATCGAGGAAATGAAACGAACGAACTAAAAGCGAGTTTTGAAAAGTTAACGCTTCAGATGCGAGTTGTTGTTTTGACGAAATTTAATTTAACTCGCGCAAAATTTGAAATCGTGGTTTCTCTCATTCCGAGTCGCATCCGATTGTGTTTTAAAACATTTTGACACAACGTTGCGAGGAAAATAATAAAGGTCGCCGTGAGCGATTCTATCGCGATTATCGCAAACCCTATCCGTTTCGCATTCCGTTTTGCGAGAGTTTTGGAAAACTTGCCGCGAAATAAGTTCAAGGTTTCGTGGGAAATTTGAAAACTCGGTTCGACATTATCAATTCTTTTGAAACTGTTCAGCGCGTTTCGGTGAAATTCGATACGCGACATTCTCTCTATTAGGTTTTTCCATTTGGCTAAATAAACGACTTCGACGAATCGCCGGAAAATTTTCCATTCGACAAATTGATGTTGTGTTTTCGTCCTTGTTTTTCGTTCCCTCGAATACTAAATTTATTTATTAATCGATTGCTCGATTTTCTTTTACAGTTCGATAAAATTAATGCGGTGAAATTCGAGTTTTTTGACATTTTTTTTGAATAAATAACAGATAATCTTTCAAAATTAATTCGCTATGCCAAAAAAATTGTGTTTAAAATTTACAATTATATCCAGCAAAACTTTAGTAAATTATTTTAACCGTATCTTTTTCACTATACAAAATTATTTTAACAATCAAAAGACTACAAATAAAAGGAATACGTTCCAATATATAACTTTTTATTTCAGTTGGTGAAATTCAATATTTAAATAAACGCAAAGATACGCTTTTAAAATATAACAGTTGTCCATTTATGAAATTAATTCTTAAAGAATCACCTTTGACTTGTTATAATCGAATGGAATTATTTGCATTATAACCGGTAATTGTTACATCGATTACCTAAGCTGATATACACATATACATACATACATACATATGTACATAATTGATTACAGATCTGTGCAATCAATTCTAATAATAATAATAACACTTGTCTACAAAACGTCTATTCACAGAAGCAATAAACACAACTTTATACCGTTTAATACAGCAGTCGTTTAATACAGCATACTGTTTAATACAGCAGTCGGGAACCAGCGGCTCCGGAGCCACATGCGGCTCTTTGTATGAAAACCTGCGGCTCTCGCACACAAAACGTGAAACACAACGTTGACATACAATTTACACAAAATTAAAATAAATCCCATTTCTATAAGTTCATGGCTATAACAAGCTTTAAAGTCGTCTTTAACATTAATAAATATCATGATGATAACTTATTTCTTACATATCGTCACTGTACGTGCCAATTGCCGTACGTAACCCCCAAATATAAAATTGTTCAGGAAGTGAAAAAAACTTTGGCATTGGATTTTAAAAGGCATTAAAAGGCATAAAGGCATTGGATTTATTTTAATATTTATCAAAATAATTATCAATCATATTTGATTGAAAACGGACTTTAAAGCTCTGTAAAAAAATTCGCAATGCAATGATGAGTAAATATTTTTTTTAAATATATATAAATATAAAATAAATATTTTATACTTTACTTTTTTTTTTATTTTACTAAGAGTAGATAATGTGCAAAAAATCTAAATTACATTTACAAATAATATATAAAATTATTTAAAAAACTACATCAAGTTTCATTATCATTTCTACATAGTGATAGCACACGTTTAGAGGGTTACAGTCTGGAATATTTTTGTCAAGTTACAAATGGCTTAAAAACTGTTTTTGAATTTTTTTATATATGAAATAATGTTTGGGATTTATGATACTTGGTACATCTAAGAGTATGCAATAAATCCATTTCCATCAAAATGTCACTTTGGTGAAAAGTGAGGGTTACAGCAATTGGCCTGTACAGTGACGATATGTATATAATTATTTCATAAATGAGTAATATTTATTTTTACTTTGAATATATGTATGTACATCATCATCATCATTTTCAGCCGTTCACCATCCACTGCCATCCATCTCTCCAATCCTCTTCCATTCCTGTCTGTCCTGAGCAATCTACATCCACTTGATTCCACACATTCTTCTCAATTCATCTGCCCATCTTCCACTCGGTCTGACATGACGGACAACAGTCTTTGACCCATTGGAGTTTTGCGTCTCCACCTCTTTCCCACCTTCGTATATAGCGACGCCTAAGGGACTACGCTCTGCCGAAGGGACTCATGAGTTTAAAACTGTACTTTAAGCTGCGCCACGCGCGAGCTCTTCTCTATGCGGAGGAGTGCTCGCTCGTCACGGTATTTAATATGTAGAGGGGGGGGGCTTTGCAAATACTTCCCCAACCTCATTGCAAAAGAGTGATTTTAATAGACTGCCCGGGAGGATTCCATCCTCGGAGAACGAGCGGGCCGATCTGCGAGGACGGAAGCCTGCCGGTCGCGGGTGTTTAGTGAACTATATTTACGGTTATAACTAGGTTAGTTTAGTCTAACTACTTATTGCTAGGTTAAGATTTATTGTTAAATTAGTCTTAAGCTAGCGTACAGTGGTGTTAGTAGTCCTGACGTCGACCGCTATAGCCGACGACCTACTCTTATTGTTTATGTTATTGTTGTGCACTTACAACACCACGCTTAAAGCTAGAATTATGGAAGAGGCGGGACGGGGAATCCTCGCCTCGCTACGTATCGGGCTGAGCCCGGAGCGGGCGGTTTTCGGCGGAGTTCGGCGCCGGGAGGTTGGAGACTAAGTCTCCGAAGGAAGTCGCGAAGCGACGGAAGGCCCTGAAGGCCCGCGGGGAGGACACGAGGTCCTCGTGGTTGAGCGACCTCGCGCCCGCTTCAAGCTTCTCGTGCAGGACCCTCCTAGGCTCGCTCAGGAGCGGGCACACCCACAGCATGTGGTCTGCACTTTGCAGGGGTGCCCGCACTGACAGGCTTCGGAAGGCTGCAATTTGAGGCTGAAAAGCTTCGCATTGAATGCCCCGTGCCCGGTCACCAGTTGAGATACCCAGTGATCGGGCTCAAACCAGCTGGCCGACAATCGCTTCTCGACTGTCGGGAAAAGAGGCGGGTGTGGTGACCCGTCTCAGAGGCCAGCCACCTCGCCCCCCCAGGCGGCGATGGCGGCCCCGTTGACTGCAGTCTTGAATTTTGCCAACGTGTATCCCGTGGGATCGCACGTGACGTCGAGGAGTTGTAGCGGGCGAGAGTTCTTATGATAGAATCTCGCCGCGACAACGGGAATTTTAGGTCTAGCGGGAGGGTACCGGCGATTATTTGAAGTGCGTTTGTAGACACACTTCTGTATGCCTTGGTCAGGTTGATTAGAGCTCTCCTCTGACCGGTGGTCAGTGGGGATCTCAACCTGAAGAGGTGACAGCGGTGAGCCCAGCAGCCTGCTGCGTAGGCCACCTTGTTGATGAATATCGCCTCGTAGGCGAGTTTACGGGCTCGCCATCCGAGGCCCCAGTCAGAACCCGCCAGACGAGAGATGAAGCCAAAGCCGCGGGTCGCCGCGTCGGCCGCAATCCTCGCGTGGCGGGCAAAGCTGCCCTGTCCGTCGAGGTGGAGGCCGAGGAGTCGAACCGGGTCTTTTAATTCGACACGCAGTTTGACTCCGTCGAAAAGGATAGAGGGTTTCCGCATGGTAGCGTTGCCCCTTTGGAGGTAGGTAACGAGGGTTTTGTTGGCGGCGAACTTCAGTCTCTTCCGCTCGCTCCAGTTTAGTAACGAGATTAGGGATTGGGAGGCCTTCTGCTCGAGGGCCTTCCTGGTGTTGGCCTGAACGACCAGTGTCGCGTCATCGGCGTATGCATAAAGTTGGCACCCCTCCGGGACGTCGATTGTGAAAATATCATCGAACAAGACGTTCCACAGGAGGGGGCCAAGAATCGAGCCTTGCGGGCAACCCATCGTCATCGGGCGTGTTATCACCCGCTGACCGATGTCCACGCTAATCGTTCGGTCGGAAAAGTAACTCTGAAAGAGCTGATAGAGATTGTCGGGTATCCCTCGGAGCTTCAGCTCGTTCAGGACACCCGGCCACCAGGCGCTGTCAAAGGCGCCTGATATATCTAGCATAATGGCTGCTACGTATTTATATTTGCTATCCTCGACTTTGGTAAGGATAGCGGACAGAAGGTCCTTTCCACTCGGTCTACCTTGCTTTCTTTCACATCCTATCGGATACCATTCCAGTATTTCTCGCGTCCATCTGCCATCCATTCTTCTCGCTATGTGTCCAGCCCATTGCCACTTCAACTTTTTCACACGTACTGCTATATGGTCATACTTCTTACCCATGTATTTCTTTTGCGATCTCTTCTTGTTATACCAAGCATACATCTTTCCATGCTTCTTTGTGTGCATTGGATCTTTCGTAGCATTCTTGAAATTAGCGTCCAAGTTTCACATCCATACGCCATAACTGACAGTACGCATTGGTCGTATAGCATAGCAGAATGTTGGATTTAAAATTTAAAACAATGTTCATCCTTCCAAAAGCACTCCATCCTAGTTTCATTCTTTGTTTTATTTCTTCTTCTTTACATCCAGTCACATTCACCAACTGCCCTAGGTATAGATAACTATCAACTATCTCTACACTATGATTAACTACTGTGACTACGCTGTGAAACATAATTTTATTAATAACATAATTGAATTTACATATAATCCAAAAATAATATGTTGCGGCTCCTAAGCGTACCAATTTTGCAAGGTTTTCCCTAATTCCGACCACTGGTCAAACTTTAACGAATCAACGCAATTTATTAATATTAAACTTTGCGGGTATTTTTAAATGATGTGGACATTTTTTTTAGCGGGGAATGTATTTTTCAGTACGAGCGCGCTCAACAGCGGACATTATGAAGTGTTCCGTATAAAAATCTCCGGTTTTTCATGTCCGGAGGGTGCACACATTATCCTTAATTACCAGAAGGATGGCAGGGGGATGAGGTGGAATATAGGGGTCCTACCCTGGGTAGGTGTGGAAGGTTCCAGAATCGTTTAGCCTAATCGCTGGGCGACCTTAGCGACGCTCGGTCCGTATCGTCTCGCCATAACGGCGAGATTAATTTCCGTCTCCGGGGGTGGGAAAACGACCAGAAGGGGAAAACTGGGGTGGTGTAACTCGTAGGGGAGGTTACGGTAAATGTGTTAGAGGATCGGCATTCGGAGGGCGAAGCCCCCCGGCCGAACAATACGAGGAGAGGTGGGGGGGGGGTAAGGGGGCGAAGCCAGGAATTCGAACAATGCGAAGCCCCGCAGCCGTTATCAACGACGACTTAACGCCGCACATAACCGCACTGCATTTTTACGGCGAACTCTACACTATATGATGAGTGGGTAAGTCTTTTGGCAAAATAAAGCTTGATGATGGCGGTCGTAATCGGAGAAGAAAAACTGCCAAGATCGATAGTTAAAATATTTCAGTTCGACGCTTCAGCGGTTTCCTGTTGACTGTAGGGAAAATAAATGAATGGAATACAGTGTGGGGCAGTGCACCGTCCAAGCAATAAGTTAGACACATTTTCAACTTTTACCAAGAGAAATACATATTTTAAGTAGAAAAAGTAAGGTATTACAATTGTCTTGCCACACGTGGTTTATTGTGCCACTGCACTTAATATGTTCAGTGGCCAAGATTTATGTAGATAAAATGCAAAGGTTACAAAATAGAGCTATGAGAGGTATTTTGAATGTTGGTAGGCTAAAAAGTATTAAATGTACATATGTATGTTAGTTGAATTTTATTGGGATGGGTGATTATTAGAAATTGTTTAAAGTTAAGCCACATTGTTTTTTGTTTATAAGTTATTGCCAAATTATTTAAAGAATTATATCATTAGAAATAGTGATATCCACAGTTATTGTACTAGAAAGTGCGTCAGGTCTTCTAAGACCATAGATGCATTTTTGCAAAGTGTGAGGAGACACCTCTGTGAGGGATAGTAGATATGTATAGTGTATAAGTATAGTGTACTACTATGTATGTACATAGATTTATGTAGTTGCTATAAATATGTAATAGATGCGAGTTAAATTAGCTAATAAGCTAATATTTTATAACATAAATAAATAATAGATGACTAACTCACTTTTCAAATATATGTATGTATGTAGCTTGCCCGTTATATGATGGTAAGTGAAACAAGTTGTACCATTGACTGAATGAGCGTATTGGGCACCATACACGGTCAATTTTATTGATAATACCTTATCATATTGACCCTGTAAGGTGGAAATATTGATGGTTTGACGTATTGATGGATTGAATTGACGTGGATTTGACTTTCCAAAAATCTCGGTCAATATTATTGACAATACCTTATCATGTTGACCCTGTAAGGTGGAAATATTGATGGTTTAACGTATTGATGGATTAAATTGACGCGGATTCGACTTTCCAAACATCCGGGTCAATATTATTGACCCTTTATGGGTATACAATCACGTTGTCAACTCAAACCAGCCTCGACAGATAGCGGCTTGTTGCGAATACATCGCTAAAAATTGTAATGCTAGCGTAACCGCAACGACCGAGGCAGATGCTTACGTTACATATAGTCGTTCTAGTCGTTCATATTGTGCGGTTGTGCAGTGTGCGCTATATTAATACAATAATTGTGATTGTAATTGTTATTATTTTACGATGGAGTTGGACGTTGAGGTCAGACGTTTGGAGACTTTTGATTTGCAGAAAAAAATTGTGTCTTTGTTAAAAGTAAATGTGATGACAAAGGATAAGATCGGGGCAGTTTTGGATGCGGTTAATAAAATGGTGGGACATGTAGATTTTTTAACAGAGGAGGTGAAAAAAAACGCAGTACATGGTGACTTAAGTGTAATTAGTGATAGTATTAAAAATATTGAGAAAGACATTAGACAAGTAAAAACAAATTTTAATAAAAGTGAAATAAAATTGAATTATGCAGATGTATTAAAAGCGAAAAATGTTAACAATAATAATGAAGTGGCACTAATCATTCCCAAAAAAAAGCGAATCAAAATAGTGATCAAACTAAAAGGTGTGTCTGGAGAAAATTAAGCCTACAAACTTAAACATTGGAATTCACGGGGTGAAAAAAAATTACTAAGGGGAATAGCGGTTACGTGCAATAAGATGGACATGGACAAATTTACCAAGGAGGCTAGTGTAATGATGGGAGAAGATTATGTTGTTAAATTAAATAAGAAAAATAGACCTACGATTAAAATCGTAGGTATAAATGACAATTTAACTAAAGAGAGGATTATAAAGCTGTATGCGTAATCAAAATGATTTTATACTGGAGGATGAATATTTAGAAATTTTATATGTTAGGGAAATTAAAAATAAAAATAAATTTGAATTAATTGTTGAAGTTGATGGCAAATTATTTAAAAAAATTTTAGATATGGGTAAAATTAATATTAATTGGGATAGGTGTAATGTATATGAAAATATTAATATTTTAAGATGTTTTAAGTGCTATGGGTATAATCATAAGGCTGAAGAGTGCAAGAATAAGAAGGTGTGTAGGAGATGTGGGTCGGAGGATCACATCATGATGAATTGCACAGAGGGTGTTAAATGTACAAATTGTGAGAGAACAAAGAGTAAATTAAATTTGAAATTGAGTTTGAATCATGATCCTTTTGATCGTGATTGTGCAATGTATAAGAGACAAGAGGGATGGAAGAGAAGTAAAACTAATTATATATAGCAACCACCATTTGGAATCAGTGTGAATGTTCAGGGATTTTTGAGTCATAAGGATGAAATTGAGAATTTGATTGTTTGTGAGAAACCATGGTTTTTGGGTCTGAGTGAAACGCATATTACTAGTGATATTGAGGATTATGATTTGTGTGTGGAAGGATATAATGTTGTGAGGTGTGATTCTAACTCTAGACACACCGGAGGTGTTTTGTTATATATATAAGGAAGAATATATATTATACAAATGTAATGGTATATAAGGTAGATAAAGAATTTTGGATGGTTGCTGTGGACGTACTTATAAATGGGATACCTGTATTTTTATTGTATCTATATAAACACTTTTTCCCTAATCCTACCCACACTCTTCCAAATCTCCCTCCCTTCTCACTACTTTCTTTATGTTTCTTACATTCATCTTCTTTCTATTCTTTATTTACATATGTTATATCTAATTTTACTTATATAAACTATGTTTATTATCTTTCTATTTCTTCACCTATGTTATATCAAATCTATTTATAGAAACTACTTTGGTGTATGTCATAACTTTGTTCATCTCTATTTTGTATTTCTTTAATTATAACTGTATGTTTCTTTCTCAAATAAATAAATAAATAAATATAGAAATTGGATAATTTTTGTTGTGAATATGATTCGTACAAAAAGTATATTCGTGTGTCTGTTCTTCCATCGAAAATTCTAGCAATGGAGAACAAAATATTAAGCAAGTAGTACTTGTCGGATCAAATTAAATTTCTCGAACGGTTCAGTGGGCCTAAATCCTTTTACTTAGTTCGTAATTTTAAATGGGTCAAATTATGATAAAATTAAATGGCACTGTAGTAGTTGTAAAGTGTTTGAAGGTTTTCTTCGTCTAGCTTTGATCCTCAAACTGAGCTTTTAAGTAGGTTTAAACTATGGGGAGGATAGCTAGCATCCTTTTGAAATATCTGAATTAAACTTCCTTTCTCAGTACCGCAAGCATTGGGAAAACTACTGAAGCTAAAGGACTCAAATATACATATATGTACGATCATACTCATACAGAATAAAGTTTTCCGCAATGCTGCAGTCGTGAACTGTTTGCTCGAACTTTTTGTACGATTTTTGAGTTCGAAATGATATGTATGTATGTACATACATTCGAATATGTATATATGTATGTATGTATGTACATCGGCGATGACACTTATTATGTATATGCGTCACACGTGTGATCTGGCGAAAAGGCGTATTCAAAAATAGACGATCGGCCTTAAAATAAAGTGTCTCGTCGAGTGTGCCAACGCTGTTTCCATTTGCGTCACCCTAAATTGTGCGATGAATTCGATAAAAAATCAAATGAGAAGGGACTTTAGAAACGAAAAAAAAAAAAAAGAAAGAGTGAGAGACGGTGTTTTATATACAGGAGAGCCACCCTCCGACTATTTTCGGACCCGTTCGATTATTCAAATTGCGTAGATCTCAGTCGGATAGCTCGAAACGAGTTATCCGAGTTAACCGGTCGGTTATTTTAAACCGCGAACGAAAGAAGGCTATTGGATATGTACGACCGTGACACTTGGAACAAGGTTAAAATACGCTCAAAAAAGCGAGAATTAATATATGTATTATAGTTTCAATTATCGCGATAATGTTTGATGGTTTATTTATGATAGGTGACGCAATAGCTCGCGGAAAACTTTCGCGTAAACGACACGTCAATTTTTTTGAGAAAATTTCGATATTCACTTACGGTAACGTGTCAGACGATGTAATCTATGCCAGAACGATTGTCACGGCTTTCGAAATTAGCTTGAACGAAAAATAAATAGATTGTCACTTTGTAGAAAAAAGTTAGATTGTCACATCTGACACACACGAAACACAATACAAAAAAAAAACAACGATATTTATACATGCGTTTGACGATATTTTTTATTTAATTATTCGGTTAATTGTTCGCTTATTGTTGCACACGTCAGAATGTATAAAAAGCAAGATGTATGACGATCGTAATGGTGATCGATCTTTGAACGTATGTGTTTTCAGAAAGGCACAAAAAAAGAAAGAAAAAACACTAATGAACTGCGAATACTTCGTAAAATTGTAGAAGCGCTATTAAAAATACGTGGATATGTAAAAACGACCTGCATACATAATTCAACGAAAACGTTACAATGGACCGTTTTTATTTTCATACTAAAAAAAATTTTTTTTTTTTTTATTATGTTTATTTTTTTTCAACATTTTCTGTGGGAAATGTGGCCACGTCAGATGGACTCGTTTTTACGAACAAAAAATAAATAAAACGGTTTAATTTTCAGTACCTTTGTAGGAAAGCTGCTTAAAAAAGAATAAATTATTGAGGATGTTCGTCTTTTTGAATCGCGCTCTTGGTAAATATTAATTTTCTTAATTGCCAAAAGGAAAATTCGCGTAAACATAATGAATCATCAGTCGTTTTGACTGTTTACAATATTAATGCATTCCAAATGAAAAGATAGAATACCTCAAATAATTATAAGCAAGGAAATCCCCCAAGATATAAATGATTGATATCCAAAAAATAGAACTCCAAGTGAAATTTAATCCTTAGTGGATAAAGTCTGATGTGAAGCTTCATTCATTTGATACCATAATGAACTCGGGCAATATTTCAAAGATGGTTGCGTTTTATTAGAAATTTCATTAATATAAATATTTTGTAAACGATAACATAATTAAACGAAATAATTCGAATAATGTATGCGAAAGCTGTTAGGTACGAATTAAATATTTCGAGCGTTTAATATAGACGTAGAAATTCACCCACGTAAAGAGCTCGCCCATCGTGCCATAATAATAAAAAGTTAAATTATGCTAAAATAGTCGAAGAGCTTTATTATTAATCCAGAACGACTCTTAGAGACAAGCTGATATTAAAAAAAATCATATATAATATTTAATCGAAAATTCTTCGAGGGGTTATAACGCATTTAATTTTCATATTCGCATTTAGACGATTTTACGAGGATTTAATGAAAAATAAAAACGGCTTCGAGACCTCTTAGTATACGATAAGGATAAGTAGGTCTTTAGAATAACACAGTTAATTATCTGCTGAAAGAATTTATATTAAATATAATTAAATTTTTAGAAATACTAGACGGCTCGCATAACAATGTGGGTATGGATCGTTATCGTAACTGCCATATGTGCATATATACATATTATAGGTATACTCTAATGTCTAGTGGGAATTCTGTTGTGATAGCTATGCGTTATTTGTTGGATTCTCTTCGTTTTAATAAATGGAATACTTTCTGAAGCGATATCGAATTCCAGGTCGTGAAAACATCAACAATGAATACTCATTTAAAAAAAAGAAATTAAACGTCATTCGAAAATGGCACGAATGGTTATTTATGTATACGGTTTTAACTGATCAAATAGTCGATTCATTATATTAGTAAAAACACTAAGAATATTTATAAAACATATAATTGTATTAAGGTTGAATTTTATTATTGTAATGTTTAGGAACAATTAGTACCTCTGTGTGCCGCATTGAATCAAAACTGACACCGTTAATTTCAGTCTAGTTTACACTTACTAATGTATGATAAATAGCGTCTGAAACATAACGGTGAATACAATGTGGGGTTGCGCGTATTAATTACAAGGAAATGCTTTAATGATGATGATGAAGCTCTCACCTGGCACGTGTAGAATTTAACACTTATTGTAATTTTAACGTTCTGGCACAAAGTCAAGGGATACGTTTCATTGTCCAATGTCGATGTTTAATTTGGCTAATGCTCGAGGAAAACTAGTTTATTTCGCAAGTCGACTGTCAGACACTCGAAAGATACTCCCGCTTCGAAACTATGTCAGTTTTAAATAAATCATGCGAAAACAATTCGAAATAGATACGCGCAGAATGTATAGGCTAGTTTTTCCGCGTTCGGAATCCAATTAGTGTCATTTACGCCAAATTGACGCGATCTCAAAAGAAACATTCGTTGCATAATTTGGCGAATTCGGTATGTTGCGGTTAATATATTGGTGACAGACGATAACGGGAAAGAAAATCCTGGAAAATTATGACCGTATGATTTGACCCCGTGCTGTGGAAAGTGTGCAAAACTGGCCCTCCACTAGTGACTCATGATAGTAGGAGGTCCATATATCAGTTTTTACCAACGAAAAGGTTCTTTCTCGCTCTGGTTTGAAAACTTGGCAGCCAACATAAGGGATAAAAGGGGGGTGAAGATGTTGAAATATTGGGGAAGAGCTGGCTCTAATGGCCCCTACGTGCAGGTCTCTCAAGCGCACAATATTAGAATAAAAGGTCGCGAGTCTGAAAATAAGAATGCCACGGAATTTTTATTGAGGGGTCACACGTAGTGGAGAAAAACATCGTTCCGGTGGTCTTTAAACTTTTTTTTGTTCAGGTTTTTGACCCACTTTCAACGGCTCGAGGGCTTTTTAGCCAATTTTAGAATGTCGTGTAGGAAAATTACGCGTAGTATAAGCAAAGTGCAAGAAAACTATTACAGAAGCAAACTATGTTTGTATATATGTACATATACAATATACGCCATAATTGAGCATAAATGTGTAAATGCCTTAAAATTATATATAATAATATATCTTTTACAGAATTAACATAAATACGTACGTAGAAAATATGAAATTTTATCGCCATTCAGCAGTTTGCAGTTAGTCGAGTTGGCTTCTGTGAGGTTCAATTCTATTGATAATAGCGAAAACGTGCCAACTTAAAAAAAAGAAAATCCACCCATACGTTCGTGAAAATATTTGACACCATAAAATGCAGAAAGATTAGGGATGGTTTTAACATATCAAACTATCACCGATGAAGAATTTTATTTTTTAACAGTTCCACTTAATTTTAAACAAATAGAATTTAAAATTAAGTGGATCCAGGAGAAGTATCTTGTAAAGGGGTGTTGTTGAATATAATGGCCTGCCAGAAGTTCTCAGAAATATAAATAAAATTGATAAATTCCAGGCAGCCTTAAAACAGCACCCACAAGTGCTAGCAGATAATAAGTTTATTTTGTAATTTTAGCTTCAATTAATGTTTGTTTGTAATTACCTTAAATAAATAAATAAATAAACAATGATGTATTAATATAACACGTATTTTATGCAACATTTTTATTTTACACTTTATTAAATTTGTACGGTTAACCACGGTAGCCATGTAAAAAATTCGATCATTAATTTTAACTACATACTTTATCCATATCGGAAAAAGTATTGTGATCGTGCGAAAGTTCGACCTCGAGATTTGGTATGATTTGTATTAGATATGTACATATCACGTTTTCATGATTTATGGAAAATGTCTGTATGTGTGACTGTGTGTTGTGCGCATGTGTGTAGAATCGCTATAACTCAAAAAACGTTTATCCTACCACACTGAAACTTCATATTTATAGGTTTTTTGCCGGCCATTACAATCCATAACGCTTTCAATATTTTTCGTTAAATGGAAGTGGTTTCCCTTTCCCTTGGAAAGTCACCTAATATTTGAAATTCAAATTATCAATGATTGTTGCTATTATATCACTGATATGATGAATATTTAAATATATTACAGTGCAGTTTGACAATCGATGTTTTTTCACACGTGTCGATACAATAGACATGGCAATATATAGGGCACCGCGTCAGGGCGTCGGCGTCGGATCGTAAAACGGTACAATCTTGTAGATTTTTCACTGCAAAATATAGAGTGAAATTATCGGCAAAACTGTGCACTTTACGATGAGATAAAACTCATCCGGATATTATCTCCGCGTGATGTTCATTATTGCAATTTTGAACGATTCACGGTGACGCGCGACCAAAATGCACACATACATTTATAAATAAATTGCGCCAAATTACATTTTGGGATATTGAAAATTTATATGATTAGTACATTCTGAATAATAATATAATTGCGAGAACACGTTTTCAGTTTTCGTTTTCATCGTGTTCGCTCGTTGAAATTTATTGTTTCCACGCGCGCTTCCATCGATAAATCACTCGCTTATACGATGCTACCTACATACATACATAACAGCTTAACGTTCAATAGTTAAATAATATTGCGTGTAATTGACAAGTAAAATTTAATTATTTTGCATTTAATAAAACTTGACACACCATCGAAATATAATCATACAACGTTTAACCGTTGAAATATCGTTTTAAACATACATATTCAAAACGATACGAATTACAAACACAAGTGTAAGCAAATGTAACCTTCGACGTGTTCGGAACACGCATGCAAACAAATTTTAATAGACGGTTTTAATTGGAAAATTATTACAAGTGGTCGTTGGTGTGTACGCGTACAAATTTGAGATAGCCACTATTTTGCATACAAGATGAAATCTTATTCAGTTAATTAATATATAACATTATACTAACGACAGGACGCTAGGAAGGTTTCAATTGTAGTGTTCATAGATTTCCATAGGCGTTTTGTTTACTTTTTCGCAGTGGACTTTTAACACTCTATAAATGAAATCAATCAATCAATCATTCACTATTGACGTTCGATAGACTCGTCAATTCGTCTCAATTACGAGAACGTAAACGTTCCGTTTTATAGATTCGTTTACGACCTATTATACACCGCAGTTATGGACTGTGAACTGTTAAAGCGGTTCTGCGAAACGCAAACATCGTATTATTATTCATAAACAATGAAATAAACAACATTGCGCGTATGTAATAAATATTTTCGGTATAGTAAATATCAGGATTTGTGGTTTATCGATGTATAGATTGAGACATTTGCTTATTTGATAATATTGTAAGCGTAATAAATATAGTGATGGATAAAGTAACAGCATTAGCAAAGTTGAAAATACATACATATGCGGATGTTGGGTAAAGATACTGTTTAGAAAGGTAATATTAGAGTCAAGAAATTGAATTATTTTTGATTGGTGTTTATGCTAGATGTAAATTTTGAATCTTGTGTTTCATACGAGTGTTTATTCATGAATATATTACGATGGTTTAGCGTTCACGTAAGATATTAAATATAAATTTGTACGTGTTAGTAGGTACTTACATATATCATTCTGTGTATACACGTACGTAAGACGTCTTCTGTTTCAGAAACTCATTTGATTTTCACATTAGCGTAATTTTAAGTTATTTTTAAATAAATTTAAATGCATTTGAAATTCAAATGCGTTTTCTTGTTACTTTTTTGAGACGAAAAAAAAAAAAAAAAAAAAAGATGTATGACAGACAACAATAAGCCTTCATATACTCATATCGACACAAGCGAACGACTCGACAGGTCTAAGTGAAAACAATTGCACTTTCGCAAAACGCGAGTATATCATAAACATGACTATTTCAAATGTAAACTGGTCGATTCTTGCATCAACGCATTGCCATTTCGCGAGCTATTTCGGAAACGTTAAAAAATTGTATTTATAACGGAATAACTTTCGCCATACTACACGCTCCATTGAAATAATTGATATACGAAAACAAGAATCGTCTCTGGAAAAATATCAAAGACAAATGACACACAGCTGCTCGGAGAATATTCTCAAATAGATTCTATAGAGTTGTTTCCAAAATTATCGACCCACTGCTATGTAGAAGAATTTCCTAAAAATTATTTCGTCGTATTTTTGACAAAATGACAATTTGAACACATGCGAAAACACAACAACGTTACACGGACACGATAAAAAGTATCAATTGTAATAGAAAATATCCCCAAATAAATTGGACGATTAAAAGTGTATACTGCGTATGAAAATAAAAAAAATTAATTGAATCGCTTTCGATTTCGCTTCGCTTCGATACAAAGCCACACTACTAGTGTGGTTTTGTCTCGAAGAGTTGGATGTTTACAAACAGAGTGAACGAATTAATTAATCGTTCGACAAATTGAAACATATACAATATAGGTAACTGTTGAAGCACGTGTCCATAAGGTATAATTGATGTCTTACCGATTTTTAATACGATTCGTGTTTGTCCAGTTGGCTTCACACCAACCCAGAGTGGTCCCACCTTCGAAGCACAGACACTGACTTAAAAAAATATTCATACACAAATAGACACTATCATTCACGTGTTAGACACACACGCACACACGAAAATACACACATACACGTACACAATTTAATATTTATCTTTTCCGTTCAATACGACGAGTTTTCGAATAAAATTCGTTCGTCGACGGGCAGATTCACCGCTCCACGGGGCAAACCGGCGACTGGTCTCGCGTTTCCGGTTCCGGCGATGGAATCACCCTCATTTCACACTCGACAGTATCTGAAAAATAACACAGAAAAAAAAACACATATCAATAAATTGGATATCGAACAAACGATTTAAAAGAAATGGAAAAGAATCGGCTGCCGAATCGTCCGAACCTTCGAAGAAAAATTCATCTCGAGATACGTGGTGTACTTCAAAACGATCCACTTTTTATGGATTCAGATTTTTCACGGTGGAAAAAAAATGTAAAAAACGCAAAAAGGTAGTATCCTTGCCCGGGGCGAATTTTCATTCAATTATCCCGAATGTTTGCGGTATCGATTTCAGCGAATGATACAATTACATTCCGATAAATGACGATCTTGTCCAAACATGAGTCACAGCAACGTTTACAATGTATTTTCAAATTAAAAAAAATGTATTTACATTTGTTACCCTTTTAATTAAAAAAAAATAACATAAAGTCACGGTTAAAAGAGCCATTATATTTATTCACCGTATTCATCATTGCCCATGTACTATTTGGACTACAATAAACAATCACTAGAAAGAACTGTCGAAACAGAACACTGTACGGTACTATAAATATATAAAAATATTTCATTAAAATTAAGTACAATTGGTTTATACCTACATAGGACAATTGGTGAATATGACTGGTTATAAAGAAGAAGAAATAAAACGAAGAATGACACTAGGATGGAATGCTTTTGGATGAATGAACATTGCTTTTAAATCCAACATTCCGCTATGCTTAAAAAATAAGGCATACGACCAATGCGTACTGCAAGTTATGACGTATGGATGTGAAATGTGGATGCTAAATTCAAGAATGTTACGCAAGATCCAGTACACAAAGAGAAGCATGGAAAGATGTATGTTCGGTATAACGAGAAGAGATGGGAAGAGGAATACATGGGTAAGAAGCATGACCAGGGTGGCAGATATAGCGGAACGTGTGAAAAAATTGAAATGGCAATGGGCTGGACACATATCGAGAAAAATGGATGGCAGATGGACGCGAGAAATACTGGAATGGTATCCGAGAGGATGCGAAAGAAAGCAAGGCAGACCGAGTGGAAGATGGACTGATGAATTGAGTAGAATGTGTGGAGTAAACTGGATGCAGATTGCTCAAGATAGTGGAACGGCTCACTGCTTCATCCAGCAGTGGATGGTGAACGGCTGAAAATGATGATGATGAAGTACCAACTGCTTGATCCTTGCGTACGAGTTCTATTCGTTTTGCTTTCGTTTAGTGAAACCATAATGAAATATATAAGAAACAAAGAAACAGAAAGGCGGAGAACTCTTTTGTATTTACCTACATATGTACATATGTATACATATGTTTAGAACTGACAGTGTCAAAAACAACAGAATTTCAGTCATGTATTTCGATAAACATTGAGATTCTTTGAAATTGAGCAACCGTAACCTTCTGTCCAGATTTTGATATAGTAAAAGGTGTGTTTTTGATAACGATATCTATAAAAAAAAAAAAAAAACGAAACTGGGCTAAGGGCGTGTCTCGTACGCCAATCCGAAGCGTGAGTAATGGACGACGGACATAAACTTGTGTCGCTACCGAAAACTTCAAAGACAAACGGCTCTACGGTTAATGGACGCATAAAAACCAACCCTTCTCCTACCCTATAATTCATAAGGGGGATGATAGTTAGCAACGGGGTTCCCTCGGATCATCCATCTACTTTAGGCGAGCTGTCAGGTTGCGCCCCTTATACGGCCGCGTCTCATTATGCGACATCATAACGTGATATCGACAATTTTCCCAGCGAGAAAAAGTGAAATAGAACGTGTTAAAATGAAAAATGATAGAAAATTGATGTTTCGAAAAAATGAAACGATTCTCCCCCAGAGGCGGCTGAAATGTATAAAAATTTTATAACCGTCTAAGAACAGTGGAGGATGATAAAATTCAAGACGATGTTCCGTGAAAGTTTACTGAGCTTAGATAATTATTTGCATTTTTATCGTGCTAGGAGCGATCTTCTATTTTATGACTTGCCAGGAACTCGGGTCGTATTCTTTTATTTTGTTCTTTTATTATGCTGTTGAACGTTCTTAGAAAGTAGCTTGGAAAATTTGAAAACTGCACGAGAAATTATAATAAAAAAAACGCTCCAAGTACATACATAGTTGTACGTTTGCGCGTTCCTTACTCGATTTGTTTTTTTAACCTCAGAATAAAAAATGAAAGATTTTCAACGCGTTTGAAAATTATTGCAGCAGTTAAATTTGATTTTAACAGTTCGCTCAAATATATATAACTCATAAGCAGTTTTATTCGCCTTTGATCACCGGAAATATCTACATAAATAGATTGACAAATTTTATAGCTATAAAAAATGGGTCGTATTTAGAAAATCAACAGGCCCAAATGCAACGCAACGATAAACCTTGGAAAATATATTATTGAATGTTTTTCTTTATATTTATTTGATGACTACATTTATTCAAGTATAAATTTGTTTTTTGATGTGGTCAGAGTTATCATTAACAGAATCAAGAAGAAAAGTTTTCGCAACGCGATTTCAATCATGAAATTATTTAAGCTGTAGTTTCGATACGTTCTGTATATCGAGTTTCTTCGGGTAAAAGGTAAATAGGTTTCGTTGCGACCCATATTCAGGTACGTAAGCATGCAAGGGAGCAAACAGTATATAGCAGACACCATAAATCTGACGTTTTCACGTTCGGATTTATATTCGTTTTCGTTGGGGTACCTCCTTTTCAGACTATAAAGTTACGTTTGTATATGTACATATGTATGTATGTATGTTTCAGATTCGAATAAAAATTTATAGGCACACATGTAAAATTTCCGAAAGGGCGAATCTGCATGCTTTTCCTTTTTATTCCCGAGCCGAATTTAATAAATAAATAATCTTTTCCTAGCACCACACAAGAGTGCGTAAATTCTACTTCATTGGAAACTCGCGGGTAAAATAAATCGTGTGATTGATTCCCCAACCAGCAAGTGGTTTTATCTAGTGCGCTATGATTTATGTTAATTGCTCGTAATGGATTTTGAGCCCAGTGCTATTCAATTTATCGGATAGCGTCAGCAAATTCGGTTTTCATATAAATACTCAAGCACCCGTCAAATTGTTAATCAATAAATGTTGAACGATGGTAAATATTCACTAGTGTGAATTTTTATTCATACGTTTGCTTAAGAAATTATTAATTAAGGCCCGTGTTGGCTGTAAACGTGCTACATACATATATAATCGAAACCTTATTAACCTTCAAACATAGGTACCCTATTATTATTCTAAATATTTATGTTATATTTTGTAATTTGATAATACGCGAAGTGCTGCGATTTTATCAAAATCATCTACGTTATACATATGTAGTTCCTCGTATAATTTGTCTATAGGAAATATCAATCAAATCGGAAATGGAAATATATTTAATTTCCGCTCACTTTTATTTACCGAATATGTCTGTTTATTTACGCAGTCATACACTGTATGGTCCATAATAGTAATTAAATGAAATTAAATATAATGAAAGTCGTGCGTACGTTGCGTCACATTTTTTCTAAAGATATAATTTATAAGCTCACTTGCGTTCGCGTATGCTATTATTAAAACTGTGATTTATTTGGCTTTGTGAAAGTTTGACCTTTGAATTTTCGTATTGATTTCGTTGTTATTACGTGAAAAACAAACATTTTCGCGAAGAATTCGCCTTTCGTGCAAAATATCAATTAAAACGCGAAAACGTCACGCGTTTACTGGGAAAAACTTTTAAACGATACGGCGTTCGTGAATTTCGGGAAAATCGTGTCGGAAAACATTTTTCATAAATCATCTCCATTTGACAGGTCAAACGATTGATAACGTCGATGCGTTTGTGTGCGAGGGCCACAAGTTCACCATAAAGTCTATATTTGAATGTCGCAAAACTATACGCCATTCTTTTTGCCCACCAAAAAAAAATACGTATCCGCGCGGCGATAAATCATAATAATGAACTCGTATACGAGCTTGATCGACACAAGGTAAAGATGATTATGTATGTATGCGCGTACGCTTTCAAATTTTATGTTACTTGTATGCAAATTTGACAGAAGAATTTTCGCCGAGTGCGAATATTAAAATTTATGTTAGAAAATTTTGCACAATAATACGCTATGTAAATTCAGGACGTTCTTAGGTACTCACTGTAGGAGACGTGCCTGTATTTTTTTTCAGTGAAGAAATTGAAATGATGGAAAAGCGCTAGTATTCAAATGCGAAAGCTTCTTTCACGTAGCCGATAAAAGTTTACGTACAAAAGTAAAAAAAAGAAGTTAGACCTCCGTGTGAAGAATGGCGAGGGTAAATTTTTAAGACTTCTCGTAAACCTTACCCGTGTATCATTTTCATAAATATGTATATTTTTGTTTGCATGAAAAGAGGAGTAAATCAAGAAAAAGGGTGCGTATCGAACTTTACTACTTAACAAGGAATAAAGAGAAAAAAAAAAAAAACAAACGTCTAAAATTTGTTACGACCCGAGTAATATCATTTTCAGTAGGTGATACAAATTTCGTGTTAGAAATTTGACGCAACAATGAAAGAAGAATTTTCAGCCTTCATGTAAAATTTACAGCGGAAAAGGAAGCATAATTGGAAAGATACGTTTATTCGGAATCGAGCTTTACAGCAAAACTCTGAGAAATCTGACGAATATACATAACTAACGTTAAGATTGTTAAGAAGCAAACGTTCATTTCAATTAACGTCAATAAACAAATTTGTGCTAGAAATTGTAGCTTCGTTTAATGAAGAGTAACTTATATTGATTGATGAAATGAAATTATATAATCGACTAACGAAAATACTCATTTAAAATTACACCATACAAAAGTTCACTAGTCTACCAATACAATGTAGCATTAAATTGTGTTTGTAACTATTTATACGTCAATCAATATTCTTACGAAACCATTACAATTTGAGTGCCATTGAATATATATTGTGAAGTTGGCTCAATGATTATATCGTTTTTATTTCAAATGGTAATTTGAATGCATTCGAAAAGGTCGAGGGTCATGACAAAATAAAGCTGTAATTAATTGAACTCAGCACTCGAGGTTACGTGCTTCGGATTAATCGTGAACGTCAGTTATTTTTCGATACAAACGAAATAAAAAAAAGCGAATTTAACCGTCGAATACCAAGTAGTATAGGTAGTAATCATCGTAGAATTTCACAACTCACTAAATATAATTTGAATAACTCGAATCCAAGGAAAACCCGTTTCACCATCGATTTCGCTTCCGTAACGTCGCGTCGTTATAACAAAAATTTTCAATACGATTGCAAGTTGTGTTTTTTTTTTTAATATAATTACAAAAGTTGATCTTATCAGAAAGATTAATCTATTAATTACTCATTGTCATCACGGAAGGTAATCGTAAATAATCATAAGTTGACTTTAACACTTGCGGTTAATACAGCATGTTCATTAATACGCGACATTAGGCAGAATAATGTATTCATACCTAGGTATTTATATTTATGACTGCGCAAATGATGTGTTATTAATATGAAAGATGAATACTTTTGATTGTATAAAGTGTAATAAAAAGATTTCTATAACTGAGTATAATCCAATATGACCATATTAAAAACAAAATTAAACGAGGAATTTTGAAAATTGTTAATTGTTTCCAACATTCAAAGCTTTTTGCATACTTAATAGGAAACTACCCGACATAGTTTCGTCATCTGAAATAATCAGAAGCAAAAAGTGTCAAGACGTTTAAAAACGGCTTTGTAAATAAGAGACATTTATGTCTCTTGTTGTTTACAAAAACGTCCAGAAAGTACAAAGTTTGGAGACCTGCTGTAAAGGCAAAATGTTGACACTTGTTTCTTCTGTGTATCCAGAAATTTGGAGATACGGTTTTAATTAGGTTAGATTTGGTTAGATTAGGTTAGATTATAATTTCAGGGGTACCTCTTGTTGGTAGCTTGCTGCCACTACGTTCCCGTAAAAAAAAGGTTAGGTTTGTTTAGATTAGGTTAGGTTAGAATTTCAGGGGTACCTTTTGTTGGTAGCGTGCTTCCATTACGTTCCCGTAAAAAAGAGCTTACTTTAGGGTTAGAATTTTAGGGGGACCTCTTGTTGGTAGCGTGCTGCCACTACGTTCCCGTAAAAAAGAGGTTAGTTTTGGGTTAGAATTTCAGGGGGACCCCTTGTTGGTAGCGTGCTGCCACTTCGTTCCCGTAAAAGAAAGAGCTTAGTTTAGGGTTAGAATTTCAGGGGGATCTCTTGTTGGTAGCGTGCTGCCACTTCGTTCCCGTAAAAAAAGAGATTAGGTTTGTTTAGATAAGGTTAGGTTACAATTTCAGGGGTACCTCTTGTTGGTAACGTGCCGCCACTACGTTCCCGTAAAAAAAGACATTAGGTTAGGTTAGTTAAGCGTTGTTGTCATATTTTCTCAACTCATCCATGACGGCCAACTTAATAATTTCGTATAGGAAGTTTGTTTGGTTTTAGTTCCTCGAAACACCCCGACTAATTATATATGTACATAGGCAAATACATACATATACGCCCTTGTGAGATCACAGCAATATACATCATTTTCAGACAGATGTAGTGCACGCGCGCCCATAATAGCAATCCGTTAAATTAGGATTGACGGTGGGCAATTCAACGGTGTGTCAGAGAGCAATAACATAACTCCTGGTTATTGTTGTTTTATACGAAACACTTAAACTTAATTACGCGACTTCACACACACACACAGATGAGAATCGCTGAAATTTCACATCCAAAACATTCATCCTATGTACAGCACGTCGATAGAGACGGTCGTTTTGCGGAGACCATTAGGTACCACAGTACACGGGTACCGCCGAGTCGTAGCGAGATTTTCATTAAATTAAATAATCGCGCCAAGTCGTCGCGGCAGACAGACTCGATGCAATTAAGGTCAAATTGGCCATCTTCAATTATGTTAGACCTCTGCGATCGTTCGTATCCACGGGACCGGTTCTTTGGAGCGGGATATTTATATTAAACGATTCATTGGCCTCTCCTTTTATATCCCACCTCGGCGCGCGGTGCAACGGATGCGGGACACGAACGTGAATTCATCAATTGGAAATTGTGACTTTGTGTGCTATGGGTCATCCATGGGACGCCATCCTGTGATGGTGTCGCGTGCTATTGGCGCTAGGCTAGCCCACAGTGGCAATAAAAACGCCATAAAAATAATTTGAAGTTTAATTAATGCCGTCACGCGCCACTCGTGGTGTCGTCGAGCACGTACGAGTACCTAGGAAGTGGTCGCAAATTGTTCGGTTTCGTCATTGCTGTTCTGCGGCCAAAACGCGAACTGTCGTCCCTCCCATCCACCCACAAAACCACCATGGTATTCTCCCCTATACGTCTACCCCCCTCGGTTAATGGTTGGTCCATCGCGTTTGATGCTGGTCGTCTCTTTGCGACCGTGAACGACGAACGAGCGCTAATGGTCGACGATGATGCATCCTAAATCGAGTTTCGACCGCCGGTCGACGTCGTCTAAATTCACTGTCGCATTAACGATATAGTGATGTCCTAGTGCTGTTCAATTTGTTAACCGTTTTAGTGGCGACAGCCTATGGATAAACGTGATAAATTCGACCGTCGCGTCGTATAAAATAAGAAAATAAAACGCCCACGCGTGGCGACTGAAAACCGCGAGTTTTATAGATTTTTAATTGTATTATTGTTTGTTGCGATAAAACTACTTGTTCTAGTTTTGAATGTACGTATAGGGTGTAAAAGTTGAATTGAAACTGAAATAGTGACGTTTGCAAATATTTGAAGTAAAACTTCTTTTCGCTCGGTTCCAACGTTCCATACAAACGGAGCGAGCGATATGCTGTAATGTATATCTCCACTCCTTCAGTTTGGAGGTAGGCTATTGCCCTCTCTCTTGCTCTTTCGCGTTCATGCGAGAGAAAGAGATCCGACCCGAAAATTTGAGCGTCCCCTCCGCCCTCCCCCTCCCCCTCCGACCGCCACTCAGTTTAGTAAAAACGTGTCATCGAAGCGTGGCACGGCACGAAAACCAGCGGTCAACGGCTAGACGCCAGGTAGTAGTGATGCCGCCACTTGACGTGACGAGCAGTACCGAGTGTTCACGTGTGGGTATGTCACTCGAACATTTTCGCGTTACGCGGTTAAGGGCAACGTACTGTATGAGCAGTCGCAGTGCATCGCTCGAAGTCGAGCGAACCGCGAAGAAAGCAAGATGGCGGACCCTTCCCCCTCCACATTCAGTGTTGTCTGTGCGTTTGGTTGACACTAGAGTGGCGCGATCAGCGATACGACAGCAGCGCTCTGGCCACGCGTGTCACTTCCATGCGAATGCTCGTCACCATTCGACGACGTCACCTAAGGCCAACGGTTGATGAACATTCGCGCGAATGTGAAGTGGCTGAATGAGAACAGTGACTCATTATGTGAGCGTTTAAAACCACATTTGTGTACACAATTCTTTCACATTCACATCTGTATTCCTTCTTGTACATTGCACTTGTTTTAAATTGCAAAGAAGTTTTACTTCTATAGTGAGTAGCGGCTACACACTGCGACTTTTATTTTATCCTAAACGGATAAAGTATTGTGATCGTGCGAAAATTCGACGTTGAGATTTTTTTTAAATTTTTTCCTTCGGATCAAAAGTGTGGAAAGTTATAAAATTCATACTTTTATTGATTGCTGTTTTCAATGATATAAAGGCCACGGATTCCCAACCTATAGGTCGCGACCCCAAATGGGGTCGCGAAGGGTTTTCTGTGGGGTCGCCAACTGAAACAGTAGACTAAATATTGACTATAATGCAATTTTCTGTCAGTTATGACATATGGGTGTGAAACGTGGATGATCCAGTGCACACAGAGAAGCATGGAAAGATGTACATATGTATGCTTGGTATAAAAAGAAGAGATCGTAAGAGGAATACATGGGTAAGATATAGCAGAACGTGTGAAAAAGTTGGATTGGACACAGCGAGAAGAATGGATGGCAGATGGACGCGAGAAATACTGGAATGGTATCCGAGAGGATGTGAAAGGAAGCAAGGTAGATCGAGTGGACGATGGGCTGATGATTTGAGAAGAATATGTGGAGGCAAGTGGATGCAGATTGCTCAAGACAGACAGGAATGGAAGAGGATTGGAGAAGCCTTCATCCAGCAGTGGATGGTAAACGGGTGAAAATGATGATGAATGCAATTTTCATTTTTAATCGGTGTCTTGATGTTTGAATAATATTTTTTGCCTTTTTTAAATATATCGGGGTCACGGGTCCCTAGGCTTTTATAAAAAAGGATCGCCTCTCGAAAAAGGTTGGGAGCCTGTATTATATTTATATTTTAAGTCATGGGTCGGCAACCGGCGGCCCATAACTACATAGTTGACCATACTTAATATTGCTTCATTAAGTATGTATGTATTATGATTTTATTGTGTTTTTACTGTGTTTTATTATGCATGTACATATGTGTATTATTTTTGTAATTTAACAAACAATGTCGATTTGGTTAATCTGTTAAGGTGGGTGTTTCTGTAAATAAATAAATAATATGCGGTATGTTGAATCATTTGAATAATAAATTTTAAATACATAGATGGCTAAGCAGAGGTGCTGTTCTCAGTAAATATTTTAAATTGATGTAGAGAAATAGACATTTTACACGACGGAACAAGAAAATACTGTCCAAAACTATCGGATAAAAATCGTTTATTTCTTATGCATTTATGTTGGATATTACAAGGTACTTTAATAAACGTAATTTGAATCTCCAGGGCAAAGGTAAATTACTTGCTGACCTTTTATATATTGCTAATGTGTATCTGCAGTTGGGTGGAAAATTCAAAAGGACACTTTTGTTGTTTTTAATGAATATTTACAAACTGAATTTTCAACAAGATTTATGGATTTTTATAAAAAAAGCAGTGAAACACGAATGTTTTTTAAACCTTTTAATGACCCAAACCAACTACAATTGTAAATTTTGGAATTACAACACAATGAAACATTAAAGAATGTATTTTCGTTGGAAAATATTCAATAACTTTATCGATGGTTACCAAAAAGATTTGAGGGATTAATCAGTTTCGCGAAGAAGATGAAAGTCGTATTTGGAAGCACATTCATTTGCGAACAAGCATATTCTACCATGGGTTTTACAAAGAATAAATTTTTTTCAACTGACCAATGAACATCTGTATGCAATTCGAATTTGCTGGTTTTAAAGTGGATATTGAAAATTTAGCGAAAGAAAAACAGCCACAAAAGTCACATTAGAGTGATAGATAAACTGTATTTTATTTTTACTTGCTTTGTGAATGTCATTTTTCATTCTGGTTCGTTTTTATAAATAAGATTTGTTTCATATTTCGAACTTTATTTTTAAATAATATAAATTGATAAGTAAAGTTTTTTCTAGACTCCCTATCGTCTCTTAAACACTTGCGGGGCCCCATTATTAAAACTAAAAGTTGATTTAGCCCGTAAGTCTGAAAAGGTTGCCCATCCCTGAATTATAAACGATGAAAACAAAAATAGTGTAGATTATTTTACACGCATAATGTATTCCATATCTCATTTTCTCTAAAATTATACTATAAATGTACAGGTAAGTGATTCATTACTTCAAAACACGATAACAAAACACAAAACATATCTACATAAAAAATTAATTATATGATGTAAAAATTATTCAAATTTCATCAAGTCTACTAATACTATTTTTGGAACATTCTGCTTTAATACAAAACTTCAAACATTTTTTGAAATTCTCAGTATAAATTCCAATTTATAATTTTTTTGCATATATTGTATATAAAGAGAAATTTTTCATATAAAACTAGGTACACACTCGCGAATGGATGTTTAATAAATTTTTTCAATGTACGTAAGAATCCATAAAGTGAATATAGAAATAAATGTACGAAGATCGATAGGAATGGAATTGAACGGAATAATGTAATATTGACGTCAGTATCAACAAAAAAAATAGACAATAATGTGACGCGTTTCATCATAAGTACATACATAGTAAAAAAATAATTTCGTATACAAGTTTTTGATGGATTGAAAATATTTCAAGGCGAAGTTCTATAAATACATAAAAAAACAGTATGTATTGTACGAGCGGTAACAATACCATAATATATAATGAAATATGATTAGAACACGTATTAGGATTGGTACCAATGTATCAATGAACGTGATACATTTTCCAAAGTATCTACTTTGCCACCTCATCGATAGACTAATCTGCCGGCACTGTAAATTTATACGAAATCCAATTATCAATTTGTACAGTGTATATCATGAATGCAATGTGAATTACACGTAAAATGGTTGTCAAACATTTTGACCGCACGATGGAGTAATTAAGGGTAGCGATAGAGTGTTTTGAAATATTAATTAATTCAATTCAACCCGCATTCGAGGCGTGAGATTAGCCTCGAACATTTGCAAAATGAAATTTTCCCATTCACCATTTTCAATGAATTATTTATTCGATGGATTAATAATTCTACACCGTCATTTACAATATTAATTAAATTTATGTATGAAAAGCGTTACATGCGATAGTGATTTATTGACTATGTTTAAGACTACGTTTTACAATCATTTAGGCGATGGTGCCATCGATACTATCAATCTTCTATATTTCAATTGTGTCGGGTCAAATAGCCGTCTGGCTGTCAGATCGACGTAAAAGAAAACGGAATCGAGAGGATGCAATCTCAACATTGTCATAAATATTGAATTGCAAATGGACTTTGTTCTCTCGTGTCGGTGAAAAGTGGATCGTTCGTAGAGTATTGAATCGTACGAATCAAAAGGGCTAATTTAAGAATCTAGTGTATTTTGTTTGAATGATGATAGAATTTCAATCCAATATGTATGTATGTATGTACATATGTATATTTTAAATTGTACAAGTTTTTGAATTTATTTGAATGTTAAATTTATTCGAGATCGGATTTATTTGCATTGGAGAAACTTTAATTTAGTAATGCAAATAACTGCGGAACGGAAGCCTAGCAAAGGCTTAAATAGGATAAACTCGTAAGATTTATACGTTGTATAAATAGTATCGGAATAAATTTATTTTCGAGTTTTTAATGAAAAAATTTATATACACTTCCGATGAATTTAATTTAGTATGTAAATCAACGATAAAGCTCCAATGCAACATCACTTTTGCTTATTGTCAAAATTTTCTCAATGAAAAGATTTTCATTTATAAAACTTTCCATTTATATTACAAATGTACATTTAAAAATATAAACAGGGGTATAGAAATAAGTAAGTTATAAATTTATTTAGAAAAATACGTACTAGAATAAATTAAATAATAATACGTATTCATAGTTTGACAACGACTAATCCGTTTATTTAATCTAACAGAGAGTCGACTTTTATGCGTACGCGTAAACATTGCTAAATCTCAAATAGGTATACTTGTTACAAGGGGATTTATTCGCGAATTTAATTAAATTGAAAATTTTGCGTAGGAAGGCTCTCTAGACATTCTTGTACACACACTCGTACACAGTTATCCACTGTTAGAGAGTCTACATATTTTCCTCGCAGCATAAATATTTACATACGATTCAGCGCGCATTTCAGTTTGGCGACTCGACGCAGAGTTTTCGCGCGAATTTTCCAAAGATTTCCCATTTGTTTGACAGCTGGAAGTTTTGCACTACGGCTCTCTTCACTACGCTTAAATCGCCGTCGTCGGAAATAGGTCGATTAGGCCACTTTTAATATGCAAAGTTTATGCTCTCCAGATAGGACACCCACACGCGCGACACGCTGAGGAAAAGCTCGAGTTGTGGGATAGAAAAAAAAAACATATTTATATAAATAAATATTGTGTATGCGAAACCTGTCGTTTTGGCACGACTCTTGGGGGTAATTCGGGACAGACGCCGCTCGGAAATAGAAATTCTTCTTTCCGTCGGGCTAATCTGCACCGGTTGTATCATAATATCGAGATATACGCGAAACCACCATGGGAAATTTATTTATTTGCAATATATGGCGGACGTGCTTTACGAGCATTACGTATGTAATTTTCCGAGCGAAAGGGTAGTAATTGAAAATCGAAACGTTTCCGCTAAATACGTAAACAAAAATCAATAAAGTTGGTTCGTATGCAAATTTGATATATTTCAACGCTATTTATAGACCACATCATAACGTACAATTGACTTTCCATCAAAGAGAATACGTACGCTAAACTTTAATACTTTAACGGTTCAAGTGTATAATTCTAATATATTCTATATAATTCTACATATGTACATATATGTATTTATAAAAACTTCGATATATGTATGTATAAAAAAAAGGTCACAATTTGAACGATATGAAAATTATTTAAACGTGAAATTCAATCGTACGTATGATGAGATTTTCATCATTTTCACACGCTACCGTATTATCGCGTGAACTTGGAGGATATTGGATTATACGAGTATTCGGCGTTTACTGCTTCGTAATTTTATTAAACATTGATATATTTTGTATAGAAAAAAAATATATAAATGTGAATATTCACTGTCTAGAATCAAACATCAAACGGACGAAACCTTTGATTTTGATATTTCAAAGAAAGTATACCATCGTTTTTATTTGACTTGTTATTATGAGTCATAAAGAAATTGTAATGGTAATTTTCAATTCTCGTACGAGATTTCAAACGAAAAATTATTCTATTTATAATGATTCGAAATAACAGCAAGGGGATTCGTATATGGAGTTCTTTATACAAATTGTATGAAGCTAGTATAGTTGTTTAATTTTAGAAAAGTAAAAATGGAATAGAAATTTTAATTGCGTGTGGCGTTAATGGCGCATGCGAAAAGCCTTCGAATCAGAATGGGCAAGTTTGGACAAAAAGGGTGCTCAAATTATGGCCGAAGGGGACTTGAGAGACCGCAAACCGAACCTCTTACGATCTCAAGGGTAGTGTTGTTGTAAGGGTGGCAAAAAAAAAAAAACACAGAGAACTTCTCGTAGTGTTAAACGGACGTAGATAGCCAGCGCTGGGGCGATGAATAGAACCGTTTCTAAAGGGGCTTTCAAATAACTTGGTATGTACGTATCTTGGGGTATATACTTATATAGGGTTGTGGCAATAACGACGAGGTAAAAAGGGCTTAGCCCTTAAAACCCACGTCCGGTCCCCGCGTAATTTCGTCGGAAATAGTACGAAAGCTCTCGCAGATACGAAACGGAAAACTAACCGAGACACTTTTTATACCCTCTGCCGCCAGGGACTGCCTGATAATTATCATTATAATGTTTGTATCCGATTATGATCACGAGTGTCTATATATTTACTAAAATAATATGAGCATCGATAAGAGCAAATGCACATTGAATCGTATGCATACGACAACGGTAATTGTATGTACATACGTTACGGCTCCATTGTTACGTGTCACGTTAATCTGATAAACGAACGGATGATTTAATCAGCTATACCATGCATGTGCGATTGTACGTGTGTATATCTGAACGAATGAGTCACATACAGGATTGGATAGAAATTGCTTCCGATATTTGTTTGACAGTAAAAGGCTATCTATCTATTCTACTGGTGATTTTCTTGCTTTGATATTACCAGTCCTTGACTTTATTAGATTAGATGTATGTACAATGTACACCTTTGTTGAGACTTATATTTCTCCAAGTGATGATTTCATGACCCAATTTACAATTTGAATTTACACAACAGAGTGGTCAGTTTTTTTTTTTTAGAAAAATAGCGAACGAATTATACTATATCAGTAAAGACTGATTCAACATACAAAAATTTAAACTGTGTAAAATTACTTTTTTCTCCCGAGCACTGCACTGAGTGTCTACTAAAATCGAACTACAAGAATTGGGAGAAAACACTCTATATGTAAAAAGTAGAGATACACAAAAAATGAATGAGTTTATTGTTATCAAACATTTTTTTCGTATTTCAATAGTAAAAGTAACCAATTTTTATAGCAAATAGAAGAAAAATTAATTTTATACATAATATAAATAGCCAGGCGATAACTCGGTGGTTTGCGAGTTTTTTGAGCGAAGGTTCAGGGTTCAAGGTTCATCCCCGCATGTCTAATGATTTTCTTAGCAATTTTTCGACTTTTAATAATCGTCATTGGCAAGATTTGGACGTAACTAAATCTACTTCAGCCGTCTCCTGTTAGAATTTGCCAATTTATCTAACTTAGTTGTTAGACGGTTCCACCAAAAATTGGCACCGCGTATCCATTTTTCGTATGTTAACCTATTATTGGGTCCGGATCCTTGTGTTCTTAGACCCGTTGGTTAACTTTGGTCGAAATACAGAATCAGAGTGTTTAAAAATACAAATCGATTAGAAATTTTAACATGAATTTTATTTGTTCAAAAATAAAAAAAAAATTAAGTACTTCGGCACGGTATCATGCTATTTTTTTTATATTTTTTTTTTTGGATAAAATGCTTTGTCAACAGCGATTCGCACCATTTTTATTTGCTGGGAGGTACAAATATTTTCCTTGTTTTTAAAAATGAAAATGTATTTATCATCATACGGTGAAAATATGATGGTGCTTTCGCGTCGTCAAGGGGGATGAAATGGATGTCTCCAACACCTCCTTCTTATCGGTTAGGGTGCACATCAAAGGGGGTGGTTGCGGTTATGCGGGACGCGGCTGGAGCAAAATGTAATTTGGACAAGTTTACCAGACGAGAGCGGGCCCTAATCAATAACGAGTTAACGTACAAATTAATTTTCACCTCCAAAATCCGCCAGGGAAACATTTCATTTTCCATTTCGAAGCGACAGCCACTGGAAGGTTGACGACTGGAGTAAGAGAGAACGGGGGGGGCGAAATATGGTTCCAAAATCGCGTAAACATTTATGGAAATTAACGGCTATTAAGCGAAGGGCTTACGGTACCTCTATCTCGGTACGTTACGTGCCTACGTACCGTAGAAGCGTTTCTGTATGCCCGCTCGTGGAAGGCAATGATTTATGGTAATTGTCCGGGACTGCTTCCTACAATTGCGATATCCGACAGATGTCCCTCGCAGAAATGTCATTATGTCGTTGCCAGCTTGCTTGCCCATCGGGCTTTAGCAATTCGACGTGTGATAAGTTTGAAATACTATCATATTAGTAAATATGTACGCGCGTCTACAATACATATGTACATACATACATATGTACATTTGGGGTGGAGCGACATTGCAAAAATTAAAAATCGGCATTGTAATACCTACCAAAAGTTTTGTTGTATCATCCGTATTAAAAAAAATCTGGGAATATGTCTTCAGGTCTCTATCCGAAGGCGAAAAATGAAAATTTGCCTATTAATTTCGAAATCTTAACACAGAATACAAATTTTTAGATAACATGCTCATAAAATTACCCTAAATTTATTGAATATTATAAGTCCTTTTTGTAAAAATCTAATTTATTTACGTATTCCTTGAATTATTCAAATATGTAAGTTTGAATTTGTGACAGTGGTGGAGAGAGACATACGAGTAAAGTAAGTACAATTTATAGTAAAAATAAATACTAATTTTCCAATTAAAATTGCTTTTTATAGAGGATTGGAAACAATCAATTGGAACTTTTTAAAAGTGCTTGAAGAGACCAGAAAAAACTTTTTGTATTAAGCAGATTTTTTTAGACAGAAGAGGTATGATGTAGAGGCAACTTTTTATAACTATTTCAAAACGAATATCCCAAAAAAAAAGTTCCATACATCGTCGCTCCACCCTAATGTACATACATATACGTGTCAACGCTGAACTCAAGACGTGCATAAGGAAAATATTGAAAATCTATCCCTCGAATCTACATATATATGTATGTAACGCATCTCGGATGGGATTTAGTTTTACCCAAAAATAAATTTGCATATAAAGATGGAAAGGTTTTTACAATAATCTCAATTCAATTTATATAACAAAAGCGCAATTCAACATTTTTTTTGAAAAATGAAACGATTTTTTTTTTAGTTTTTAGAATGATGTATTAGGTAAAAATATTCAATCGAAAAATGTACAACAATGTATTTTCAGGGAACGTTTCATTTTCTTTTTCGTAATAGTGTACATACATTTGAATATAAGCGTTTAAGTTTAAATGGAAACGAGTAGGGAAACTGAACTGGAACTGATATTCATCGAAGAAGCAATTAAAATTGGTACGGTTTTAAGTAAGTTTAAGCAAAGCGGAAGGTATGGTTTTGTCGTAACAATGCTAATATTTCACCTGTGTGTTTAAGTAAGTAGATGCATTTGTAAAATCGTTACATGTAGTTCGAGAAATTAATATTAATTAAATGATATTCATCAAAATTTCTCAAAAATAAAACTGTCACATTAATCAAGCGACGGATCTGTGTTTATATTTTGATTTAAATATAGAGATGTTCTAAAAGTATGTGTGATTTAATATAACGTTTTCTAAAATAAACCAGCAAGATATTTCTTATCCTGAAACTCTATCCGTCTAACTCGTTCGAAGATCTTATATTTGTTGGCTGAAATATTAAATATTTGTAATTTTAAAATGTTACTTTCATCACACGCACACTCGTCCATTCGTATTTTTAGACAAGACAAATTAGCAGTTGCTGATTTTTGGTTCGACTACTAAAATTTGATGAGTGATATATTCAAAATTAAGAGCATTAGTCTCGACATCAGAATATTATTATGAAATATTTTTAAGGGTTTAGATACGCTTATAAATCGAATATCGATCGAGCTGTTTATTTTTTTGCGAGAAATTTTCCCTTTATCTCGTTTGTATACAGAATAAAATATAACATAAATAAACAAGTGGAAAGTTGTACCTTTGTGATGTTCACAAATTGGGGGCAAAGTGTTTATTTACATGTACGATTTTTCCGGTACTTTTGGATGTCGGAAAAACGATGGAAATTCGCGAATAATACGCATCATGAGCAGAAATAATAGGACTTATTTTGTCCGTCAAGACTCTTACAAAAGCAGAAAAGTGTACAACAAACGTTCGTTTGAGGACATGTACAAAATAAAAATTATTTTTAAAAACTCATGCGGAACATAATTGGACATACATAGATTATATATGTAGGTATTACACAAAACAGGTATCTTGATGGTATATTGATGCTCAATTTTGAGATCCTGCTTGTATAATATACGTATGAATAAAAAAAATTTGCTGTAACCGGTTATTATTATTAAACATAAAGTGTATTTATGTCTGTTATAATAAAAAAATATACCCAAATGACCGTCAATGGTAATTGGCGATAAAAACTAAAAAAAATCGTTACGATCAAAGAAATACTGAATCGGAAAAAAAACTTCCTTGTAAGTAATTTTTTTTATTTACACTCAAAGTTGAATTACTATAATCTTCGAACACGCCACGTAATCTCAATGTTAATTAGAATTTAAAATTTTTTTTACATCGATTTAACTATTAAACCACGTGCTTGAATAAATTGAAATACGAGGACTCAAATTTTAAAATATAACGTATGTATGTATGTTAGATGTACATACATTTTTTTAGCAGTAACGACTTGGAAACAAAAACACAATTTTCACAGACAAAACGACAACCGAATTTCACATTCAGACATGAATGCCATCGTTGAAGAGAATTCATTAAAAACGGTCGTTGTTTTCCGTTCGAACGTTCCTCGTGTAATTTGCATCTTTTTGTGATGCCGAATATATTTTGAACGGTCTCCACCGCGACGAAGACGACCGTCGAAAACGTATTTAAGTCACACATAAACCAATACTTATATATATATATATATATTTATATTTATTATAATACGGACGTGTCTAGGCATCGTCCGCGGGTAAAAATAATGCCATGTATTCTATTGTACATACAATATGTGTATGTTTATGTTTACGGGTGTAACGATAAGAGAGAGAGATGTCATCGCAACTCACTTCACAGACGGGCGTGTACTGAATTTTTGCGGTCGGTCACTCGTCCGACGGTGTGTCCGCACGTGGGTGACTTTCGTCGTCGGAAAATTGTCCGGAAAATTGTCCGGAAAATTGTGCGGAAAAGCGCGTCGCGCGTGTTCCGGTTTTCCGCGGAAAGCGTGCGAGCGTCCGCGCCCGAGCGCGCCGGCTGAGCGACTGCTGGCCGGGCCCTGCGGCCGCGCGCGGATGCTGCGGCTCACTCACACACATTCGGGTACACGCACGTACACGTACGTGAATACACGTGTAAGTGTGATGAATTGACCGTAGGACAGGTTGAGCTGTCATCAGCTCAAATCTACCGATATGAAATGTAACTGTGATCGATCAAAATTTGACAATTTTGAGATCGGGACGTAGACTTGTTGGTAAACTTTATTTCTTATCCTATTTAAGAAAAGTATTATATCATCATCATCATTTTCAACCACTGCTGGATGAAAGCCTCTCCAATCCTCTTCCATTACCGTCTGTCCTGAGCAATCTGCATCCACTTGACTCCACGCATTCTTCTCAATTCATCAGCCCATCGTCCACTCGGTCTAGCTTGCTTTCTTTCACATCCTCTCGGATATAATTCCAGTATCTGCCATCTATTCTTATCGCTGTGTGTCCACTTCAACTTTTTCACACGCTATATCTGACACTTCTTACTCATGTATTCCTCTTGCGATCTCTTCTTGTTATACCGAGCATACAAACATCTTTCCACGTACACCTTCTCTGTGTGCACTGGATCTTACGTAGCATCTACGTTTCACATCCATACGTCATAACTAACCCCACGTCATGGCGACCCCGCAGAAAAACCTTCGTGACCCCAAACGGGGTCGCGACCCATAGGTTGGGAAGCCGTGGCCTTTATATCATTGAAAACACCAATCAACCATTTCAGTATTTCTCGCGTCCATCTGCCATCCATATACCATCCATTCTGCTATATCTGCCACTTTGGTCATGCTTCTTACCCATGTATTCCTCTTACGATCTCTTCTTGTTATACCAAGCATACACCTTTTCATGCTTTTCTGTGTGCACTGGATCTTACGTAAAATTCTCGAATTCAGCATCCTCGTTTCACATTCATACGTCATAACTGGCAGTACGCATTGGTCGTATGCCTTATTTTATAAGCATAGCGGAATGTGGGATTTAAAAACCATATTTATTCTTCCAAAAGCGCTCCGTTCTTCGTTTTATTTGTCATCTACCACTTTGGTCATACTTCTTACCCATGTATTCCTCTTACGAACTCTTATTGTTATACCTAGCGTACATCTTTCCATTCTTGAGTTCAGCATCCACGTTTCACATCCATTCGTGATAACTGGCAGAAGTGCTATGTGTCATAATCATTTTCAGACGTTCACCATCCACTGCCGGATGAAGACCTCTTCAGTCTCCAATCAATTCCATTTCAATATGTCTGGAGCCAATCTGCATCCATTTGACTATACCCATTCTTCTTAAATCGTACGTTTGGTCTTGCACATCCTTTCGGGTACCTACCGTTCAATTGCTTTTCGCATCCATTTGCCATCCATTGTACTCGCTATATATTGTCCACTGTCACTAGCTTTGTCACACGGCTATATCCACCACTTTGGTCACGCGTCTCATTCACGTATTCCTCTTTAGATCTCTTCTTGTTATTGCATGCGTGCTGTTCTATGTGCACTGGATCTTGCGTAGCATTTTTGAGCTAAGCATCCACGTTTCACACCTGTATGTATGTTATAACTGGCAATACGTATTGGTCAAAAGCCTTTTTCTATAAGCATAGGGGGATGTTGGACTTTTATGTTCATTTTTGCGAAAGCGCTCCATCTCGGTTTCATTATTTCTTCTTTGCGTCCAGTCTTGTTCAAAAATTATCCTACGTATAAATATTTATCTATTATCACTATAATTTGACCATCTACATATGTATGTATGTACAGTGACTGCGTTTTGCGGCAAAGTTCATTACATAATTTGAGTTTTGTTGAAGTTCATTTTTAAAGCTACTTTTATGAGTACTGTGTTATGTTGTCATTTACCCGCAAATTAGGCCACCTTCTCTCAATGAATATAGTCAACGAAAATCATTTATTTCGCAACGGAACAGTTATCCTTATATACCTATGTGTACAGGTACATATTATTAATACACGATATTGTAGTAAGGGTTCATCAATGTATTTGCTTTTCACGTGTGCAAAAGAATCTAATATTTCTTTTAACATTCTTTACTTTACTTGATTTATGTTAATGACATATATTCTGAATTTCTACTTTTGCTGACGATCTGAAACTATATAGATCAATTCATTCTTTATTACAATTGGATCTTATTTATGGTCAGCAAAAAATAGCTTGTACTTCAGTATTAATAAATGTTGTTCTTTACGTTTTTCCAGATCCCATAAATATCTACTGTTTACCATATTCTTGACAGTGACCTAAATATGGTGGATGTATCATCTAGTCTTATAATTCTAAATTTAGTTTTGGGCGTCATATAGACGGTGTATGTATGAAGGCCTCTAAATTATTGGGTTTTGTTCTCAGAGTGAGCAAACCTTTCCAATCTGCCATGGTACTTAAGATTCTGTTGAAACACTAGTACGGACAAAGTTTTCTTCAATTATATATCCTTCTGATAAGGCCCATATATTTTGTTCAGAAAAGGTTCATTTGACAACAAACGGTATCCTTGGATGTAGTGGCTTCCTTTTGGGTGATTTTACTCTTTGGTCAAGAAGAAAGGTCTACCTGGGTAAACACTTTTTTTTGTCAGTTGGTTTGATACACAATCCTCTGGTTCTTATGGAAATTGTGGGTACCGAGTCCTTAGATTTTCTTTTGCTTTATCCAATGTACCAAATAATGTTAAATTCTCCGGTTGAAAAAGCTATTGCTTTACTCAACCTGGTGGCTGATCTATCGATATATTTTCTTGCAGTTATAACATGGTAGAGACTATGCTTAGATTATAAGATTTTGTGATAGATACGTTATGGTAACATATTATTTTACGATTCTTGAGCCTTTCTGTTTTTCTTTACGAAATTTTTTGTATAATTATATTATATGCTATGGTTCTATCAATGTAAGTTTTTATTTGGTTTTTTACATATATATGTACATGTATATATTGTTTTCCCTGCAAATCTGGATTTATATCTGTAATGTCTTGCAGGACGTTTTTTAAATAAATAAATAAATAAAATATAATGATCAATACATAATTTATTTTACGATTGAGTGATCATCTGTTCGTTTAGATATAACGAGTTTTATAATTCGGTTTCAAAATTGTTATAAAATTTTCCATCAATTTGAAAGGAATACAATCGGAACAAGAATTATTAAAATTTTGCGCGTGGAAATTTAACTCATTAGATTGACTGTATTGAATAATACCAGCTATTCAAAAGCAACAAGTGTTTTAAAAAAAAATATGTAGCTATAAGTAATATACATTAATACTCGCATTTAACTAACGATATAAAAATTGAGCTTATATTTTCATGACAGCAAAATCCCGTTACCAGAATATGACGGGAGATTATCTCGCAATACCTTCTCCTCCCTTTCTACCCCTCAATATTTCAATTTAATAGGTAACTTGCATATACAATGGCGCTGCATAGATAAGTGAACATACCGTAGTCGGTAGCTCATGACATCACGACTTTAATTAAATACAAAAGCGTTGACTGTACATACTCGCATATCTAGAGATAGTATGAACACGAAAAATGTAAATTGTGAGAAAGAGTGTATACGTGTGAGTTTGTAAGAATTTAATTTAAAAATTGAAACGATTTCAGATATTTGATATTGATAATATTTTATACGATGTAATAAGTACTTGTATGTAAACGTTGAAACGTTCACTCGCCGATTTAATGTACGACGGGGGTACAAGAAAAGATTAACGAGGAAATTGGAAACGATCGTATTCGAGATAAACCGCCTGGGCTGTTCGCGGAATTCTGCAAAATCCAGTCGTTCAGACTATCGATTTAATATTAATTGTGACAAATCCCGATATCTCACTGGGGGAAAGGGTGGAAAATTACGCACCCCCGATTTGGTGGAATTTTCCGCACCGTGCAAACAGGATTCGCTAATAAACCGCTAACGTTCCATCATGTAAATTGCTAAATTTACGTTACGCGCTAATATTAATGCAAATCCACTTTCATTAATCCCGAATTCCCCCATGCTGCCGTTGATCCCTCTCGTTTCGAATTCGCAAAGTGCAAACAAACGTCGGGTTTTAATCGATCACGGTTACACACTGCACCAGTTGCTATAGAGACAATGATAATGATATAATAAATTTACGTTCCGTCTCATTTGAAGAACGCAAAGCTGCCCACACACGCTTGCAAACACACACGTATGTATATGAATATTATATGTGCTAAAGCAGCGGTCGGGAACCGGCGGCTCCAGAGCCATATGCGGCCCTTTGTATGAAAACCTGCGGCTCTCGCTGTCATCCAACGTTTTGTGTGGAACACAAAACGTTTACACAAAATCAAAATGAACCCTATTTCCACAACTTGATGGCTATAAAAAGCTTTGATCGTTTTTCAGATTCAACTTTATAATACATTTTAGTAACTTTATATTACACTGTCAAACGCTAAAAAATATCACAAAGATAACTTACTTTTTACAAAAATAATATGTTGCGGCTCCCAAATTTACCAATTTTCCATAGTTTTGGCTCTTAACTCGAAAAAAAGGTTCCCGACCACTGTGCTAAATTATGTATGTACATACCTACATACATATACATACATATAATAGGGACTTTGGTGCAGTGCACGTTCAAATTCGCGACAGTGCTAAACACGCCACACGCTACCTAAGGGTGATTTAAGTGTTAGAGATTATGTGACGTTGCTTTAGTCACTTTACACGGCTTAACTTTCGCATAAGTTATTACTTGGATTGAACTTTAAGTTCCATCTAAATCATACGCGAGAAAAACACGAAGTTGTTATAATGGTCACAGATGCCTCAAAATTTTATAGTAGATAATAACTACATATAAGTTTGTAAGTCTAGAGAAAATTCTTTATAGTTTTAAAGCGTACGCAGATGGTCAAAAACTGCCATTATATTTATTGCACCACGCGGCTCACATTGTTCGCGTTTAGTATATTTTAATATTTATAATATTGAGCGTGTATCCGGTGCTTTATGTACATCTATTCTGTTGGTGTTTGACCATATAATGGTGGCTCTTGGTCGTTGTCATTGGCCCAGTGAACGCATTTCGACCGAAACTAGATCACAAACTATACTATAGTTCGCTCGTGTCGACTGAGGGTTATCGCGTGCCAAAATTTTTGTATTTTCACTATAATTCGTTCGATTTGATGCGATGTTTGCTCCCTATATAGTACATAGTATGGATCGTGATAAATGTGTGAATATAAAGGTATCCACAGAAAGCGTTCGGAATGTAATACACGGACAATTTTACAACAAAGAAAATATAATACATATATGAGTGTAGTTTTCATTCAAATTGGTAGTCCTCAAATGTTGCAAGAAAAAATTAAATATAGATCTGCAATTTAAGTGGAATTTACTACAGCTATTTAAAGCTACATAATATTTGATAACAAAAATTTTAAATTAACTTTGAGTAGGATGTGCGTAGGAGTTTAAGTACGATTCACTCTACTGCTCATAGCGAATTAGTATGATTTATTTAATTGAATGTATTTCGTTAATTTTAATTTTGATTTCAACTGGAATTTAGCACACGTACACTGAAAAGAATATCACAATTGTTATAACCAATCCACCGAATTTGTTATGCTATAGCACGAAGTTTCAAATTCAAAACTACTATATCAATTACTTATGTATGTACCTACATATGTATGTATGTACATCATTTTACATATTTTAAGCATATAAGCACTACCCTGGAGCTAGGACTCATATTATTGTAAGAGGGGAATATTTTCCCAATAGATATAATGTATGTATAAACAAGAAACGGTATGAAAAAACATAAAAAAAAAAAAATGCAAATGCATCAAAAAGTCACATTCTCACCTATTTAAGCTACCGTATTGCCTCACTACTAACAGTTAGACTGTGACTTTTCCCAACGATACACTCATCAGCGAGCGAGTAATCTTCATACAATGGCGAATTGTTAACAAATGCATGCGTAATAATTCATTTCCGCAACGATGACACTAGCAGCGGTATCAATTAGCCAACGCTGCAATTATTACAATACCACTAGCGAATACTCGGCGTGCTTTGTGTCGATAAATTTTATACACATTTGTTACATAGTTGCGATATCGGTTCGACAGTGAGTGTCGATAATGCACCCCACGTCCAATTATCCCATGGAATATGTATATATGTAAATACACAGACTATGTATGAATATACACGAATATGTATATAAATATATAGACGATTAAAATGCAAAAATCCCCAAGTCCTATAATGGGGTTGTCGAGGTGAACGTTTTCGCCGCTGCATTGCCATTGACCCGTAACCGCAATGCACTTGCGTTGGTTTAGTTAATTGGAAACACCTCTCTAAGCAGTTGTCAAGTGTCTCGATTAGAGAAGTAACCGAGATCAAAGCGAAGTAGTAAGCGACCAATGCCAAAAGTTTTCAAGACGACTATTTGTGTCTGCGACCGCTGCTTGTGGGTATCACGGTCAATATCAAATATATTTGACTCAACTGAAGTCACCTAGCGTAAATAAATTTGCCACCAATCTAGCCGTAACAGATGCGACCCATCAATTATTACCACTATGCCTACGCAATTACTCACCGGAATTAAAAATATAAATTTGTGATGCTGTATTCCGTAAAAATATAGTCAAACTGCACGCACAAACACACGGTAAATAAAATCGCCGAATCGATCAAGTTTCACGCGTGACAGATTGATCGTGAATATTAGCGGAATTTCCGCAAATGGCGTACTGCTTAGTTTGTAGTTCACATTATTGTCAAACGACAACAGAGGATGTGTCGCAAAAGTCGTTTGATAAGCGGATTTAAAACATTTACAAATGTTCACTTCCCAAAAAAAATAACAATCGAAACAAGCGATAGCCGAAACTAATCACTGTGTCAAAAACCGCAAAACCAAATGTCGTATACATAGTAATAGTATTACAATTTTTCCATTTGCGGTAACGATATTTTTCCTTTCGGTGAATGAATTTACATATGTATGTATGTATGTTGTTGCAGCGATAAGATAAAATGCGATTTATTTACATTCCCATAAAATTAATCAAAATAATACGCATAAAAAATTAAAATATATAGTTAAAGCGTGTCAATACGAAAAACGGATGACGCGTTAAATTTGTATTTAATTAGGATAGATTTCATTTGTAATCTCTCTCTTTCAGGAAATGTTCGTTAATTTAGACTTCAGAAACTTAATCAATAGCGCCAAGTCCATTCTGTGCGAATTCACAGGTTGAATTGATAAGTTTTTAATTAAAATCGAATGTTAAGCCCGGTGAAGTTGTATAATTGGAATCGTTTGTTTTATATCGAACTGAAAATTTTATTCGATACGTTCACAAAAACTTGATCCATAGAGTGTATCTTATTATAATACATGACAAAGAATCTTTCATAACTTTCAATAAAAATATATATTGTATAGGTATATTACGCAATACTGTTAACGCGAGTTTTTGTTAGTTGCTTAAATTGAATTTCAAGTTTATTACTCGAGTAAAAATGTATGCAAATCAACTTGTATAGTTTGAATGATAAAATAAATTGTCAGTCATAATTTTCTCGCTGTGCTGGAAAACCGGAAAAGCCTTTTAAAAACACGGTTTACGGCAGCCACGTTTACGTATTCCTATGACCGAGTAAGCTGCAGCGGATTCACATTAAGCTTTAATATATTCCTTGAATATTATTTACAAGCCAGAGAGGAGAAATTTCGGTTAGTTCAGCTACCCACTTAACATCAATTTTGTTCAGTTGTTTCACGTGGCTGGACCGGTTGATTCGACCGCGCGAAATTAATTACGTTTCGGTTCATTTCGTTGTGCGCGCAATCAGCACGCATTTTAATTGTTTTAATAATTCGACAAACGCATATTCAATTATACAACGGCGACTGGGGAAGGTGAGGGTAGGAAAAAGAGGGAGAATGATTTAGTAAAATTTGCTCAATTCCAAGTAAATTTGGATTCATTTAAAACTCGATAAGTAGATTACCTCTTTTGCGAAGAGGGATCGTAGTGCGCGCATGTAAAAATTGAGCATTTTCCGCTTGAGATTTTTACGACAGGCAAAAGCGCATTGTGTTTCGAAGATTCGCATGGAACGGTCAATGGGAAAGATCTATCTAAAGTTTGAAAAGTATTGTTTAATACATAGTACATGTACAATGTATAAATATCATAATTCATTTTGTGAATACAAAATTTTGTATTAATACACTATCATAATGTACTATCATAATGTATCATAATATAGGTATGTATGTAAATGTGAGTTTTTTCAAACAACTTAATAAAGAAAAGTCCATTGAGGAATAAAAAAATTATTACGAGTATGAAATAATATATTTAAAATAAATAAACAGCCGTTATTTTGAGGGTAGCTGAATATTTAATAAGTACTTCGGTCATTTCGTAGTCGCCTAGTGACCCAAGCCCGATCCTTTTCGTGCTCTACTCTGTACTTAAATTAATTAAAAATTAATTAGTTTCAAATTAAAACCTACACTACAATTATGTCAGAACTGAGCCTTTTAATTACAAGGAATTTATTTGATTTACTTTATTATAAACTACATATGAAGAAACCTGGTATACGAAATTGACATTTAAAAAGTATGTTCTTCATCAACTTCAAGGTTTCAAATTTCTTCCTTTAACACTGATTTTTTTTTTTATAAAAAGTGTTGCCTTGTAAGCAATTTAAAATTAAAGATATACAAACACATATATGTATAACCTTCTATGGACTGTAAAAATGTAATATACAAAATATTTTTGAGAATGCAAAGAAAATTACGTGGAAATGAGAGAATTCTAGCGTCAAAATGCGCAAGACGCTTCATGAAAGCGCATTTAATGCAATTTATTGTCATCTTTACCATGCACTCTTGTGGGTATGCCTTTGATAGTTTTCTTACTTGAAGCCTTGAGCTATTTCTCGCTCTGCAATTAATTCGAAATGTGCACATTTTCACACACCGGATAGAAGATTACAATTGACACGAATAACGCTATATATATGTATAGCGTTCCTTTTTAAATCGAACATTTTTAATTCGCATATAATAGGATTGAGGCAATATCTACCTTTACATTTCTAATATTTATTATAATAAAATATTGGATTATATGACGAAAATGAGATTTCTTATAAAATATTCACCTCGCGTACTGAATAACTCGGTGCTCGGTGACCCGTTGAGACATTTCATGAAGAGAAAAATGTATTAAAGTAAAAATGGAAAATTTTATTCTCAAAATACTAAAGGTGATAAAATCGAACTAACACGCGTATTTTTACCATATGTACCTACTTTTTATACATACATACATATATGAACTTTTAATTTTATTTTTTGAATATAAAGTGTTATTTAAATAATTAGACATTGAAAGTGGGAGAAAATAATGTTTCAAGATATGTATGTACAAACTAAAAAACACATATTTTATTGCGAGTAAAATATAATCATATATTGGAAAATGAAGCCTATGAATATTACAGGTAAAATTCGATTACCATAAACAAGTATAGCTTTAAAAAAAGCTGTTTTTGATTCGAAAATGATTAAAGAATTCTCGGTTTATCAAAATATTTTCGGAATGAATAATTAAATATTTAAAATGAACGAATGTTTTTTATAGCTGTTTAATACTAATAATACTCCATGTTTAATGTATATTATATAAATTTGATGTAAAAATTCGTTTTTATACATGAATATGATACAGCAGTTTAAAATTTAGACTTCTACATTCAAGATTTTGCAATATTTTGGCACAAAAACTATCATAATTAGACTACAACAAACCTTTGAATTTTTTTCATGTTTGTTTTTAGCTTTAGTTTGAATACTTATTTTATTATTTTTTTTTTAATCAAAATGCACCCTAGCCACGCTGAATATTTCAGCGCAATGTTATGAATGAAGATTCAGACCGTTGTTATTTGTAATTAATTAAAATTAAAACTAAATAAAAAAAAATCACGGAAAACTCCAATTTCCTGAAGCGCGTAGATATTTCCCGTATATCCCGATAATGGCCGCTCCAGTACGACTTATTGGCCAATGTTTACAGGCTGAAAATATAAACTTTTCCTTATCGAGCCATTGTCGTTGTTTTTCCGGCAGACTTTTCCACCTCGCGCGTGCAGAGAAAGTTTTTATTCGACACGGTGTGGCGCTTAGAGGGCGAGCTTTTCAATAAATTTTCCCGAACGCGCGTTTTAGAAAATCGCGATGAACATACATACATGCGAATTTTTTCCATGCGTACACTCGAGCGATAAAATCCATTACGTTTAAAGCCGAACAGGTTTCGACTTGAATAAAAAAGCAATATCGGAAAATTAATGAAAGATTTTCTTTACGAAAAAAATAAATAAAAAATACACCTTAGTATGGGAAAGTTCAAACAAACTTTTATACATTGCATTAATGAGAGCGTGAAATGTACATAGCACTCAGAAATATATTAAATAAAATTTGACACGTAATATTTCCATTGTTGTTCTTTCATTAAATTTTATCGCCACCCTTACGCTGTCCGTGTAATTGAATTAAATAACCTTTTCGCTGTTGCTTGGACAATGAAGTGAGCACTTGAAACCGGGGTAATTAAACGAAGCGTGCGAACTTGTCGTGCGCGCGATCATATTTCACCACGCGGCACACGATGCTGTAAACGGCAACACACATTTGAAATTTATACGAGTTCAGCAGAAACGTTCACTCGAATTCCGCTTAATCTCGCTTTATTAAAACGTTCCCGGCGTTTATCTACCGCAGAATGCCACGAATAATTCGCGCGTCTCAAAACAATGTGACCGGCTTTAAAAATGACCACTCGAACGGAATGTGCGCGTGAAGAATACTGTCCATTCGTTTAAATTTCACTAAATTCAATATATATTTGTTCTGATGCTATTTTTAAGTAGCGAGTGCCCGTTGATAGTTGTCACCGGGAGGTTACTGTGTCACGAGTGTTGTGTACGTTAGTGAGGTTATGTAGACAAGGTTGGCGCATGCGCCACCTGTGTAAATTTGTATTATATGTATAACATATTATAACTAGACGGTTTACTCGTCATATGATGGTGGATTTTAATCTCAACCCTCATCCGTATGCACTGGTTTGTACATTAAAAGTACAGCCCATAGTCAGTTTGACAGAACGTGAAACAATTGTACAATGTATCGTTGATTGTATGGGTATATGGAGTATATATTTATTAATACATAAATCTACCCGTGTACATTTGGGTTGTGTGTTTCACCTTTCATTGAAGTCTTTCCATAAAAAATGTGACGGACACAAATTTCTGGGCATTTATTTATAGTAATGTAGTAATTAATATGTAGTAACACTATCCAAATAGCCGGCAATCTTGTATGTGATTTTAAACGATATCTTGCATGAAAATTAAACATATGTACATACATACAGTTAATTATTATTATTATTATTATTTAAAATTATTAAGTTATATGTAAATTGTACATATTGCGTTATCAGAGCACAAAGGTGATATATACCCATGATTTTGCGAAATTTAGTTATGAATGCAACTTTGTTCCTCTTTGATTATTCTATCAGAATAGTTAAGTGACACATCCGAATGTCACAATTTTTTTCACAAAAAAAGTTCTACTAATGTTCTTGGAGCACACAAGACAAGTACTTTTTGCGTGAAATTTGGAAAATTCACTTGTTTAATTTAAATAACAACAAAATAGCATGAACAAATTTAGAGTAAAATATGTACAATCATCATTTTTATATAAAGTTACCCTGATTTATGATGACCAGTTCAATCTTTAAAACTGCTGCCCCGAACAATTTACTATTTTGGACATGTCATCTTTGCACTCTGACGAAGTGGCTTATACATACATATATAACTATTATTATTATATATATATATATATATATATATATATATATATATATATATGTACATATATATAATAGCCCTATTCCGTCTGTCTGTGTGTCTGTCTGCTGATAACGCTCGCCAATGTAAATACTTAAAAAACCTGACCGTCTCACAAGTGGGATTTGAACCCTGTATCACTGATTCGGAACAGAGCGTTTACGCGGTGAGCCAAACCAGATAATAATGGGCTGGCTTCAACTTGACTATTTATGTACATATATAATAAAAAATAAGCTCGCCACTTTGCTAAATGGTTACGTTGTTGTATTATAACGCGCTATAGATGGCGCATTGTTGCATAGATGCAACAACTATAAAAACTATTAAATTTAATATTATTTTTCAGTACGGGTGATGAAAAACCGCTCCGTTGATATTCAACGGGCTTATATTATAAATATATTAACGCTCGACTCATTTTCTTTGAAAATTTGAATTATTGTTTTTTTCTGTAACTCATAGCTATCATTATTGCTAGCACACTCATATTAAGGTACCTATGTATGTATGTATAGGCAATACGTCGGATGTTATAGAAAAGTCTTAGAGGTTAAGTTAACTTCGCAGAATTATCTGAGAGGGCCTTTATCCATATCGTAATTCAAACAAAATATCCATTATAAATAGTAAATGATCCGGATCTCGTATACCTAGAGGGCTATTCTCAGAATTTAAGCTTCTTTACCTGGGTTCGTTCTAATGAAGGAAAAACTTATTCATCTTTTAAATATACATGTACGTTTACGGTGTTTATATTTAAATTCAATGTCCAATTGAATCGCAAAATTGTAAAGGTGTGTATGTATAGGTATATTAAATAAAATGACATTTGAAAATTTTAGTAAAATGGATTAAAAGGCTTCTGAATTGTAATTTATGACGATTCATTACGTAAGTGAGCGTGAGGTATTTATTCATAACTCTGGTTTGAGCCATTAGATTATCCGCTTGACCACCGCGCGTGCTCGGCGAGCTTACACACAAAGAGAGAGCTTTCGCAGGGAGTAGAGAGGGCTTTCCAGTTTATAATAGATTGGATTGAAGAGGAGAGATTTGTGACCCGCCGAAGTGGATATCTCGCCGGGCAGGAGACGCTTTAGTGGATCCAATTACACCGCAAAGTAACAAAGTGGTGCGCCTCGCACGAGACTCTCAGCCAAACGGAGGCTTTACCGAAACGGCTTATTATCTGATATACGTATACGAATTCGGTGCCCGGCTTGGGGTGTTGTTAAGTCGCTGAATTAAGCTCAAGGAGATATGGCAATAAAGACTATGTCGCTGAAGACGAAAATACCATAAGGCGTGCGAAAGATTCCTCAGTACACGCTTCTTATATTATATATCGCGGAAGAGATGACTTTCCTTGTTGTCAAAGTTTAACCGTTCGAATGTTAAATCGGAGACGGTGGACTGAACAATGGCGGTTAAATAACGTCGAGTTCACTTCGAATAAGCGAGTGTTATTTTAGCATCGCTTGCGAAATTAATCACGTTTTACAAAATAGCACACAAACAAACGCCCATTATTATTCATCAAATTTACAAATCCGATATCGGAACGTTGAGTCGCAAACGGAAACGAAAACGATACGGGAACAATGTATTCGCAGTACGTACTGTGTAAAGTGTAAATTTTATCCGCGGAACATCAATTAAATTCAATTTATACAGATCGATGTAATACTTAATGTATTTTTCTTTAAAAAAACACCCTCAAACTTGATTGAATGTATTTGTTTTCACATCTGATGAAATATTGTTCTTTCCCCTACCATTTTCTATACTTTTTTACTCTGAAGTTGATTCGTAAACAATTAGTAACAATTTAGGCTACAAACATACATACATATAAACAGAGTACTTAACATATACATATAATACATATTCTTTAATAGAAAGTCCCTTATTCATTTAGCTCTTCGCTTGAAAGTTCCGATACGTATTACCCGCTCTCGATTTTTATTAGATTATGAAATTATTTCGCGTAACAATTATTATCTTCACTCTCCCATCCACAGGATGATTTGATATGGTAATAAATACTCTGATTTTATTGATTTTTTTAATATAAATATGTCATCCTTGAGGCAACTACTCATTATTTCTTTTATCAACTCAACATAATTAATTTATTAGCTTTTTTAACTTTATCCTAATCGGAAAAAGAATTGTAATCGTGTGAAAATTCGACTTTCGATTTTGACTGATTTGTATCAGGCATCGTCCCCTGATACCGTTTTTGAGATTTCTGGAAAATATGTGAGTGTGTCTGTGTGTTGTACGGATGTGTGTAGAATCGTTATAAGTAACTTAAAAATCGTTTATCCTATCACATGGATACTTTATGTACCTACATATGTATGTTTAGTGCCGGCCATTATAACACTGAACAACAAAAAAAAATACCCAGAGCGGAGATTAGTTAATCTTTACTAAGTTTGATCCACTAAATTCGAATCCGATAATTATTTTTGTTGAAATACTCTCGTTTATGAGATATTTGCGATTTAAAAAATGTAAAAAATATCCATTTTTTTGGCTTTTGCGGCCTATAACTTAAAATATAGTATTGCTGTGCTCAAAGCGAGTATTGAAATCAATAGTCTGATATTTTTCCTAATGATTTGGATTTTTTATTGCTTTGAAATACTTATAATTAATTATCTAACGAATTTTTAAAGTCAAAAATATATTTTTTTTTACACATTTTTTCCCCGTGTTATTTAGCATTTTTTTAGAGAATTTTTTATTTCACCACGTTTATCAGGATTGGTTTTCTATCTCAATATTTTTTTAATTTATCTAAACGTACTAACTTGAGCAGAAAATATCTCATAAACGAAAGCATTTCAACAAAAATAATTATCGGATTCGAATTCAGTGGGTCAAATTTAGTAAAGATTTAATAATCTCCGCTCTGGGTTTAAAAAAACGTGATTTTTTGTTGCTCAGTGTAATCAATAAGGTTTTTAAAGTTTTTCGTCAATCGGAAGTGGTACCTTCCCTTGTAAGTCACCTCATTAACTTTTTCCTCCAAAACTGTTGAATGGTTTAAGCTGAAATTTTGTATATGTAGTATGTGCAATGACTATTACAATAACAGGACTTTGGTCGAAATCCGCCAACCGCAAGTGGTAGTTACATATGTAAAAATTTGAACAAAATTTTTTTTTTTTTTCAGCCATTTAAACATTCTTAATCTTTATGATATTATTAAATTATAGTCCCTATAGCATTGATGAATTATAAAAATATATCATCGAAATCGGCTTACTGGAAGTGGTAGATTTTCCTATTTGAATATACAAACATACACTCATATGATATGCTCTCTATGTTCTTTGCTCTCTATGTATGTTCGATTAACTTATGTACATACCTACTCTAGTTTGGACGCACTAATGAACAAAATTTACTTTTTGACCTTTTCAGTTTATAAAACGATTTTTGTTACTGTTTGTATTCTTTAATAATAAATAAATATATGGATAAAGTCATGGGTTGGCCACTCCTGATTATTTTAGATATGTTGGTTAACTTTCCCCATAACAATAAATTTATTGAGCCAATGAGCTTTCCATGCCTTACAATATGTACTATGAAGTCGCATATAATTCAGTTCATGGATCAGTTAACCATACATATAAGCTCGAACTTGAAAAGTCTTATGCACGTTTAACATTCAACTTTATGTTTTCTCTAATATAATATGTATTTTCTATGTAAAAACCCTAACAGGTGTATAATAAATAAATAAAAACTATGCTTGTTAATCGAGTCAACGCAATTAATTACTAAGCTAGAATATTGTCAATGAAATATTTTACTTTTCGTATGCAGAAATATAGATCGTAGTTCAAAGTTTGAGCTTTAATTAAAAATTAGATTTTTGGCAGTCAAATATGCGTTTTGTGCACTCGCCTGACGTAAATCGTGCGCTTTCAAAGTGTGCACGTATAATTTAAAGAGTGTGTAATTTTTTTCCTCCTTTTTGTGGAGCCAGGATTATGTCAGGGTTTCAGGGTCGAGGAACACATGATTTATGACGGCAATATATCGCGTGCTACGTAAAACTCAAAGCTTAGTAAAACCCGTTGCCGTGCCATATTTTCCAACCCACCTCCCCTTCGCTTCGCTTCCCGAAAAACCGAAAGAAAACTCAAGAATGAAAAAAATAAACGAAGCACTTAGGGTGCACGCAACGCCGGATATAATAATGTTATGTACTGACTCACTATGCTCGCTCAAAATATTTCCAACTGAGATGCGTTGAATATTAAGAAAAAATGGCATGGCATTAACGATAATATTCGGACATTTTACCGTTAAAATGACCTAAGATAATGACCGAGAATTTCAACACTCAATCTAATAAAGTTATGGAGCTTTCAACGCGGATACTCCCTTAAGAGGTGGCGCAGTACTGAATTAACGCAAACTTTATTCAGAAAATGTTTGATGTATATACTTAAAATTAATTGAAATAACTTACTGTCTCCAAGGCCGCCAATTGCACGCCACTGTTTTTATTCTACATGCTATTCAAATATTTCAAATATTTTGAAATGAAATGAAATGTTAATATTCGGTACTATGTATACATATGTACATAGGTATATTCATAATAGAGTGTGAATTACATTTTTCGATATTTACGACATGTGTTAATCGTACTTCTCACTCGGTAAGTCGAAATTTTAAATTTACATTTAAAACTTCGTATCTTATCCGCCGACTTAAAGTCTAACGTAAACTTCGCATGGAAGAAAGCGTGCAAAAGTTTATCTTATTATCTGTAAATAAACCGTTGTTTTAATATAGACTGTGTATATCGAATGTTTATTATTATATAAGGGGGAAATCAATCCGGAAATTTTGCAGACGCGAAAAAAAAAATACCACGCCGAAAAGAAGAGGGGTTGAACAAATACAAAAGATGTAAAAACGCAAAGCAATCAGTGAAAGAGGATAATCTATTTCGTAGCAACGTAAACAATAATGGAAGATTAAGGAAAATCAGTATATCGTATATAAATATTGTCCGTATATACGAGTATAAGTTCACTTGAAACGATACAGTTTTGTTACAGAAATGCAAAAATTTCAATTGTATGATACAAATAATTAGGTCACGCTGAAATATTTACCTTGCCGTTTACGGCCAATGTGGTGATTGTGGTTAAAACTGTTGTTGTTCTATGCCAAAAATTCAGCGTTTCATTTTGTAGCTGCGGTTAGAGCCTTTTTGTAAACGAATTGCATTTTTATTACAGTGGAAACAGCATTAATATTATTTATAATGAATATGCTAAATAAGCAGAACAATGTAAGGAGTATAAGCAATAAAATGTATGAAAAGAGTATTTGAGTTTGTTTAATCAAAATACAGAGGATGTGCTTTGGTGTTAAGTTGGCGCTGATGAGTCGTTAGCGGCTATAAAGGCACCGTAACGCATTTTAACGAAATTCTCGTTATACGAATCGTAATCTGCCGCTTTCCCGTTGAGATCGCAGGTTAACGCACCCTTGCTAATCCCCTATTAGTATTCAGACATATTGTCGAGCAGAATATTGTATTATTATCATTTATGAATATGTACATACATACATACATATATAAAAATATATGTGATATAAATTATTCATAGCGTGCGAAATTATCCGGCAGGAGAAATGAGCGTGAATTTGGCTCGAATATAAATCAAACACAAACGCTTCAGATTGAAGGGCTTTCATGAAACGATACTAATTTTGCTCTGAAAGAGCGTTAGGCGAACATCAAAGTTAAAGTAGGTACGTACGTACGTTACGAGGAGTTCGACGTACCTACTTAATTTTCGCGATGTAATTAATGGTGTATCAAGCGCTATTGTATTCGATATATAATATAAACAGCCGCTTAGTATTTAATATCTTGATTGTATATTTATTTTATTAAAGGTGCCCGCACACAGCTGCCAATTCGTGTATGAAAGCCTAGCTAGGCAAACCTAGCGAATTTCGCAAGTCTACTGGCCTGCGCAAGCGCCGGTTTCTGTCACTCTGACATAACCTATCAAACTACCATCTGTCACCTCGCTTTCGGAACGTTTGTATTTCAATCACGATTCTCAAGTCAAGAGTTATTTACATACAACTCAAGTCAGAGTTATTTACATACAACTTTTCCACAAACGTCATCGAAATCGAGCGAATCGGCGAAACTCGCGAAATCGGCGGAAATCCTTTTTGGTGTAGACGCGTATTCAGTTAAGCTAAACAGAACGCGCAAGAGCTATTCGTGCATTAATGCCACACACGCGCATCTATCATTATTTAGAGCGAATTTGTTTCAATTAATTTTGCACTATTTTACGTAATATATCTATTATAACAGTTAACAAATATATAATGGACGTATATAATCGCCCCCGCCACCCCCTATGCCCGTTTCAAGGCAAACTAAAGTTTACCACGTGGTTATGCTCGAATATATAGCCGTTAAAGCCAACTTTTAGCCAACAGCCGCGTTCTGTTTACTGAATAAATCATACCACCCTTGAGATTTTCCTATCTATTTTACTACCTGTTCGCAGCGGTGTGCGAGCGCCTAAGGCCCGTAACGCACTTGGCAGCCTGGCTGCGCGGCCATAGCCGCGGCGGCCACAACGATGTTAGGAAATGTATGTGGCTGCCTGTTTGACAACGCACTGAGGCAGCCAGGAAACTCTGGCTGCGCGGCCACAGGTACCGGCTCCAGTACGCAGCAGCCAGACAGGCAGCCACTGGCCGCCGCGGCCAACACGAGATGTATTTAACAAAGCAAATGTATGTGGCTGCCTGTGCGATGCAGTCACTAGCAGCCTGGCTGCTCGGCAGCCAGTCAATTCACGTTTGCCATTTCTGATTTTCAGCCGCTTCGGCTGAAAATCTGAATAAACAATTCCAATTCCATTATAAATTTTACACTAAATTCAACGAATAAGATAAAAAAATAAAAAAAAAAAATCTCGCTAATATTGCGCGCTGGAAATAATGTATATAAAACTATTTTCAACGAATTATTTGCATCTACATATGTACATACAGTACAAAAGGATCCGAGATCCGAGATTACGAACCAAATATTGCATTGAAAATAATATGTTGTATCGCTGTCCATTTGTGAGCATCTTTGTTTGAGAACTTGCCGCTAAATTTCTGAGAACTGAGCTCTGGCTGCCGCTTTGGTTGCTTGAACTGGGTGCACGTTTTTCTGGCCGCCGCGGTCATAGCCAAGTGCGTTACGGGCCTTAACAATCGAATTCAACCGTATAATTTCTGGTTCACAAAAAGCAATGTGTGGGAAACAAATATATGCAGCTAATTTACCCAGGTAGCACCGTAATTAATAAATCGTTTATAATTCATAAAACGTCTAGATATCCTGTACTACTAAAATATGTTCAGATTTAGTTGCGCGCGTACAATTTCAACTTCAGCGTTAACGCCTTAAGCGCTGAAGCTATTTATTGTGCGCTGCGAGTTCTAAACCGGAGTTTTGCGTTATAACGCGTATTTTATGCACCCCTCGGGGATGAGAGTGTGTGCCCTAGCACAATAAATTGCCACCAAGACGTAGACGAGACAATGAAGAAGTAGTTTGGTCGGAGGATGGGGGAGTTGGCGAATCTCTCGAGTTTGTCTTTAATTAGCCCCATCACTGTCTAGTGGGGGGTAGCAACCTTCAAGTTAAGACGCGTTAATTAGCGACTCGAGCCCATTACAAACACGTGTGATCGATCGGAAAGTTAACTTTTAAGAAAGCTCGCGAGTTGAATGTTAAACATGCATTGGGATTTTCAAATTCGAGCGTATATGGTTAACTGATCCACGAACTGAATTATATACGACTCAATTATACATATTGTAAGGGATCGAACGCTCATTGGCTCAATAGAATTTAGACTCGCCAAATCTAATTTTGTATTGTTGTGGGGAAAGTTAACCGACAGATCTAAAAAAAAATCGGGAGTGGCCAACCCATGATTTTTTTCATATATTTATTTATTATTGAGGAATACAAACAGTAACGAAAATAGTTTTTTTATACTAAAACAGTCAAAAAGAAAATATTGTTCATTAGTGCGTCCTAGCAGGAGTAGGTATGTATGTTAATCGAACACAGAGATCAAAGAACGCATCATATATAATATATATAATAGCCCCATTCTGTCTGTCTGTCTGTGTGTATGTCTGCTGATAACGCTCTCCGAGGTAAATAATTTAAAAAACCAGAACGTCGCCCGAGTGGGATTTGAACCCGAGATCAACAGTTCGGAACGGTGAGCGCTTATGCTATGATCCAAACGGAGGTGATGACGAGCCTGCTACGATTTGACAATATAAATTGTCAATAGGCTCGCGACTTTGCTAAATTGTTACGTTGTTGTATTATAACGCGCCATCTATGCAACAACTACAAAAACCATTAAATTTAATAGTATTTTTCAGTACGGGTGATGAGAAACCACTCCGTTTATATTCAACGGGCTTACACTAGTATCATATATATGTATGTATGTAGGTAAAATCACTGTGTGGGTGTGCGCGCACGTACTAACAATTTTTGACGTACATTCAAATAGGAAAGTCTACCACTTCCAGTACGCCGATTTTGATTATATATATTTTTTATAACTCATCAATACTACAAGGACTATAATTTAATACATAATATCATAAAGATAAAAAATATTTGAATGGCTGAAAAAAAAAAAAAACAAAATTTTGTTCAAGAGTAAACTACCACTTGCGGTTGGCGGATTTCGACCAAAGCCTGCATTATTTTAATAGTCATTGCACATACTACATATACAAAACTTCAGCTTAAACCATTCATCAGTTTTGGAGGAAAAAGCTTATGAGGTGACTTACAAGGGAAGGTACCACTTCCGGTTGACGAAAAAAAACCTTAAAAACCTTATTGATTATAATGGCCGGCACTAAACATATAGGTACATAAAGTATTCGTGTGATTAAGTTATAGCGATTCTACATACATCCGCACAACACACAGACACATGTGACAAAAACGTGATCAGGGGACGATACCTGATAAAAATCAGTCAAAACCTTAAGCTCGAATTTTCGCAGGATCACAATACTTTATCCGATTAGGATAAAGTAAAAACAAAGATTCAGACCCAATAACAGTTTAACGTGGAAATAAAGGATAAGAGGTGCCAACTTTTGTGGGAACCGTCTCACAACTAAGTTAGATAAATTGTCAAATTTCAACAGGAGACGGACAATATCTTGCCAATGACGATAATTAAGGTCGAAAAAAACCTCGGACCTTCGCTCAAGAAACTAACGCTCTATCTTCTGGCTAACATTATGTTTACACTTGATGAATTACTTTTATTTACTATTCATGATGTGCTTTTTACTTAATCGTTGCGCTTTGTGTATTTGCAGTCTGTACATTAATTAATATTAAATGTTTTGCAGGCTAAATTTATTTTATATGCAAATGTACATATACATACATAGGTACATACATATGTAGGTATTATTTTAAGAGTATAAATACTTCTGATAGTATCAAATGTTTATGTTTGATTTTTTACGATTCAAAATGACTTAACAGCCTATAAAAGCATCATCATAGATTCATCAATCGTCTTGTTGAAAAATAATATAATTTTCTATCTACATCAGTGCTTCTGCCAAACTTTTTAGTACCGCGATCCACGTTTCAGAAGGACAAACTTTCGCGACCCACCTAGTTTTAATGGACATGATGGGGGGAGGGGGGGGGGGGGGGGTGTATTTAAATTATTTTTAATACTGATTTTATACTTTAAAATATCCAGAGTTTTATTTATTTTTAAATAACTTATAATTAACGAAAACAAGCAGCTGTACATCCGTGGACTCGTTCAGTTGCAATGAGAAAAATTTTACTATCTCACTAACTCTAAAAATGTCTCACTAACTCTTTGGATCAGCTCATCTTCTGCCCACTGGGTCATTTCATCGATTCTGCGTGCAATCGTATTATAAGCGAAATCGTTTTGACTTCTGTACTTCATTCTTGTTCTTATCATCAAACATATGTAATTCCAACCTTGTATTTAACTAGCACGATTTGCAAAAACTAAAAATTAAAAAACTAACTAACTAAACTAATTAGGTACGAGGCGTGAAGAGATTTTTCATTAATGCTGGTGTAATGCGAAAGCTTCGATTTCGACGACTTAAGCTGTTCCAGTTGTCTTTCAAAAAATCCTAGTGGCTTGTTTTTAAAATCCGGATGCTTCGTCACAAAATGCCAACGCAATTTGATCGGACGAATCCTATTCTCTGTTGTTCCGTCTTGTATTTTTATATTTTGTTGCATATTATTTTTAATTTCCCATTTTTTCATATTTTACTTTTTAAATAATTAAAAAAAATCACATCCTTTGAAATGTGAATTTTGAACTATGAATTTTTCGCGACCCACTAAAAATCGTCTCGCGACCAATAAGTGGGTCGCAACCCACAGCTTGGGAAACGCTGATCTACATACATAATGTGTGGTCTTATTCAAATGATTATTTTAATGTATAGGTATTTGAGACACTGTGTGTAATGTGTATATTCTAGCATTACCGAAAGGCGGTGAAAGATTTTTATTCGTTTATGCGTGTGTGGGTAGTGATGAAAATTAAAACAGTCGATTTGTATGCAAATGTTGACAGTGAATAATTCTCGTCAGAATAATCGCATTCATTGCGCGAGCACGCCAATAGGCTGTCGGGAAAGCGTCGAGAGCTTTTCTGTCTGGCAACTTTTCGGTTCAGTTTTGTATTCATGACCGGATGCGGAGATAGGTGTGGGACGAGTAGGGGAGAAAGGGGAATTTCCGCGAAGGTTGTATCCCTGCGAATAAGCTCCCCGAGGGAGAAGCTGCTTTTCCGATGTGAAAACACACGCGGCACCTCTTTTGGTTGTTTTTCACCGTTGGGAAAAGTGTGTATTACAATGGAAAATTTTCAAATTTGTATTCCAAGTTAGCGACGTGCACAATACGCGCCAACGGATTCCATTATACAGGTGTGCACTTAAACTCATGTTAATTTTTACTTCATGCAATGTATGTATATGTACAGTGGAACCCCTATACATCGTTTTTCAAGGGATTTAAAAAAAAAACGATGCATGCAGAAAAACGACGCATGCGGTAAAGCTCAAAACCATAAATAAAAAAAAATCGGGTGTGGCCAACCCATGACTTTATCCATATATTTGAGAAATACAAAGAGTAACGAAATTGATTTTTTAAGTACGTCAGTAAATAAAACGCATGCACACCACCACACCAACCAAAATACATACATACATATCATGAAATTATACATATGTACATATCATGAAATTGAGTGCGCGCGCGTATGTAAAATATGATCTTCGGCATATATTCAAATAAGAAAAACTACAACTTTCGGTCGGCGGATTGTGATCAAAACCTTATCAACTCTTAAATTTTATATGGAAATTATAAATATAAATTTTCGACTTGATCAATGAGGCAGTTTCTGAAATATTCTGTGGTAAACTTTTCAACAAAAAAAAAATAAACCCTACTTCCGGTTGACTGATTTTAATGATTAATTTTTTTTTTAAATTTAAATTTCTCTCAAAATTACAACATTACAATATTGTGACGATACTACATATTTAAAAGGCTGAAAAAAATAAAAAAAACAACAAATCGTTCAAGAGTAAACTGCCACTTCTGTCAGATGGATTTTGACCAAAATCACAGTATCTCTTACGGCTAACGTGAAAACTATAGATATGAAATTTCAACTTGATCGATGAGGCAGTTTCGGAAATATTCTGTGGTAAACTTTCGAAAAAAAAAAAAAACATACTTCCGGTTGACTGATGTTGACCAAATTCCTTATGGCTCTCACACCTTACGTGAAAATAATAGATATGAAATTTCAGCTTGATAGATTTGATAGGTTCGGAGAAAACACACATACAGACACACACACCCATAAGTACACAGACATACAGACATTTTTTAGAAATCATGAAAACGTGATCAGGGGATGATACCTGATACAAATCAGTCAAAATCTCGAGGTCGAATTTTCGCACGATCACAATACTTTATCCGATTAGGATAAAGTAAAAAAGTAAAAACGTGTTTTGTAAAATTAAAAAAAAAAACTTGTTTAATCATCAGAAAATTTTAATAGATACATCTATGTATGCAATAATCAATTAATAATAATTAAATGCACGTAATAATCAAGAGAATCAGAACATTCATTTTTTTACAAAGAAATCTTCCATAGTTGCTCCTTTGCAATCTGGCATTTTAATTCAAACATTAACCTCTCTAATTCACTCACTTTTTTCACAACAGATTCGTCGTAATAATAGAAAAATAATTTCACTTTTTAGAATGACATCAATGCTTCTACGATTGTCGGAACAGGTTCATTATCTTCATCATCTTCGGTTTTTTCCGTTGTAAGGGGTTTGTCTGAATGTAACAGGTACAGATTCGGAAACAGTTAACAAAAAAAAAGGTATTTGTACTGTTTTATTCTAGGAATGTCAGTGACAACTACCTGCCTCCACCACTTTGGTGTAGATTGCCATCTACATACATACATTGCAATTGTTTAGAAATTTCGAGAAAAAACGGTGTGCTTCAGACTCTTAGCCACGTCTGGGTTGACAAATTTTCGACAAAAATGATCTATCATGGTAAAATTTGTGATGGGACCCTAATATTTAGACGATAGATACAGGAAAACGATGTATGCGAGATTATTTAACACTGTTCTGTTTGGCAGGGACTATGAAAAACAACGATACATGCAAGAAAACGATGCATGCGAGAACGGTTCCACTGTATTTACATTATGTATCTATGTATGTGTGCAAAAGTATCTTGATTTATTTAATTTATTAAAAATACATGGGCAGCATGTAGCCGATGGAGCCCAGGGGTCTGATATAAATTGTACATAAAGTTTATAATTATTTTTTTAGTTATTTATGTTTTATATATGAAGGATTACAAAAATTCATTTATATTTAAAATCTTGTTGAGCTGATTTTTAAACAGATTTATATTTTCAAAAACTACTAGCTGATTTGGCAGGTGGTTCCAAATTTCGACTACTCTGAAAAGAATGAGTCTCTGACAATTTTGTTAGATTTGTCTTTTAGGAGTCTCAGTGTATGACCTCTGAGATGTACGTTTTTATTGAACGTGAGCAGGTTTTTTATTGGACATTTATATTTATTATTTTATACACTTCTATTACATCGCCTCTCAATTTTCTCGTCTCCAAAGAGGTGAGACTAATTCTCTGCAGCCTTTCATTATAGAGTAGTGATCGAAGATCAGCTATCTTGATAGTATGCATTATTTTACGTTTCGTTGTATTTTATGCTAAGCGTAATAGGTGATTTTGTTTAGAGATGGAATATTTAAGTTATATTACTTTTTAGAACGTCATGCATATGAAAAATGAACTTTCAGAAAATGTAACAGACTATAAATTGGTTAACGAATTAATGTATAAAAATGTAAAGTGGATTGGTTGAGTAAAGTTCTCGTCAACAACACTCGAACTAACTAAGGCTGCATCGCACGCAAAGTAAAGCTTTACCATTGTATGTATGTTGAATCTATATTTTACCTAATTTTTAAATTAATTAATGAGCCAGTATTTAAAGCTTTTAAAGATTTAAATACGGCGATAGTTAAATTTACCCGTATGAATGAATAGCGTTTGAGGCAACTTTCGCAAAAGATTTTCCTTTTTTGAACCTACGCCTCCGTGTGGAAAGTTTTGTGACTTTCTCTGTGTGTATACTTTTTTCCACTGGAAAAGTAGACTACCGATATTTCCCTTCTCACTCTCTTTTTTTTTTTTGTTTGCGTTCAAATGCCAACATCTTTCTTTTGCAAGACAAAGTTGAGGATTTGACATTGTTACGACGAAGCGAAAATAAAATAAAACAACCTCGGCAGGAAAAAAAAAGTTGGAATGTTGTTAGTATGAAAGTTTTGATACTTATAGCTTAAAAAAATAAACCCTAAGACAGTGCGTGCTATTTTCTCACTTTTACAATACAATTGCGTAGATGCTGCTATCTAAAGACATAACTCAAGAAATAATGGAATATCGCTAAAAAATATCATATTGATAAAGTTAATATTTATCATATCAGAATTCACTGTCAAAACTGTTTCTATCGTTGCATTGCTTTCCATGGAAATTGAATTGAATTCAGCTTCCAACTATGTACATATCGATAAATCGTTTCATAGTCCACCTTTTCCGTTTCTTACTGTGTTGTATTCCAATTCTTTCACTTTCAAGGTTTTATTTGGAACGTCAAAAGCTGTAAGCACAAAGGTTGTTCTACTCGATTTTGCGCTTTGACACGAGCTTGGTAGCCACCGTACAGTTCTCACCGAGCTTTCGCTCCAGCTTCCGTCGCATCGTATTGCCGAGACGTTGCGAAACTTCAAAGCGGAAATATCGGTTAATGGGTCGGCCTTGCTAAAGCTCGATCGTTCCAAAAGTATATATTTTGGCTATCCACGGTTGTGTTTACTGCTTATGAAATTCCCCAGCGGCGATGACATTGTAAACTTATATTTATTATATTATTTGCTTGTACATTTTCTTGGAAAATAATTAGATGTCTGTTACTGTGGATCGTACCATTGCAGTTGTAGTGCTTGGATAGTGTGTGTCACAGTGTTGTTGTCCTTGTCTGAGTCTCCTCTATTCGGAGGGAATTCATTACGAGACAGTACCTATGACACTGTTGCTTCGTCAGCTGTTTGCGCGGTTGCCTGAAAGCTCTCCTGATAAAAGCCATCCGGAGCTTTGGATACTCATGAATAATTCACAGGAAAAAACTTCGCCTCGAAGATGAATGCAAACGAAAGAGCGGAAATTTGACGGTGGAAAATGAATCCAGGTGAAGGCCTTACCTACTAGGTACTACTCCTAAAGTTTTATGGGCTAAAATGCAAGTCTATTCTTGATCGTGCAAAATAAAACTTGATAAACAGTATATATGTATGTTGGTATAGTGGGGGGTAGACTCAAACTGTCTATTTATTTATATATTTAAAATACATGGGCAGGCAGCATAGCCGATGGAGCCCAGGGGTATAAATACTATTTTTAATTATTTAGCTATTTATGTATGTATGTATGTACATACTTGCCGATTTGGGAGGTGGTTCAAAACTTCAACCACATTTGAAAAGAATGAGTCTCTGACAATTTTGTTACATTTGTCTTTTAGGAGTCTCAGAGATGAGCGATTTTATTGTTACTAGCTAATTTGGGAGGCGGTTCCATGCCACTATACTTAAAAATAATGAGTGTCTGACAATTTGGTTAGATTTGTCTTTTAGTAGTCTAAGAGTATAATCTCTGAACGTTTCTATTGAACGTGGGAGGTTTTTAATTGGATATTTCTATTAGATCTAATATATAAATAAAAATAAAATATTTTTTTGTGTCCAAATTATTATATAAAAAGGCAGATACGGGTCACATTGCCCAGCTTATTTTGGTATAAATTTTATCCCGCAATCGAAAGCTGTGAATCTTCATGTGTTTGGGTCACTACGACTATTAAAGACATTATTTAAAATTTGTTCATATTGCACTTAGTACGTGTTCGTGTTTGTGCAAGCTACCAATTACAACGTCACGAGCATTTATTAACATTTACATGTACAAGTTACTAGCTGATGGGGAGGCGGTTCCAAACTTCAAACACTCTATTTTAAAATAATATATGTGATATGTTTGTGTATAATTTTACTAATTTTAAATTCCCATGAGGAATGTAAAGTAAAACGACATTTTATCATGAAAATATTTGTTTGGAAAACTACTGTGCAGTAAAAAATTTTTTTTTTTTAAATATTTAACTATGAATAAAAAAAATCAAAAAAGCCTTTTGCTCCATGCGACGAACACATACAAAATGTATGTAAAAGAAAAAATAATTAACTGTTCAAAAGAGTGAACGGCAGTCAAAGGATTTAAAACCTACATAAATGCATACACAGTAGTTGAATTTTCATATTGAAAAGTTTAAGCGTTATAAAAACTGAAAATGAATTTCGATCGCGTAGGAAAAGAGCATATACACGCTAGTTCGCTGTTGGTTTAAAATTTGCGTATTTTTTCAAACTGAAAAATAAAAAGATGCTTGATAATTGCGCGTCCCGCACATGCAACGGTATATTTTATTGGTTTTTTTTTCACAAAGATAAACTTTCAAATTCGCAACGTTTCAAACGTGTTTGTGCAATTCCGAACAATCACACACACAGAAGAGCCGCGGTTTCGAGAAAAGTCAGAACCCTATCTCGGGTACCGTTAATTAAAAACCTTCTCTACGCTCGGGTACGTCGACGACATGATGAAAAGCTCCTACCTTTAATACCCAGCCGGGTACTAAGCTGGTGTAGCGGCGATATTAGGGCAATATTAAGGGCTATAATTTGTATCTCGCCCTTCCAATGCGCCTTTCTTTTCTGCACAGGATATTGTATCGTATATTCATTTACAACTAACCACAAAATATTAACAGTACGGCGCGTACAGCGAATCTCATCTGAATGTAAATTACAGATTAGAGTGTTGGCGGATCGACGCTCGATTGAATCCGGCTCGTTACAATCGAAGTCAATACAGTTTCGGCTAATTAAAACACACACACACTTGTAATTACGCGGATTTCGCAAATTGATTAATTTCAAGTAGTATCCGTAATTGAACGTTATCCCGCCAGTCTGTGATCTTGTCCTCTAATTAAATAACGAGCCACGACACAAGCACGTATCTGTTTACTTAGAAGTATGTTTGCGATATTCGCCGACGTACTTTTATATCAAAAAGGGGGGGGTAGATTGTGGGTGGGTTTCAGCTGAAATCTCGTAGAGATTAGTTTCACCAATTTGGCGAGTGAGACTGTGGTTCAAACACAGTGCGGTCGGAAAAAGCCCGGGAAAAACTTAAACGGCTCGAGAGAAACTTCTGAAAGATGAAAAACTACCGCTCATTAGTTACATTCACCCGCAGATTCTCCTTCACGTTTTTTTTCTTCTTCTTATTCTTCTTCCTACTTCTTTTATTTCGCTCTCCGCGCCTCACTTTTATAGAGGCAATTTATTTTGCGGTCGGAAAGAAAGAAGCTGTACTAATTTGGTTGTCCGCATTCGCATCAGTCAGATTTCAATCGAAAGTGACCTTAATTTGAATCTAGAGCGAAAACTTACACGCTTAAAAAGCAATGAAATATAATTTTGGTACGTTGAAACTACTAGGTAAACTTTAGATCAAGTTGTTAATCATAAAATGAAGCTTATTAATCTTACGAACAACTACGTGAACTATGTACATTAAAACTTCTTGCTAATGACTTTGTATGCAAACTAAGTCGTTTAACCTCCTATAAAATTGCATCTTAGATAATATATATGTAAGGTTATAAAGCTAGGCGTTACGTTCAGTTTGAACGTAATTTCAATTAAAATTAAAAAAAATACCGTAATAAATCTTCTTCTAGCCAATTTTGCAGTGTTAGGTTAACTACAAATATAGTAGTTTTTCATTGCAGTAGAAATTTAAGCGATGACTGTAACATTTATGTATGATTGATTATATTTACTTGCAGACATCGAATTTCGTAAATATTTGTTGTTCGGTATCGAATACAATTATAATTGTTAGAGTTGATCCTTGCGATAAGCTTTGCGGTGTGCGGCTTTGCGCTTGAGTAACAATAGGGCTTTTCAACCGGTGCTCAACGGTTTATAGCGATAGTTAGTCTCGGGAATTTTAGCACGCAGACCATAAGCTAATGTTTGTGGCTTGCGAGGACACCAAATTTAGAATTATAAAATTAGCGATTGGAGATAAACGTATATATTTAATTCGCAGCGCGGTGTTTAATTGAGACGTGTGAAGCTTTTAAATTGTTCTCAACAGTCGGACGCGTCTGCGTTTGGTACGAGTTCAAGACGGAAAAATACAATGCACATATGCACATAATTGCATCCCGGCTGCCAAGATGTGCATTAGGAGATTCCGGTGCATCTGTGTCACGGTCAAACGCTCAGGTCGGATACGCGAGACGATCTCCGAAACACTACATATGTTCATCACCTTTCTAGCAAACCGATTTATCCGGTAATAAAACCAGCGGAAATTTCAAGAATAAACCGACATAAAGTACACGCTTGCTCAAGGACTTGTACATAGTACGTGGTTTTATGTTTCAAAGCTTACGTAAATTTATAAAGCGTTGAGTGATTTACGACGCTTTAGTCAGTTTAGACGTAACAAAATCAACCATATACTAGGAGGAACTAACTAAGATTGATTTTTTCTTCGGAAACATGCTTGAGAGTATATACATACATATGTATTATGCGTTAATAATATAATTTTATTTCATTCAATGCTAAAATGAAGTATTACGGCTAAGCGTCAGGCAAAGTGTCCCGATTTCGATTATTTGAACCCGAGCTTAATGAAAATGAACAAATTTAAATGAATTCGGTTAAAAATATTTGCTATACGTAAATTGGCGCGATTTCAAAACGTTCACATCTCGTAATCGTAGACAGGCCAATCAGATTTGCGCGATCTTGAATAACTTTATTGGCAACCGTGTGCAGTTTCTGTAACGTAACGTCCAATTCGACGGAAGAGTAGTTAAACAAGATACATTTGAACTTGCAACAGCTGGAGTAGTACATGTTTCATTAGTACTATAAGCGAACGTACGTATGTAAGTACCATGCTTAAGTTTAGGCTGTATATGTACCTATGTATATCAATTCGTATGGATGTACAATTTATTTATTTATTTATTATACGCCTATTAGGGCTTTTACAGAGATACATAGATAATAAATAATATATTATATTTGAGAAAATATGACGAAGAAAAAACTAATAAATAAATTATGTTGAGTTGATAAATGAAGTAATGAGTCGTCGCCTTAGGTAAATTAGCTGAATTGCGCAATCATGCATTGGATGCACAAAAACCATTGATCCGATTCGTTTCGCTTGAAGAGAACAACTCGCGGCCAGTAATTAGAAAAACTCGGAATTAATCTTCATATTTCGTCCCCTTTCCACTAAATAGGTATAATCTACTACTGAGACACAATAGCACATCTTGAGATTGCTATTGAAAACTTATTTCTGTGGCAGTGTGTAGGTATTCATTGGTGTTGATAAAATTTAGCTTTTCTGTACTGTAAGTAAATAGATAAATTTAATGGGTAAGAAGTATGACCAAAGTGGCAGATATATGTGCAGATATAGATGCAGCAGAACGAATGAAAAACTGGCAATGGGCTGGACACATAGCGAGAAGAATGGATGGAACACGGATGCGAGACATACTGGAATGGTATCCGAGAGGATGTGAAAGAAAGCAAGGTAGACCGAGTGGAATATGGGCAGATGAATTGAGAAGAATGTGTGGAGTTAAGTGGATGCAGATTGTTCAGGACAGACAGGAATGGAAGATAATTGGAGAGGTCTTCATCCAGCAGTGTATGGTAAACGGCTGAAAATGATGATGACTATGTGACAAATTGAATCACAAACTTTTTATATTGAAAATACATATACATACATAGTTATTACAATTGTACATATCAAATAGCCCGAAGAGTACAAATTAATATAATTATTTATATGCAGTTGAAAAACGTTCTAATATTTTGTGTATAAATCATCGAGAGCAGATTCACCAACGATGTCAAAGTATATAGTTTGTACAGCGTACATTTTCAGACTCGGCACTTGATTGCTATTCGGATCTAAGAGTAGTACAACAATAAACTTGACTAGGGGCTGAAAATTACTACGATAGAACAATGCTTTCAAACTCGTAAATTCTATTGAGTTTTTATGGTCTTGTTTCACGATCTGAATTGAAGTTGATTAAACTGCTCACGGTTATGTCTAAGGTATATATTTACGTACAATTTGAAATTATCACTTGCTTGGGTATAACCTAGCGTAGGTGTGTCGTCGAAGTATAATTTTCGATGCGGGCGAATCTTGACGAGTTATGAGAGTTGGTTATGAGCACTGACTGTCATGGTTTATACAAGTGAGGGTTGACGAAGGTTGACAGTCTACTACATACTACCATACCAAACCACCACGAGCGAGCAGTGTCACTCAAATAAACGTTTGACATGTGCTCATTGTAGTGGCTCAGGCTTAATTGTGCACCGGCGATAAGAAACACACATAGACTTGCTGTGGGTAGTTAAATATATTATTTTGGCTCGAGGATAAAATTGAACGAATGAAATAATTCCTCAGAAGTTAAACCTAAACATTTTCGTTGAGGCTTCACCGTTAATAAGTTGCCTTTAGTTTGCGATAAGGCGAAATTTACAAGAAAACCAATTTCTCCGTTGCTCCGCTTTATCTTGTAAACGTTGTATACTCCGCTCCCATCCCCCTTTCTTCACTCGGAGAAGGGAATCGAATAAGTCGTTAAGGTATGAATTATACATTCTGTTATCAATGCGATTTCTTATCTCAATATTAATTATCGTTTTATTGCTCGAACTCTCGCTAATATTTTAACAATTTCAAACGAATACCTTATCGTGGCGCTTCGACGCTTAGATACGCCACCTACACGCTCGCGTAAAACTCGAAATGATTTTAATTAAAATTATTACAACGTGTAATGGGGGAAATCCGACGTAATTAAATGAGAGTGTAGCGATTCAAAGAAAGTTTTGTTTTCCTCGTCTTAGCACAGAGTGTTCTTCTTTTGTAACGCGACTTTTCGCCCATATGTGTGTGTGTGTGTCTGTGTGTTTTTTTGCTTATAAGGGTGCGTGGGAAAACTTTGCGGCATTCCCTGTGAATAATAATAAACTAGGAATACGGTAGGGGCAAAAGTTGGACCTTATATGTGTCTTTTGCCTGTGTTTTCGAGTTTTGAATTTAGAAATTTGTCATATCACTCGTATATACATATGTACATATGTACGCCGTGCATGTTCACTTCAAACAATATTCGTGTATGATTTAATGGAAGTCTCTGTGAAAATCTCGTTTGAACATTGTCTGACAATTTTCCAACGACTTATTTGGAATATTTTGTTTTATGATTTACGTTTTTGTCTAATGACCGTCTATGCCACATATCATATGAATGTCTTTTATTAAAATTGAGCTTTTCATTTTGCAGTGTATTTTTGGTGGTTTTTTGTTGTCGAGGGGCGCTCGTTACGCTTCATACGCCATAAAGTGAATTATCATTTTCCCCAAAGCATTAATTTTAGCAGGAAGCTCGCATCTGAAGCATAACTGTCATTTGAGGCTCTTTGTTGGCCAAAAATACATGTAAAGCCAAACAATGGTTGAAAGAATCAGCCTCCGTGTTACTTCGGTCCTTTATCAAACGTTGTAGCTTTGTTTTTCCCCTCGAAAATATAAGTGAGTGTTATTAAAAACAAAAATAAAATAGAAACGGAAATTTTTATACATAAAAATGCAAAGAAAAGCGTTTCTTGGAATTATAAAATTTTTCTTAGGAAATATTTGAGTTACTGTACGAAAAGACTTTATTGGATGAAATTTAATACGATTAATAATTAGATAGACGTCTTCGAAGTGTTCCTAAATTGAAACGTAATTAAATACCGCATTAGGGTCAACATATTTCCAGCAGCCGCAAAAGCTCGGACTTGAAAGCTCGTTGGATTTGCGGTCGGGACGCCGTTGAAAGCTGCAACTAAAACTTTTCCACGCGGAAACTCGATCAAGCGAAGCTTTGTTACTACATAGATTCACTTTGGAGAAAAAGCGAAAAAAAATTTTCCGATGGAAAACGGATTGCATATCGTTGAAGAAAATTTCACGACGAATTGAAGACCCCAAAAATATAAACGACCGTTCAGAAACGTTAAACTCCAAAACGTACATTTAATTTTAGAATATAATAGATTGTTACCAATGGGTTATATAATATATTGAAACGGCATTGAAGGTATTAAGCGATAAGGCTGCGATTAAACCAGTAGGATTTATAGAAGTCTTTCCTCCCGGAGAGTAATCTCGTGCATGTGAGCAAAGTAGGGCGTGGAAAGTTTTACCGAAAATTTATCGATGAAGTGGCTTAAAGCGAAAATTCATTTCACGTTTCGCAAATTCCAATAATTGAGATTTTCGTATTAAATTGTCAACCCTGTATTTAATACTATCATACTGATTATACGTACATATGTATGTACATAAGTACTTACATATAATTTTTCAATAATTTATGTTCTACTTAAATAAGAAACATACAAGGTGTTTACATTGTTAAAAAAATCTGTATACATATTCGTAGCGATATATTTTATTATAGCAAAGATGGCAAATAAGCTCAGGAGATAATCTTAAATTGGTTTTCTTCTCGAATCATATTATTGCTTTCTTTGTGATTTGTTTCTTATTCTCGTTTATAATTGAAATATATTTTCAGACGATAATTTTTAACGAAATATAAATTAAATTGACCTACAAACTTGTTGTTTGTAATTTAAAATGAAAGGTTGACCCTTGAGAAATATTTCTAAAGTCAAAAATTCATGAAATTAGCTTTATGATGATTCTGAAATGTCAAGAGTGAGATTGTTCTTTTGAAACTGTAGCCAATCGGTAATTATTAGTGAACGAGATGGCCCTTTCACAGCAAGAGTTAGAATTTTATCAACTTTTTAAAGTGTGTCAATTTATTTCACCCTAAGGACGAATAATTACATTCTTTTGAGTAGTATTTGAGGAAGTATAATTATAAATCTGAGGGCAATTCGATGAAGACGAACGGTTCAAATATCCGAGCAGTGATTTTAATTAACAACATTCAATTCGACGCGGCCCGAAATCACCCCGGGGAATCGAATAAAAACCGTTCTAAAGTCTCAATCATGTTAATATATGTAAGTGTGAAGCGGAACTGTGCCGAATTCTAAAAATTTGGAAAAAAATATGAAGTTGTGCATCGATTCAGCATTATAAAACACAACGTGGTTCGGCTGTCACTTTGACGCGCGTCAAGTTTCGGCTTTTCGCGTACGCCCCAAAGCTCTCCTTATGAATTATTGAACGACAGATAAATCGCAAAAAGCTCGCACTTTCGCCCTAGCCAAAGTGCTCGCTACATCCCCACACCGAAAATAGCAATAGGAGATAAATATTGCTTTAAAAGCAGCGGTGGCGGCGAGGGTTGCTTAATGGAGAGGCTGGAAGTGAACCGGAAAGGGTTGAACGCAACATCGTGAGAATCTCTCGTCGTTTTTGCTATTGTTTCAATAAAATGTGGATTTATACAATCGGGAAATACTGTAATACTAATGAAATTGCGCGCTGGTTTTCGAAAGCTCGCACATAATCTATCGTGGCGGCGAGTAAGCCGTAATCTTCAGTCTGAGCTTTTCTCAAGCGGTTCAGGGGCGTTATTTCAGTAGCCATTACTGAAATAGCACAGTCGTGCAGTGAATCACTATCAGTTGATATGTATTTTTTTGCAGTTGAACGTTGCGTAAATGGTAGTGTGGGAACTGTGATATAATCCTAAGCAACAATTTGCTTATATTCGAAAGTAAACAGGTGACAATATTTTATGCTATCATACAAATATATGTATGTATGTATGTATGTATGTACATTACATATACATATACATATAATATGACTGGTTGTAAAGAAGAAGAAATAAAAGGAAGAATGAAACTAGAATGGAGTGCTTTTGGAAGAATGAACATTGTTTTTAAATTTAACATTCTGCTATGCTTAAAAAAGAAGGCATACGACCAATGCGTACTGCCAGTTATGACGTATGGATGTGAAACGTGGATGCTAAATTCAAGAATGTTACGCAAGATCCAGTGCACACAGAGAAGCATGGAAAGATGTAGGCTCGATATAACGAGAAGAGATCGGAAGAGGAATACATGGGTAAGAAGCATCTCCAGGGTGGCAGATATAGCGGAACGTATAAAAAAGTTGAAGTGGACACATAGCGAGAAGAATGGATGGCAGATGGACGCGAGAAATACTGGAATGGTATCCGAAAACAAGGTAGACCGAGCAAACGATGGGCTGATGAATTGGGAAGATTGTGTGGAGTAAACTGGATGCAGATTGCTCAAGACAAACGAGAATGGAGAGGATTGGATGACCTGGACAATGGAAACGAGGATTGGAGAGACCTTCATCCAGCAGTGGGTGGTGAATGACTGAAAATGATGATGATGATGATGATGATATGTACATACATATGTAGTAGATCCATTCATCAAATTATAATAAAGCAATGTTTCGCATTGTAGGCATGTATATTAAAATTAATGAGCTTTAAATGAAATTGTATTCGAAACCTTTTCACTGTGTATTTTAGACAATACTGCATACGTGGAAATTTAATTGAATTTTAAATTCTGGTTAGTTTGAAATGAAAAGTAGTCTGAATGTTTTACAGAATAAAAGTTGGTCATTGTATGTGAGCTGAACAGTGTAATTCTACATAGTATGGGTAATGTATGTAAATTTAAAACAAAACACAAACAAATAATAGAAAAACTTTCGCATAACAAACATAGATTTGCCCGAGCGTTGGAGCGGAAATTTTTTAATACGAAAAATTCAATTTCACACCGTAAAACCATATTTAAATTGCAATGAAATTACTCACTGAAAGTGAATGCTAATAATCAGTATGAAGAAACCAAATTCGATTAAAATCTTTGATAAATCTAAGGGTCGATCTTAAGCACGCGCCGCTTAAGAATGTTGCCTTTTGAGAGCGTATCTCAAAATTTCACTATTTTCGCATGAGAATTTCATGTTTAATCAAAATCTACTGGCCTCCTTTGTGTGTGTGCGTGTTTCTTGTTTGCTAATTTATCTTCTTATTGTGCGGCCAGAAGTCGTGTATCGATCCAGGGGATAACAATGCGGGTCTAAACCGCACGTGTAATTAATGTGTTCGGCTCGCCGCATATCGACATGCCCGATTACACATTTTTTACCCATTCTGGCGAAACGTTTTAATTGACGTTGTGTTGTTACGCAATTACGCCACGTCGAACCATTTCCGTATCGTACAAAACCAAATGGAAAAATGTATAAATTAGACTCGCGGCGGTACGACGACTCGATAAATGTCAAATTTTCCGATGTCTGCACGAGAACGGCTCGAATCTATCTGGATTTTTCTTTTTTGGCCGGGTAGATATCGCAAAGGAACACCGATGAAAGGCTCGTTCCACCTTTTTTTTTTCGATGGCCGAATGGAACAAACACATTAACGAGGCAAAGTGCGCGAAAAAATCTCGCTGTCTCGAGCAGACCATCATTTATCTGAGCGTTATCTATTCGAGAGCCGGTGAGCCGACCTCATTCTGCGGGGAAAAACGACAAAAAACTTGATCGGTGGTTCATCGGGGAAAATATGACGGTTCGTATCCACACATTTTCCCGTTTAAGTATAATAAAAGAAAAACGATCCTTTAAGTATGTAGCGTACGCAAATATTATGCTTTGAAGAGCGTATCGATTCCGGATTCAGCTAGTGTATTAAATAAAAATAAGACTACAAGGCTCCTTCGGTACTAGTAATTCCTTAATGGTTTTGCAGACGACTCTTCACCTTTTTTTTATTGAATTTTATATCAATGATTGAAATGAAAGTATATATGTATGTAATAACATAAGTATGTAGATATATATAATATGTAATATGTACATATACCTACCTATGTGTACGTGGGATATGTATACTATATACATATATGTAGGTATATGTGTTATATGTATGTACATATGGGATGTTTATATCATTTATACGGGATGTTTCTATCATGTTTATTTTAACTGTAATTTTATCATCCTGTAATTGTTTTTTGTTAGTAAATTAATTTGGGCGTTTTTCCGTGTAAATAAATAAATAAATAAATACCTAAATAAAGCCTCTCAGTATATTATTTTGCTCAGTTACATTAAAATAATTCGATTTAAAATAACCATATAAATAACGATAAAATGATTAAATTGACATTCAATAAAAAAGCACATTGTTTCTGTAATGGATTGCGTATATAAATAAAATTTAAGCATAAGACGTATCAATATTTAGCGATAAAAAAATAAAACGTATCAATATTTAGCGATAAAAAAATAAAACGTATCAATATTTACATAGCTTTAATAAAAAAAAATTCGGGTGTGGCCAACCCATGACTTTATCCATATATTTGAGGAATACAAAGAGTCACGAAATTAATTTTTTAATGTTGAATGCGCCGCGCGTATGTAAAATACGATTTTCGGCATATATTCAACTACCACTTCCTGTCGGCGGTTTTTGATCAAAACCTTATCAACTCTTAATTTTTATATGAAAATTATAAATATAAATTTTTGACAAGATAGCCGGAGCAGTTTCAGAAATATTCTGTGGTAAACTTTTTGACAAAAAAAACCTACTTCCGGTTGACTGATTTTAATGATTTATTTTTTGCTAAATAGCAATTTTTCTCGGAATTGCAAAATTACAATATTGTGACGATACTATATTCAAAAGGCCGAAAAAAATAAAAAAACAACAAATCGTTCAAGAGTAAACTGCCACTTTCGCTCGTCAGAAGTTGACTAAAATCACAGTATCTCTTAAGGCTAACTAGAAAACTATAGATATGAAATTTCATCAAAATTAACGGAGCCGTTTTGGAAATATTCTGTCGTAAACTTTTCGACGAAAAAAAAAAACCTACTTCCGGTTAGCTAATTTAAATTACTATTTTTTTTTTTTAAAATCAATTTTTCTTAGAATTACAAAATTACAATATTGTGACGATACTACATATTTAAAAGGTTGAAAAAAATAAAAAACCTAAAATCGTTCAAGAGTAAACTGCCACTTTCGCTCTTCAGAAGTTGACTAAAATCACAGTATCTCTTACAACTAACGTTAAAACAATAGATATGAAATTTCGACAAAATTCCTGAAACCGTTTCGGAAATATTCTGTCGTAAACTTTTTGACGAAAAAAAAAAACCTACTTCCGGTTGACTAATTTTAATGATTTTTTTTTTTTTAAATATGATTTTCTCTCAAAACTACAACATTACAATATTGCGACGATACTACATATTTAAAAGGTCGAAAAAAATAAAAAAAAAAAAATCGTTCAAGAGTAAACTGCCATTTTCGCTAGTCAGAAGTTGACTAAAATCACAGTATCTCTTACGGCTAACGTAAAAACTATAGATATGAAATTTAGACAAAATTCCCGAAGCCGTTTCGGAAATATTCTGTGGTAAAAGAATTTTAGAATTTTCTACAAAAAAAAAACCCTACTTCCGGTTGACTGATGTTGACCAAATTCCTTATGGCTTTTACACCTTACGTGAAAATGAAAGATATAAAATTTCAGCTTGATAGCCTTGAAAGTTTCGGAGAAAACACACATACAGACACACACACGCATAAGTACACAGACACACAGACACACAGGCATACAGACATACAGACATTTTTAAGAAATCATGAAAACGTGATCAGTGGATGATACTGATACAAATCAGTCAAAATCTCGAGGTCGAATTTTCGCACGATCACAATACTTTATCCGATTAGGATAAAGTAATAATGATAACGATATAAGAATTTATTTTGAAGAGTTTCGTTCTAAAAAAGATGAAAATATTCGTCAAAAGGAGAATAGTTAATTAAGTCCATATTAAATTCAATGATTATATCTGGTCATTTCACAAACTCCTATTATGGCTATTTAATGCGCTAAGAAAAAAATTCGGGTGTGGCTCGACTTTATGACTTTATCCCATGACTATATCAAAATATTTGAAAAATACAAAGAGTAACAAAAGTATTTTTTTAATAACGTAAGTAAATAAAACGCATGCACACCACCACATCAACCAACAACCACACATATGTACATACAAGAGAAAAAAACCTCTGTTTATTTAATTCTATACTCACTTTAAACTCACCAATACTAGATTTTGAGTAAAAATATATATGAGTATTTTAAAGCAACAAAATATGTCAATCACCAGTAAAAACTTTTGCCTATTGAATGCTCTACTTTTTGAATGCTGTACTCACTTTTAACTTAAAAACGCTAGATTTTGAGTTAAAGACCGGAAAAAAAAAAAATGTAAAAATTTTAAACGCTTATATCTAAATACGGAAATATAGACCACATTAGTCGCTTAACATAATCGCGCCCGTCTCAATGCGGTTTGGTGTTTTGTGTCGTCAATGGCAACAATTAAAAAACTGAAGTTACTCTCCTCACTTATTATGTAATCCGGGTAGGAAAAAATAATAAAAATTATTAAAAAAAAAAATTAGTGACTTTTAAAATTCGCTAGATAAATAAATATAAAGATTTTGAGAAAACAAAATAAATCAATCACTAGTAAAAACTTCTGCCTATTGAATGCTTTTCTCACTTTTAATTAAAAAACGCTAGATTTTGAGTAAAAGACCGGACAAAAAAAAAAAAAAAAAATTTTAAACGCTTATATCTAAATTTTGAAATATAGACCACATTAGTCGCTTAACATAATCGCGCCCGTCTCAATGCGGTTTGGTTGTTTGTGTCGTCAATGGCAACAATAAAAAAACTGAAGTTACTCTCCTCACTTATTATGTAATCCGGGTAGGAAAAAATAATAAAAATTATTAAAAAAAAAAATTAGTGACTTTTAAAATTCGCTAGATAAATAAATATAAAGATTTTGAGGAAACAAAATAAGTCAATCACTAGTAAAAACTTCTGCCTATTGAATGCTTTTCTCACTTTTGATTGAAAAACGCTAGATTTTGAGTAAATGACCGGACAAAAAAAAATGTAAAAATTTTAAACGCTTATATCTAAATACGGAAATATAGACCACATTAGTCGCTTAACATAATCGCGCCCGTCTCAATGGTTGTTTGTGTCGTCAATGGCAACAATTAAAAAAACTGAAGTTACTCTCCTCACTTATTATGTAATCCGGGTAGGAAAAATAATAAAATTATTAAAAAAAAAAAAATTAGTGACTTTTAAAATTCGCTAGATAAATAAATATAAAGATTTTGAGGAAACAAATATAGTCAATCACTAGTCAAAACTTCTGCCTATTGAATGCTTTACTCACTTTTGATTCAAAAACGCTAGATTTTGAGTAAAAGACCGGACAAAAAAAAATGTAAAAATTTTAAACGCTTATATCTAAATTTTGAAATATAGACCACATTAGTCGCTTAACATAATCGCGCCCGTCTCAATGCGGTTTGGTTGTTTGTGTCGTCAATGGCAACAATTAAAAACTAAAGTTACTCTCCTCACTTATTATGTAATCCGGGTAGGAAAAAATAATAAAAATCATTTAAAAAAAAAAATCAGTGACTTTTAAAATTCGCTAGATAAATAAATAAATTTTAAGGCAACAAAAAAAGAGTACCTACTTTTAACTTAAAACCACATTTTGAGGCAAAATTTGTCAGTCACTAGTAAAATTTTCTGCCTATTGAATGCTGTACTCACTTTTAATTCAAAAACGCTAGATTTTGAGTAAAAGACCGGACAAAAAAAAAATGTAAAAATTTTAAACGCTTATATCTAAATACGGAAATATAGACCACATTAGTCGCTTAACATAATCGCGCCCGTCTCAATGCGGTTTGGTTGTTTGTGTCGTCAATGGCAACAATTAAAAAACTGAAGTTACTCTCCTCACTTATTATGTAATCCGGGTAGGAAAAAATAATAAAAAAATCTAAAAAAAAAAAAATCAGTGACTTTTAAAATTCGCTAGATAAAAAAATATGAAGACTTTGAGGCAACAAAATATGTCAATCACTAGTAAAAACTTCTGCCTATTGAATGCTTTTCTCACTTTTAATTCAAAAACGCTAGATTTTGAGTAAAAGACCGACAAAAAAAAAAATGTAAAAATTTTAAACGCTTATATCTAAATACGGAAATATAGACCATTATTAACGGTTTGTTGTTTGTCGTCGCTTAACATAATCGCGCTTTGTCTCAATGCGGTTTGGTTGTTTGTGTCGTCAATGGCAACAATTAAAAAACTGAAGTTACTCTCCTCACTTATTATGTAATCCGGGTAGGAAAAATAATAAAATAAAAAAAAAAAAATTAGTGACTTAAAATTCGCTAGATAAAAAAATATGAAGATTTTGAGGCAACAAAATATGTCAGTCACTAGTAAAATTTTCTGCCTATTGAATGTTTTACTCACTTTTAATTCAAAAACGCTAGATTTTGAGTAAAAGACCGGAAAAAAAAAAATGTAAAAAATTTTAAACGCTTATATCTAAATACGGAAATATATAGACCACATTAGTCGCTTAACATAATCGCGCCCGTCTCAATGCGGTTTGGTTGTTTGTGTCGTCAATGGCAACAATTAAAAAACTAAGTTACTCTCCTCACTTATTATGTAATCCGGGTAGAAAAAAAAAAAAAAAAATCATTAAAAAAAAAAAAATCCAGTGACTTTAAAATTCGCTAGATAATAAAATATGAAATTTTTGAGGAAACAAATGATGTCAATCGCTAGTAAAAACTTCTGCCTATTGAATGCTTTTCTCACTTTTAATTCAAAAACGCTAGATTTTGAGTAAAAGACCGGACAAAAAAAAATGTAAAAATTTTAAACGCTTATATCTAAATACGGAAATATAGACCACATTAGTCGCTTAACATAATCGCGCCCGTCTCAATGCGGTTTGGTTGTTTGTGTCGTCAATGGCAACAATTAAAAAACTGAAGTTACTCTCCTAACTTATTATGTAATCCGGGTAGGAAAAAATAATAAAAATCATTAAAAAAAAAAAAAAAATCAGTGACTTTTAAAATTCGCTAGATAAATAAATATGAGGATTTTGAGGCAACAAAATATGTCAATCACTAGTAAAAAACATCTGCCTATTGAATGGTTTTTCTTTTAATTCAAAAACGCTAGATTTTGACTAAAAAGACCGGACAAAAAAAATGTAAAAAATTTTTTTTATATATCTAAATACGGAAATATAGACCACATTAGTCGCTTAACATAATCGCGCCCGTCTCAATGCGGTTTGGTTGTTTGTGTCGTCAATGGCAACAATAAAAAACTGAAGTTACTCTCCTCACTTATTATGTAATCCGGGTAGGAAAAAAATAAAAATCATTAAAAAAAAAATTCAGTGACTTTTAAAATTCGCTAGATAAATAAATATGAAATTTTTTAGGCAACAAATGATGTCAATCACTAGTAAAAACTTCTGCCTATTGAATGTTTTACTCACTTTTAATTCAAAAACGCTAGATTTTGAGTAAAAGACCGGACAAAAAAAAATGTAAAAATTTTAAACGCTTATATCTAAATACGGAAATATAGACCACCTTAGTCGCTTAACATAATCGCGCCCGTCTCAATGCGGTTTGGTTGTTTGTGTCGTCAATGGCAACAATTAAAAAACTGAAGTTACTCTCCTAACTTATTATGTAATCCGGGTAGGAAAAATAATAAAAATCATTAAAAAAAAAAAATCAGTGAATTTTAAAATTCGCTAGATAAATAAATAGGAAGATTTTGAGGCAACAAAATATGTCAATCACTAGTAAAAACTTCTGCCTATTGAATGGTTTGCTCACTTTTAATTCAAAAACGCTAGATTTTGACTAAAAGACCTGACAAAAAAAAAATGTAAAAATTTTAAACGCTTATATCTAAATACGGAAATATAGACCACATTAGTCGCTTAACATAATCGCGCCCGTCTCAATGCGGTTTGGTTGTTTGTGTCGTCAATGGCAACAATTAAAAAACTGAAGTTACTCTCCCAACTTATTATGTAATCCGGGTAGGAAAAAAATAATAAAAATCATTAAAAAAAATCGTTATTTGTGTCATAAACATTAAAATGTATAAATCTTTAACTAGAAATAGAAATATAAAAAAAATAATCATCCAAATATAGATTTAGCACAAAAATTACTT